>CM046037.1:72053351-72192426 GCA_025215565.1 Flaveria ramosissima | reverse complement strand
TTTTAATCTTGAGACTTTATGTCTAATCCATACAAAATCTCATCAAGGTTTTGATTCCTGAACCTAAGAAATATCGTGTGACACATAGACACCTGTATTATGGATTTCCTGGGAACAAAGCCTTCGGCGAAGGTAAGCATTTCGCATAAATCCTACAGGACTAGTTATGCTTACCTGGGGATTTCTGAGATGAGTGATAAAACTATGGTCAACATACATAAGTTTCTAAGGCAAATGGGTCAATTTACCTTGACGTGTCAATGTTTCCAAATGGTAATGCGTTACCAAATGGAATCATTCCATGTGCCTTACAACTCTTGATTTATCCTTGTTTAAATTACAGTCCTTTTATATCCACATTCCCATGACTAACTCATTTTGTATCCAGCATGTCTCGTCACCATTGCTCGACAAATGGCTGTCGTTATCCCAACCATGGTTGCTGAACTCAATAGCACCATGATGACCAACGCTAGCAACAACAACAATGGCAATGGTCAAGAGGAAAATTGTGTGAATCAAGGGCGCAACAATCAAACCTGCACTTTCAAACACTTTAGTTCATACAAGCCTAGTAGTTATAGTGGCAAGGAAGGAGCCACTGGTCTTCTCGAGTGGTTCGAAAATATGGAGAATACGTTCATCAACTTGAGTGTCCCGAGGCACTCAAGGTTCGTTATGTCACTAGTATGCTCCAACAAAGGGCACTTACTTGGTGGAATAGCGAGAAAAGGAATCGTGGTGCTGAAGCTGTGTTAGCACTAACTTGGGATGAGTTCAAGAACATAGCTATCACGAAGTTCTGCCCGAGAAGTGAACTACAAAAGCTAGAGGAGGAATTCTGGAATCTTAAGCAAGACGGTGGTGATCATTGGCCTACTCAACTTGGCATCACGAGTTGAGCATTTTGGCCCATATGGTCGACACTGTCCCTCGCAACATTGAGAAGTTCATCAAGGGTGTACCACCCCAAATTCAAGATGCTGTTGTGGTGGGTAGTCGACCACAACTTTGGAGGAAGCCATCAGTGTCACCGCTTAACTCACCGAGAATCATATACGAGCGGGCACCATGTCTGTGAAGGGTGCTAAGAAGGTAGAGAAGACGGTTACTGAAGTTGTTAAGGAGACCAAAGCTGAACCATCTTATAACAACAACAACCACAACAACAAGAAGCGTAAGTTCACACTGGCTCGTAACTATGTTGTGGCTGCACCCAAACCACCTCAAAGACAAACTTGTACCTGTGGCTGCACCTGTGGCACAAGTGCCTGTGACGAGGGCTTATGCTAGTCCTCAACCTATGTGCAATATTTGTAGGTACCATCATCCGGGGAACGCCCCGTGCCGCATCTATACGTTGTGCGGGTAAATATGGACATTGGTGGCGACTTGTCATCGTGCTCCAAACAATGTCGCGATGGTTGCAAATCGTGTTTGCTACAATTGTGAGGAGGAAGTTGGTCACTACCGCCCACAATGCCTCGTCTTACGGGTAATGTTCCACAAGCCCGAGGACGTGCTTTCAATATCAACGCAAATAAAGCACAAGCAAACAACGATGTGGTGAACGGTATGCTAAACCCACCTCAACTTTTATTGATCTAATTCTTTTGATGCTTTACATGTATCGTTAAATACCTTTAAAACTGAACAGGTATGTTCCTTATTAATAATACTTATGCCTACATTCTTTTGATTCTGGAGCTGATAAGAGTTTTATCTCGTTAGAGTTTGAATCCGTTCTTGCTAAGCCATATACGAACTAGAAAGACCCCTCACTGTTGAAGTCGCCGATGAGAACCGATCATCACCGTTGATATTGTTATTCGTAACTGTATTTTGAGCTTAGACGCGCATGATTTCTTTATCGACCTCATCCCTATGAAACTGGAAGCTTTGACGTTATCATTGGCATGGATTGGCTAGCCAAACACCATTCCGAGATCATTTGTTTCGAGAAGTGTATTCGTATTCCGTTACCTTATGGTGATACATTGAAGGTATTCGGTGAATCCTCCAAAGGGCTCAAACTCATGTCGTGCACTCAAGCCCGAAAATGCTTAAGCGAGAACTAAATGGCTTTTCTTGGCTTACGTGGTCAACACGAAAGTCAAAGGAATGATCTTAAGGATGTCCCGATTGTACGATATTTTCCTGAAGTATTTCTCGATGACCTTAGTGGTTTACCTCTCGTGCGTGAAGTCGATTTAAAATCGATTTGATTCCGGGAGCAAACCCCATGGGAAAGTCACCATATCGACTTGCACCATCGGAAATGCAAGAACTCTCGTAAACTTCAAGAACTATCCGAGAAGGATTTATTCGTCCTAGATCTTCGCCTTGGGGCGTACCTGTTTATTCGTGAAGAAGAAAGATGGGTCGTTTCGTATGTGCATTGACTATCGTGAACATAACAAGCTTACCATCAAGAACGTTACCCTCTCCCTCGTATCGATGATCTGTTTGACCAACTTCAAGGAGCTGCCATTTTCTCGAATTGATTTACGTTCTGGTTATCATCAATTACGAGTCCACGACGACGATATCCCAAAGACTGCATTCTGTACTCGTTATGGGCATTATGAGTTCATGGTTATGCCTTTTGGTCTAACAATGCTCCTGTTATCTTCATGGATCTCATGAACCGAGTATGCAAGCCTTATCTAGACAAGTTTGTGATCGTCTTCATTGATGATATACTTATCTATTCCAAGTCCAATGCCGATCATGAATATCATCTGCGACAAGTTCTTGAGTTGTTGAAGAATAACAATTGTACGTGAAATTTTCGAACTGCGAATTTTGGCTTGAGGAAGCTCAATTTCTAGGACACGTGGTGAATAGCCAAGGAATTCACGTTGACCCTGCAAGGTGGGAAGCTGTGAAGAATTGGTGTGTTCCTACAACTCCAACCGAAGTTCGTTTCTTTCCTTGGTCTTGTTGGTTATTACCGGCGATTCATTACCAACTTTTTAAGAATCGCGAAGCAGCTTACTTTCTTTTACTCAAAAGAATAAGCCATTCGAGTGGGGGTCCGAGCAAGAGGAAGCCTTTGAAACGTTAAGGCACAAGTTGTGCAATGACCCTATCTTTGACCCTACCACGATGGTAATGACGATTTCACCGTGTATTGTGATGCATCTAAACAAGGCCTTGGTTTTGTTCTCATGCAACGAGGAAGGTCATAGCTTATGCATCAAGACAATTGAAGGTCCACAAGGTGACTTTACACGACACACGAAAAACATCTCGAACTTGGGCTGTTGTTTTTTGATAGGATCAAATGTACCAATCTGTGATGATTTATGAACACAATTCAATGAAATACAAACAAAGTAATCAAATCAAGCAAGATATCAACAAAATTCAAAGTTTCATTAATATCAAGCAAAGACAATTACAAAGTATGTAAGCAGGTTCGAATACAACTCATTTCTACTACCTGTAAGTCTAAGCTATTTATAATGAAACAAAAGTAAAGGAACTAACTAATTACAAAACTAGTCCCTATACTATTACAAAGTATTAAAAAGACATCTAAAGACAACATGTTAATCTTTCTAGAGCACTAACAATACTCCCCCTAAGATTTACATGGTCTTCGGTCTTCAAAATCTTCAATCTTGTCTTCTTTTTCTTTTCTTTTCCCATCTTCAGCTTTATCTTCAACTTTTATCTTCATCACTCAAAAAAATCTTCTGGTTCTTCCTTTATCTTGAACATTGGCTTCTGTTTGTACATCTCTAGTTCTTTCAAAGCATTTGAAATAGCAGACTTGAATTTGCTAGCAAGAATGCCTTGTTCTGGTTTAGCTTCATTCGTCTTAATCTCCATCTTGTTCATTCTCTCCAATGTATCTTTTGAAAGACATGAGATATCAATATTAGCATATAACTCAATAGGATTTTGACTTTCCTTTGAGTATACTTCTAATACTCCTTTCCTTGAAATTCTCATGAATTCAATGTCTTTTATATCTTTCTTGACAATGTTAGCATAAGCAAGAGCTTTTCTCAAAGATATTCTTTCCATAGCTGCATTCATCACATTGATGATAGAAATGAAATACTTCTTGTCTTGCTCTGCTATCTCAGGAGATACTTTCTCAAACTTTTGTACAGACAAAAATGAGATATAGCTAGGATGTAAAAGCTTTAGTTCAAAAACTCCAAATAAAGTAATCATGTCCTCATCCCATCGTTCGAGATTTCGGACCAACTTAAGCTCAAACGTCTCAGTGTTATAAAACCATCTGAGAATTGGCTTTGAGTTTTGATTACCATCTATCACTTTCAGACCAGGAGTTGTGACCTTCTCAAAATAATTGTCACAAAATTCAATCATTGAATGTTCCTCCTCAGACTGTAATCCTTTGAGCTTTTTATTATTCTTCAAAGTAACAAAGTACTCTTTATCCTCTTGATCACATCTTGTTTTAAGAAAATTACTTGATCGATCCAATCCTCTTCTTAATAATTCTACCAATCTACCATCGTCTTGCCACGTTTCGAATCAGAAGGATTGATCAGAGGTAATCTATTCAGCTCTTTCAGATCTTGCACTGGAAGTTTTATGATGCTAGAGTAAAAGTGATATACATCACACACAGCATTTACCCTCTTTATCAAAAATGCATCGAATACTTCATCATACTTCCATGCGATAATCTTTACTTGGTTGGTAAAATCCGGAGCAATCATAGCATTCAACAGTTCAGCAACTGATTGTCCTCTTTGTAGTACGTTTCTTACCAAGTCTCCAGTTGATCTTGAATTATCAAAAATTGCCTTTGTTCAGTAGAGGCTTTGTATGCTTGTCTTTTGGATCAGCAAACATTTCAATCAACTCTTTTCTGTGATCATGTGCATCTGTCTTTCTTGCCATTTGTTTGATCTCCTGTGGCTTTAACATTCTTGTCCTTTTTGTAATTTCAAGATACTGAGGATTATCTGTATCAAGTACAATCATCTTCTTCGATTGTTTCTCTGTTTCTTGAAAACTTCTGACAGGTTTCCTCAATGATACAGATTGTAATCTCTTTAGTTTCCTCCACGGGTAATTCCTAGCTTGCAACCATGATCTTAAAGCTGGAATACTCATATCATCTGGATCAGGATGGTGCAGCTCAGAGCTTGATAGTTCTTCTACATTAATAACCTCTTTTGCTCTAGTCCATTCACCATGCTCAATAACAATCTCATTTGGATCAACTGGTGCAACTGACTCTGCAGAAATACATTTCTCATATTCATCATTAATCTGAGAAACTGTCAGTCCATCCAAATATACTCGATTGTATTTCATCTTCACAAGATAATTATATCTGTCTTCAAAGTCTTGTGGAACTTCGTCTTGTTCTTGAGTTTGTTCTTGTGAAGAGAAATGTGATACAAATTGAGCTTCATCAATATCTTCATCATCCAAAACTTCATCATACCAATCATCATTATACTTCTCAATATCTTCTAATGCCTCAATCTGTTCTTGAACATTTTGTTCTTCAACATTTTCTTCAGTTCTTTGCACTTTGGAAGATGATTCAGTTAGATTTGTATCTTCTACTTCATCAATTTTTCTTTTGCCTTTGAGCAGCTCAAGATTTTCTTCAACACTATCTCAGCACTTATCACTTGATCTGGTGAGATAGGCTTTTGAGCTTCTTTTTCCTTCAACAATTCATCTTTAGTTTTTCATTTTCTTCTGTTAGTTTCTTGAACTTCTCTCTCTAATATCATAGTCCTTGATCATTACTTCAAAGTTCTTGATGACATCTTCTTTATCTTTGGCAAACCTCACAATCTTTTCATCTTTCAAGGCATTTTCTTCAGTCAACTTTAAGTTTTCATCCTTAAGCTTTTGAATTTCTTTTTCAAGAGATATGTTCATCTCTTTCATCCTTTCATTCTCCACTTTCAACTCTTCAATTTCTTTCTCTTTACTCAAATTTTCTTCTTTCAATCTCTCCATCTCATCAATATCCACTGTCTCCTCTGTTTGTACTGACACATTGTGTGTCGTACTAACAGGAATTTCTTCTACTCCTTCATTCACATCAGCTTCAAATACTGGTTCATATAACATATCATTCATAAAATCAAAATCAAAGGTTTGATTTTGTGAATCTATTTCATGTACAGCATCATCATGAATATCATCAACATTTTCTTCAGCCATGTTTTGAGGTTCATTGACAGTATCATCCTCATTTCTTTCATCAGTTTCTTCTTGATGTGCTTCAGTTGCACCATCATTTCCATCATCATCATCATCATCATTGTCATCACTTTCTTCATCTGATGAGCTTTCAGGAGCTTCATCCTCACTTTCTTCAGCATCATCATTATTATCATCATCTTCATTGTTATCATCATTTTCTTCTTCTGATGAGCTTTCAGTAGCTTCATCCTCACTTTCTTCATCATCTTCAACATCCTCAATGAGATCATTTGGATCTATTGGTTCTTCTTCAGATAGATGAAAGTGTTGCTGATTGATATCTACTTCATTCATAGATACATTCCTGATATAATCAAATACTGGAATGTTTTGAGCACCAGTGATCATTGCCAGTCTTTTAAACAGCTTCTGACATATGCTCTAACTGCAGCTTATCTCCTGTAACTCCTTCAGCATACAGATCTGGATTTGCTTCATTAATAAGCAATTGGAGAAATCTTGGATACATCAAGTATTTATTTCTCATTCCTCTTTCAAGATTAAAAATGAATCCATTCATTATCCACTTAGCCATATTGAATCTTCTGTTTGTGGCTAAAGCAATAATAGGAGATGCAATGTCTACTGGGAATGAATCCCAACCAGCACTTCGTTTAGACATGCAATGTTGAAATATGTAGCACAACAGCTTCCAATGCTTATACACTCGAGCTCTGAAAAATTGCTTCTTTGGGGAAATGATCAGGATGACCCATTTGTAGAAATACATCTCTACATTCATTGAAGGTATATTCTGATAAGTCTTCTGGGTCATTTTCACCAAGCCTTAGAGCTATTCTGATTGCTTGTTCAGAAACTTCAAGCATTCTTTCTGTTGTAATAGAAGCTCTTAGAACTTTGTTCCCTTCTTCATCTCTTTCTACTTGTGCAGTTCTCCAAAATCTTTTAATCAGTCTTCCATTGATCATTGGTCTTGCACACATTGCATAGACATATTTTGTTCTAAGCAGAAATCTAATAATCTCTTCATATCCAATGCTTCTCTGTTTTCATCATTTAAGTATGCAGCAACATTATGTTTTGGCTCAAACTCAATTCTATTCTGCCATCTGCAAAACATAGAAAATAATATGAGAACATTGAATTTTGATTAATGAGATTCATTTTTACATATGACTTAGCAATTTTGACTTATAACTTTTTCATTCAATTTTGACTTATGATTTTGACTTATGATTTTGACTTTTGAATTTATGATGATTTTTTATTTGTGAAACATTAAAATTTATTCATTTTGAATTTATTATCACACATTTGAATTCTGAATTACTTACTTTTTGTTAAAAAAAATTTTTTTTTTTTTTATTTTTTTTTTTATTTTTATTTTTATCAAATTAATCTGTTTCATCTTCTTCTTCTTCCATCGATGAACATCCTGATCGAACCATTATCAAATCATTTGCACTTTCAGTTGATGAACTTTATATCAAACTACTCGCAATCAGATACTTATCAACAATCCAGAGTCAATTTTAGATATGATTCATTTGATTAGTTAAACTTTGAAGGATATGGTGTTCGAACGCACAATAGCATTCAAACGCCTATACCTATATCTGATTTAACCAAAATTTACTGATTTGAATCACAAACTTACGTTTATAGATCCAAATAATATCTACAATCAACAGGATTTGATGAAATCACAGATGAATGAGAGTTTGATGATGACTGATAGTCGACAGTTCAGGGCTTTTTGTGGAAAATTTTGAGTGTGAATGAGAAAATAAGTGTAAGTGTTCAATTTATATTAAGTGAAATTTTAGACGCATGAGCCCTGTTTGGGCGTATGAAACCCTAAAATTCACTAACTTTTTAGACGCATGAGCACTGTTTGTGCGTTTTGACTCAGACGCATGAGAACTGTTCAGACGCATAAGCACTGTTTAGGCGCTTTTGCACTGTTCAGTCGCATGGAATTTCTGAAACGTCTAACACTTGTAAATTTGAAACTTTTCAACTATGTAGACGCATGAGACACTTCAAACGTCTAACACTTGGTCAAAGTCAGACTCATTCACTGTTTAGGCGCATGGGATTATGACAAACGCCCAACACTTGATTAAAATCATGGACTTATTACAACTATTTAGGCGCATGGAATGTGAAAAACGCCCAACACTTGTATAATTCCATGGACTTATTACAACTGTTTAGACGCATGGGAATGTGACAAACGTCCAAACACTTGTATAATTCCTGAAAATTTCATCATGCTCCTATTTAGACGTATGTGCACTATTTAGGCGCATGAGTTGACTTTGAGTTGACTTTCATGAGTTTAACACTTGTGATTTTCCAAATTCTTCACCTGCAACTGTTTAAACATATTAGTAATATTTCATACTAATATTTAAACATTTTAAATCATAATTTTGAATTTTTCAAAATTTTTACCTTTTAGTCCCTCAATTTTGAACTTTTTGCATTTTGCACTCTCAATTCACAAAATTTTATTTTCTTTTTATTTTTAAAATTTATTTTGTCCCTTCATTTTAGTCTCAACATAAAATCAATTATCATCTAATTTTCAACTTTTGACAGAAGCATTTTCACTTGCAAATTTATGTAGGTTCATATTATACTTTTCAAAAATTACATTTTCAAATTACACACAATACTTTGAACATATAGCATCATCCTTTCAATTCAACATTTTAATTTTGATTTTGATTATTTCTGAGAACAACTCTTTCATTTATTACTCCCCCTAAACTTTTAAGTTTGAAAAACTTATAAGTTTCCTAGGTAAGATAATAAGATCACACATCTCATTGTGACATTGCCTTCACACACACAAAACATGCATAAAGCAAAATGAAAGCAGAATCAAAATCTAATATAGAACAAAAGAATTAATGTCTGCAGTGAGATCATATTAATGAAGATCAGCACATTAAAATAAAAGAAATGTGAATAGTCATAGACAATGAATAAATCCTGATCAAGTGTGTTCCAGGTCAGTGATATCACAGCAAAGAGACACAAGATCTAAGGACAGACAATGAGTGTTTTTGACAAATTATCAACTCACTTACTTTTTCAATTCTTGGATTGATTAGGGTAGATTTAGATATGACATGATGTAAATCATACAGAGACTGAGAGAGCTCAACCATCATCATGACATGCAAGAAAGAACACATACTCAACTTATTACCTGAAACATATGTATCACCAGAGTTCATGTTACTTAAATTAATAGAGAATGATCATGGATAACCATTTGATCAGCTCTGACTATTCATTTGAATAGTTTGTGCACATTGGCATCTTTTGCATCAAAGAGAGAATCCAGGTCTGTAATCACTTACAACAAAGGATATCTCAGCACTTCAGGTCTATGATGACTCATAACAGAGAAGTGATATGATGCTTTGTAACAGATCTCATGATTAAACACATTATCAACAGGTGTGAGTGGTGTAACTTAACAAGCATTCAATCTGATAAGCCAAAACAACTCAAAAGTACTCAGATGAATACACACAAGCATTAAGATTTAGTGTGATCACAAGAATTTACTTTTTCAGTAATAGTCAGATATTGTCTACACATCATATCTGATCATGTCAGACTTTATTAATGAGTGAAGTATGCAACTGATCTCACTAATGTACTATCATTTCTCACATATTGCATAACATATTCCTTTCTAAAAAATGTAAACTGAAAATTAGAAAAAGACTCTATTTTTGTAGTTTTGATTTATATTTTTGTATTTGATTTTTCTAAGGAAACAAGAATCACACACACACACAAAATATAAACAAGCAATTAACAATGAGAGGATCACTTATTATGATCTTTTGATTTAGAGAGTTCACATATGATTTATAAGACCAATTGATTCTACTAAATACTCAAACCGTCCTGGTAGGAAGGCTTTAGTAAATAGATCTGCCAACTGTTTTTCTGTTGCAATTTGAATCAATATGATTAATCCTTTTTCAGAGTTATCTCTGAGAAAATGATATCGAATTTCGATATGTTTTGTTTTTGAATGTTGAACAGGATTAGCTGTTATGAACATAGCAGCAGTGTTATCAATGTAAATTGGTGTTTTAAGAAAATTGAACCCATAATCCAGTAGTTGATTTTGCAACCAGAGGATTTGAGAACATCCTGCTGATGCAGCAATGTACTCAGCTTCTGTTAATTGAACAGAGACATTTGTTTGTTTCTTACATTGCCACGAGACTAATCGGGGACCAAGAAATTGACACCCACCCGAAGTAGATTTTCTATCTTGACAACATCCACCATAATCACTATCTGTATATCCATGTAGTTCAAAGTTACCCTCGTAAGGATACCAAAGCCCTAAGGCTGGTTTACCTTTGAGATACCTGAATATCCTTTTGACAGCAATTAAGTGAGATTCTTTCGGGTCTGATTGATACCTGGCACAAACACAAACACATACATAATGTCTGGTCTAGATGCAGTAAGGTACATCAAAGAACCAATCATTGATCTGTATAACGTTTGGTCAATAGATTTTCCTTTTGGATCAGGTTCAATCTTGGTGTTAACATCTGCTGGAGTTCGTATGGACTGACAGTCTTGCAACTTAAATTTCTTCAAGAGCTTGTCAACAAACTTCTCTTGATTGATGAAAATTCCATCGTCAGTTTGCTTGACTTGAAGTCCAAGAAGAAATTAATCTCTCCCATAGAACTCATTTGGAACCGAGATTTCATGATTTCTTCAAATTCATTGCACAATTTTGGACTGGTAGAACCAAATATGATGTCATCAACGTACACTTGTACACATAAGAGATCATCATTATCCTTCTTTATGAATAAAGTTGGATCAATTTTCCCTCTTGTGTATCCATGTTGGATTAAGTGTTGTGATAACGTCTCATACCAAATTCTAGGGGCTTGATGAAGTCCATATAAAGCTTTACTCAGCTTATATACTCGATGTGGAAATTCTGCATCCTCAAAGCCTGGAGGGCTTTACAAACACATCATCAGTAATAGGACCATATATAAAATGCACCCTTTACATCCATTGATACACCTTAAATTTCATGAATGAAGCATAAGCCAGGAAAACTCGAATGGATTCAAGTCTTGCAACTGGTGCAAACACTTCATCATAATCTATTCCTTCTTCTGTGTGTATCCTTGTGCAACAAGTCTCGCTTTGTTCCTTATTACAACACCACGATCATCAGTCTTATTTCTAAATAACCATTTCGTGCCTATTGCATTTTCTCCTTCAGGTAGATCCACCAAATTCCACACTTCTTGTTTGCGAAATTGAAGTAATTCTTCTTGCATGGCTTCTATCCAACCATTGTCCTTTAATGCTTCGGTAACGTTTTTAGGAACAATTTGAGAAAGAAAACAAGAGTATAAGCACATGTTTGCTTGTTCTGATTTACTCCTTGTTGTTCTCTCATTCAATGGACCAATAATCTGAGAAATTGGATGATTCTTGTGAATACGAGATGTTGGAATCTCATCACATTGAACATTAACATCCAGATTTGTTTAGTTCAAGTTGGAAAGCTCATGTAACAAAGTAGAAGAATGTGGATTGAAGTTTGGAACTTGAGTCGGTGAGTTAATAAAGTAATCAAAGTTATCAGTATCAACTATATCACCAGAGATGGATGATGTTCCAGACTCAGGTATCACAAACTCATTACCATCATTAGGAATATGTTGTGATCCTTCCTAATAAAATGAAACTGAATATCTGAAACTGTATTATCTTGATGATTATCATCGAATTGTATTGTTGAGTCCTTGAAAATGATAAAAATGGGTAGTCTGAGCTAGAATCATCTGGGTCATCAGAATCTGAATCCTCACTGAAAGATACAAGATCTCCTCTAGAGTTCTTCTTACCTGTAGAATCAAGACAATGATTGATTAAACAAGTTAGATTGAAGAGAGTTTGATAATGAATCTAAATCAAATAACCATGCAGGACCATTTGAAACTGATGGAAAAGAATTTTCCAGAAATTTAACGTTTAATGTTTCAAGAATTATATTTGTCCTAGAGTTGTATACTCGATAGGCTTTTAAACAGATGAGTATCCAATGAAAAATCCATTATCAGATTTTGATTCAAATTTTCCTAATTGATCACTTGAATTAAGAATCATAACAGGACAACCAAATGATTTTAAAAAGTTTATGTTTGGTTTCCTACCAAACATTAACTCATATGGAGTTCTCGTTTTATCTTTCACAATTAAAATTTGTTCTGAACGAAACACGCAGTTGATATAGCTTCATCCCAAAAATTGATAGGAATTTTTGCATCAGCTAACATAGAACGAGCTGCTGCAATCAGTGTTCTATTCTTCCTTTCAGTAACTCCATTTTGTTGAGGAGTTCTGGGAGCACTGAACTGATGAGCTATCCCTTTCTGTGCACAAAACATTTCAATGTTAGCATTTTTGAATTCCGTTCCATTATCACTTCTTATTATTTTCACTTTATTTTCTAATTGATTTTCAACTTTAATGATAAATTCTTTTAGTAAATCAGCCGTTTCAGATTTGGCATATAGAAAGAAAACCCATGAAACTCTTGTATAGTCATTCAATGATAACTAAACAATATGATTTTGTCCAATACTCTTTACATTTGTTGGTCCAAAAAGGTCCATATGTAACATTTGAAGAGGTTTGGATGTTGAGTTTATGAGCTTGGACTTATAAGACGCTCTGTGTTGCTTTCCCTTCAAACATGCTGAGCAGTGATCAGTTGTTGCAAACTTCTTAGATGGAAGTCCAATGACATGATTTCCTGCTACGAGCTTGTTTATATTCTTGAAATTTGAATGTCCGAGACGTCTATGCCAAAGCTGGCTTTCATCATTTGATGCCTTAGCAATTAAGCATGTTGTTTCAGTTGAAGGATCAACTTGAGACATATCCAGCTTGAATACATCTCTATCTCTTTCAGCTAAACAATCACCCAATCTTTGCTTATCTTGAAACCTAGCTTCAAAACATAACAGAATGAATCATCAAATAGAACAGAGTATGATTTAACACATATTTGAGATACGCTTAAAAGATTAAAGTTCAACTGTGAACAAAAGTTGACTTTATCAAAGCTTATTATCTCATTTGATACTGTTCCTTCTCCGGTTATTTTTCCTCCAGCATCACCACCAAAGGCGACATGAGTTCCATCTTTTAACTTAAAATCTTGTAACAAGGCAGGATTGCCTGTCATATGCCGGCTACACCCACTATCCACATACC
Source organism: Flaveria ramosissima (assembly GCA_025215565.1). Taxonomy (NCBI): domain Eukaryota; kingdom Viridiplantae; phylum Streptophyta; class Magnoliopsida; order Asterales; family Asteraceae; genus Flaveria; species Flaveria ramosissima. Next base: position 72,178,944 of record CM046037.1, on the reverse strand, counting down.
ATGTATTGAGTGGTCTTTTTGAGCGTACCTGCACAACAAGAAAATTAAGTTGAGATATCTACCCAAGCCGAGATGGTCTTGGGTTTTCAAATTTATCAACAATTGTAAATTGTTTGTAATGAAGATTATTCAAATCAGGTTTATTCTTGATGAATTTACCAATTTTATTTTGGAAATTGTTTTGAAAATTATTTGATTTATTTTTAGAACATTCATATCATATGATTGATCAAATTTTGAAATGTATTGATGACTAACATTTTTATTAGTCATCCTTACAGATCTTGGTATGAACTGTTCTTGCATATTTTGTTTAGATCTCACAAAATTGTTCTTTAGAAAAAATCTCAAACCTAAAGAAGGTTGATTAGTGAATTTTTGAAATCCATTAGTTTGATTTCTCAGATATTGTGGATTAACAAAGCCTTTGCTCATGTTTGAATTTGCAAATCCTCTAGTAAGAGATCTATTTCTAAAATAACAATTTGCAGTATTGTGAGTCTTTTCATCACAATAAGTACAATATTTGTTAAAATAACAATCTGCTGTGGAATGGTTTCTCATGTCAGATATGTGACAGTACTTGTTGAAATAGCAATCAGCAGTATTGTGATTTTCATGTCACAAATTTCACAGTACTTTTATGGAGTTAAAAACAACTTTTTGTTAACTTTTGACATTGACACAATGTTTGATTTTGGTGTCAAATAGTAAAATTTTTTGTCTTTCACTTTTCACAGTTTGATTTTGTGCCAAATTATTTTGCATTTGTTTAACATGAACTTCCTTCTTGAATGCATTAGGAACAAATCTTTTTGCTACAGCGGATGTCTTGGAATCTAAACTTGATTTCAGATCAGAGTGAGATTTGTTCATAATATTGCTTTGTTGTTTTGAAGAGAATTCATATTTAACAAACCAGCTGACACAAATTTTATCGGTTTAAGTTTTGTTGTTTGATTTGTTGTTTTGATCAAATTTTCTGAACTTTTGTTTTGTTCAGATGTTGTTTTTGATGATTTCTTTCTTCTTCTTTGATTCTTTGATTTAGAAGAACTTGGTTTACTTTCAGATTGAACATCATCAGAAGAAGATTCCTTTTCAGATTGAACTTGTTAAAGATTAATAGTGTTTGAATCTTCTGATGTTCCTACCTGTTGTTTATCTTTGCTTTGAACTTTCACTTCTTTTAATACAACATGAATCTGATCAGAAGTGCTTTGTTTTGGTTGTTTTGGTTCATAAGATTTTATCTTGATTGGATGACCATTTTTAATCTTTTCTTGATCATTTTCAACAAACACTTGTATATTTTCTTTTTTTTTCTGAATTCTTGTTTTTGATTTGGAAAGCTTTAAGTTTAGCTTTATTCTCAGGAGAATGATCATGTGTATTGAAGTTCTCTGGTAGAGTGTTTGTAATAGATTCAGGCATAGGTTCATGAGTGAAACCTAACCCTGCTTTTTGTTTATCTTTTCTTTCACTTACCAGTTTTTCTACTATCATTTTTGAACTTTTTACTTTAGCCAGATCCATTTGAGTAGCAGCATGTGCTATTTTCTCCTGTTCAAGATTCTTGGTCATCTCTTCTAATTGTTTAGAAACAATTTTTAAATCTTTTATAGTTTTGTTCCATGAAGTTTGAAGAGGGATAATCTTTTGATCTGCTGTTTTTATGATCAGATTTTAGTTTGCTATGCATAGATTCTTCTTGTTTTAGCTTCTCACAGATTTTGAATGAGTAGTTTCTATAGTATTCAACATGTTCATAGCATGATTTAGTGCAGAGTTTTTCTCTCACTTCAGATGGGATTTCAGGGAATTTTGGAGATATGGTTTCAGATTTTGAAGATGAAGTGTCAACCTTAGGTTGATCAGACTGTGCCATTAGAGCTACTTCATCTGTATCCTCCTTAGGATCAGACTTGTCACTCCAATCATAGTCATCTTCTTCTTCATTCTCACTTTCCATTTTTGGATCATTGATTTTTGACCAATCTTCTCCTTGAATTTCTGCAATAAGAGATAAACTTGATGTTAAATCATTTGTAAACTGATCTGCATATGCACTCCAATCATAACCATCTTTAATGCTGACTACTAAAGCTTTTTGGTTTCATCAGATGATTTTGTTTCATCTTTAAGCTCAGGCATAGGAAGACTTTGATAAGGCTTTTGAAAAGTCTTCTGAGCTGGTTGAAACCTTTGATTGCTAGAACTTGATTGAGCATTTCCTCCATTATTCCTTGGAGCTTTGCATTCTCTAGAGAAGTGTCCATAACTGTTAGAGTTAAAACATCTAGATTTTGACTTGTCAAATCCAACAGTCTTGTTAGCACTTGGCTTGTATTTCTTGTTGACATAAGAATATTTTTGTGTCATGTAAGCTATCATCACCATCTGCCAGTTTAAGTCCATCTCTTCAACATCTTCAGGATCCATCTCAAACAAATCTTGCAAAACAAAATCTAATTGAGTTAAATGGCTACCTTGATATGCTTGAAAACTAGCCATAAATGCAGTGAATGCAGTTTTAGACTCTTCATCCTCTAATAGGATGTTTATCACATCTTTAACTTTGCTAGATTTAGCATAGTTAGATGAAGAAGTCTCTGTTTGAAAATTAGATGTTTGGGACTGAGATTTAGGAGGAGATTGAGAATGAGACTGAGTTGTATAAGCAGGAGCACTGGTAAATGATGAGTCAGTGAAAAATCCTGCTCCAACAAACAGATCTCCCTCTTCTTCTGTACTTTTCTCACTTTTTGCCATAAATGCATTCTCAATAGTGGTTGCAGGAGAAGCAACAAACTGATACTGAGACATTGATGCTGCTCTATCATTGTTCCTTGAGCTTTCATCAATCTCTACTGACTCTATCTTGGCAATAAGAAGATCTAGATCCATAGGGAACTTCTCAATATGCTTTAGTAGGGTTACTGTTTGTTTCCATGATGAGGGTAAAGCATTGAGTAGTCTAAGATTTAGATCTCCAAGATCAGGCTTAATACCAGCTGTTGACATCTCAGTTGTAAGTTGAACAAATCTGTTCATCATCTGATTTATGGTTTCTCCAGAAAATGTTGAAACAATTCTAATTGTCTTTTGAACTTTTGTTTCTTGAGATTTTGAATCTCCTTGCCTCCTTCACAAATGATCTTTAAGGCTTTATATAGAGTATATCCAGTTTGATATGCATCAAGCCTTGCAAGAACTTCCAAAGGTAGTCCTTTACACATCAAGGAATATGCTTTGATATCATTCTTTACTCTTTTCAGATCATCTCCTTGAAGACCATCTTCAGGATAGGGTTCTGGAGAATCTTTAGTATACAAAAACCCTCTGTCAGGCCCATCAGTGATTATAGGAATGTATGGTCCTTTTCTATAGATTTCCAAAGATCAATGTCAATGGAATTAAAATGTTGTTTTAGCCTAAGAGACCAATTTTTGAAATCTGCTCTATTTTTAAGTTTTGGAACTCTACTTTCAGAATCTTCTGATTTCACCATTCTTATATTTTTGTTGTTTTTCTTAGATTTTGAATTATGAAAATAAATGCAAAAGTTTTTGAAAAATTTTCTTTAAAAAAAAATTCTAAGTGTCAAAGGTGATACGCCTGAACAGTGATTATACTCCCAAATAGTTGATGCGCCTAAGTTGAGAGACGTCTAAGGGAATGCCTTAAAAAATTTCCAAAACGCCCAAGTTGATGCGTCCAAACAGTTATAAAACGCCTGAACTGTTGAGATGCGCCTAAACAGTTGTCATGCGCCTCAACAGTTGTCAAACGCCTAAATAGTTCTAATCCGTCTCAACAAATATGATGCGTCTGGCCTTTTTCTCTTCAACAATAGTCAAAACGTCTGAACTAAAAACGTCCACACAGTGTTAATGCGTCTAAACAGTTATCAAACGCCTAACACTTAGACAAATTTTTCACCTCATGCGCCACATTCATCATGTTCATATGAATGTAACTAACTCAATTCTTCTGAAATCTTCAAATGTTGATGAATTCGATTGAAATTCTCCAATTAAGCATGTTTTATACCGATAATCATTCTTCTAACATCAATTTCTTTCAATATCAACAACAAATCAAGTAATTTTGAGACTTTCAGTCCGAAAAATGTAAACCTTTTTTCGAACACAAATTCAACAAATTGACTTGAATTTGATGTATTTAACTGCTAATTGTGATTCAAATCATGTTTCTGATGATGAAACACAACTGAAATTCACAAATTTTCAATTGAATTGTATATCAATCACAGATTCAGTGATATTTTGAGTTTTTAAAGTTTGACAAACTTCAAAAATCAATCACTAACAGCTTACCAACAGCTCTGATACCATTTGATAGGATCAAATGTACCAATCTGTGATGATTTATGAACACAATTCAATGAAATACAAACAAAGTAATCAAATCAAGCAAGATATCAACAAAATTCAGAGTTCATTAATATCAAGCAAAGTCAATTACAAAGTATGTAAGCAGGTTCGAATACAACTCATTTTCTAATACCTGTAAGTCTAAGCTATTTATAATGAAACAAAAAGTAAAGGAACTAACTAATGACAAAACTAGTCCCTATACTATTACAAAGTATTAAAAAGACATATATATAAGGACAACATGTTAATCTTTCTTAGAGCACTAACAGTTTTTGCTTTGAAGATTTGGACACACTATCTGTATGATACACAATGCATAGTCTATACCAATCACAAAAGCCTTCAACACGTTTTTAATCAAAAAGATCTAAATATGAGACAACGTTGTTGGGTGGAGTTGATAGTGATTACGACTGTGACATTCGTTACCATCTTGGTAAGGCGAATGTTGTAGCCGATGCACTAAGCCGAAAGATTCATAACAAGACGGTCTCATTCCAAGAACTTCGCGATCGACGTCAATGGTTTGACACCTTGGGAGAGTTTGATACCGAGATCCGTCTAGATGTCAACGACACTACCATGCTGCTACAAAATTTAAGGATCAAAAGTGACATCGAGACTAGTATTTTAGAGGCTCAACAAGCGGTTCAACAAGAAGGAAGAATGGGAGAGGAATTAGAGCATAACCTTCTAGCTCAATTGGAAACGAAACCCAATGGGTTGATGTATTTCGCGAATCGAATTTGGGTTCCAAATCGTGATAATCTTCGTACATTTATCATAAAAGAAGCTCATCAAACTCACTATTCTATTCATCCTGGCTCTGATAAGATGTACATGGACTTGCGTGGTCAATATTGGTGGCCTGGAATGAAGAAAGGCATAACGACTTATGTAGCTAAGTACCTCACGTGTACGAAGGTTAAAGCCGAACATCAACGTCCAAGTGGATTACTTGAACAACCCGTGATTCCTATGTGGAAATAGGAACACATATCCATGGACTTCATAACTAAACTACCCCAAACCTCTCGTGGTCATGATAGCATATGTGTGACCATTGACCGATTGACCAAGTCGGCACATTTATACCCATACGTGACACTTACAAAACATCAAGGTTGGCTCGTATATACGTTGATGAAATTGTTCGTCGTCATGGGGTACCTTTGCACATCATATCCGAACGAGATGCTCGCTTCACTTCGTACTTTTGGTCGTCTATGCAAGAACTCCTGGGTACTCAACTGGATCTAAGCACGGCTTACCATCCTCAAACGGACGGTCAAACCGAGCAAACCATCCAAACCTTGGAGGATTTGCTACGTCTTTGTGTCCTTGATTTTGGTGATGATTGGGATACGCATTTACCGCTCGTGGAATTTTCGTATAATAATAGTTACCACTCGAATATCAAGATGGCACCTTTCGAAGCGCTTTATGGTCGTAAATGTCGTTCACCGATCTGCTAGACCGACATTGGTGAAAACTTCATCACTGGTCCTGAACTTATACAAGACACGACTGACAAAGTCTCCATAATTCTCAAGAACCTTGAAGTAGCAAGAAGTCGACAAAAGAGCTATGCCGATAAGTGACGTAAGCCATTGGAATTCCAAGTTGGGGATATGGTTCTTCTTAAGGTCTTAACGTGGAAGGGCGTTGTTCACTTTAGAAAGAAGGGAAAACTAGCTCCAAGATTTGTGGGACCTTTCAAGGTTCTGAAAAGAATCGGGAAAGTGGCTTACAAACTGGAATTACCTCTGACCTTAGTGGAGTTCATCCTATTTTCCATGTCTCAAATTTGAGAAAGTGTTTGGCCAACGAAAGTCTGCATGTTCCGTTGGACGACATCCACATCGAAAAGTCATTACACTTTGTTGAGAAACCCGTTGAAATCATGGATCGCATTGTGAAGAAGACTAGAACCACAACTACCCCAATCGTCAAGGTTCGCTAGGAGAATAAACGTGAAGCTGAGTTTACTTGGGAACGTGAGGAGCATATGAAGAAAAAGTACCCATTTTGGTTCGTATAGTTTCATTTTTAATTTCGGGACGAAATTTTATAAGTTGGGGAGACTGTAACATCTCGTATTTTTCAGTTAATTGAAAGTTATCATCCTTTATTCATGTAAGGACCATTATGGTCAATTATGAAATTTATGGGTTACTTATGATTATTTCTTAGTTGTCTTTAATTTTTGACTTGAAAGTTAATAATTTAATTATTAAATTGAATTTAATAATAAATAATAAAAATAATAAATAAGAATAAGAAGAAGAAGAGGAGAAGAATAATAAGAATAAGAAGAAGAAGAAGAAGAAGAAGAAGAAGAAGAATAAGAAGAAGAAAGAATAAGAAGAAGAAGAAGAAGAAGAAGAATAAGAAGAAGAAGAGAAATAAGAAGAAGAAGAATGAGAAGAATAAGGAAGAAGGGATGAATAAGAATGAGAAGAAGAAGGAGAAGAAGAAGGAGAAGAAGAAGAAGATAAGAAGAAGAAGAAGAAGAAGAAGAAGAAGAAGAAGAAGAAGAAGAAGAAGAAGGAGGAGGAGGAGAAGAAGGAGAAGAAGAAGGAGAAGGAGGAGAAGAAGGAGAAGGAGGAGAAGAAGGAGAAGAAGGAGAAGAAGAGAAGAAAGAAGAAGAAGAAAGAAGAAGAAGAAGAAGAAGAAGAAGAAGAAGAAGAAGAGAAGAAGAAGAAGAAGAAGAACAAGAAGAACAGAAGAACAAGAACAAGAAGAAGAAGAAGAAGAAGAAGAAGAAGAAGAAGAAGAAGAAGAAGAAGAAGAAGAAGAAGAAGAAGAAGAAGAAGAAGAAGAAGAAGAAGAAGAAGAAGAAGGAGAAGAAGGAGAAGAAGAAGAAGAAGAAGAAGAAGAAGAAGAAGAAGAAGAAGAAGAAGAAGAAGAAGAAGAAGAAGAAGAAGAAGAAGAAGAAGAAGAAGAAGAAGAAGAAGAACAAGAAGAACAAGAAGAACAAGAAGAACAAGAAGAACAAGAAGAACAAGAAGAACAAGAAGAACAAGAAGAACAAGAAGAACAAGAAGAACAAGAAGAAGAACAAGAAGAACAAGAAGAATAAGAAACAAGAAGAAGAAGAATAAGAAGAAGAAGAAGAAGAAGAATAAGAAGAATAAGAAGAAGAAGAAGAAGAAGAAAAGAAGAAGAATAAGAATAATAAGAATAAGAAGAATAACAATAATAACAAGAATAACAACAAGAATAATAATAATAATAATAATAATAATAATAATAATAATAATAATAATAATAATAATAATAATAATAATAATAATAATAATAATAATAATAATAATAAAAATAATGGTAACAAGAATAATAATAAATTATAATACTTGACTATTTGTTATGAAGTTTAACATAAATGTTAATAATGAAATTAATTTATAAAAGTTATTAAATTTAAAATAAAGAATAACTTTCAAAATTTGAATTTTAATTAAGTTTAGGGGCTTATTTGCAAATCTAGAAACTTTAATTATGAAGTTTCTACATAAAATGATAAGAACTCAAACTACAGGGGCCATTTGTGTAAATAACTGAAACCCAAACCAAAATCCCCCCTTCACCCCCGCATTTCCTGCAGGAGCTCCGGACAAACTCCGGCCAAGCTTAGGCCACCTCAAAACAATCGGAATTCCATCGTTTCTAATCCCAAAACCGTTCCCAAAACTTGCTAGAACTCGATTCGAACCGACATTCATCAATTAATCTTGTTAAATCAATCGGTTACAAAGCTCAACTGATCAAATAACCGATGCCTTTCAACTCCATAGCCGTTCGGGCATTTAAGCCTAATAATAATCTAATTAATCGAACCTAAACAATCATCTAACTAATCCTAATCGTTTGCAACTCTCAATTCCTCCTGAAACAAACACCAACATCGAATTCGATCATCATCTTCGTCGCAAACCTGCACTCGACTTGAACTTTATCAATTCGACAAATTGAACTGGAATTTATAAGGGATTTCTAGTTTAATTCTCATTCGAAGCTACCCACAAGTTTAATTTGATTATCTTTGGAGATTACTCATCAATCGAACGTCTTTGGTCGCGACTTACTCTTCAATTGTTCTTAACACCACCTCGAATCTAACCGGGTAATTGAACACATCTAATGCAGGACCGTTTAAGGGCTTTAACACAATTACAACACAACAACACAATGAGGAGATTAACTAAGCTCTAATCAAACAGTGAACTGGCTAACCAAAGGTGATACAAAGAACACAAGTAAAGCAAGAGACAGAACAAGAGAGTATGGGTTTCAAGGAGGCAGTATATTGCTTTCTCAAGTTCTTTTACAAGTGTTACAAAGCATTAAGAAAAGATACAAGAACTTGAAATACTTATACTACAACCTACAGCCGGCTATACTTTGAAAGCCAGCTGGATACAATTGACTAGACACTAACAAAATCAATTGTAGGATCAAAAGGCATATCTGCCTTTTGACCTTGTGACTATGACATGCCATAGCTCACATCCTTATATAATACAAAAAGGATAAAGTACATAAAGTGGAAAGTTGAAGACTCAAGACCTCAATGTACAGTTACGAAAAGCAAGACCCTTTTCACCAACTCATGTAAGTTGGTGACTTTACAGAGATGCAGCAGAAAAGGTGCTTTATGGAACAGTACATCAGATAAAGCATGTATACTAAAAGTCTTCGGAAGAAATCTGTCTTCATAGGTTGAAGCTTCGGAAGACTTTGTCTCTGAAGCTTCGGAAGACTTCATGTTTGGCTTGGAAGATATTGGTCTTGGCTTTGGAAGATTTTACACTTAGAGTATTTTCTAATGCTTTGTGTAAAACTTCCGAAGCATTCTTCACTTCAGTACTTAGTGCATGTTGCTGAGACACTTAGGCTGTTTTGGGTTGCATCAGACTTCAGGAATCCTTACAAACTCCCCCTAGGCTGATGCTACCAAAACACTTGGAAGATCTTCAAATGTTGGTAGTCTTCAGTACAATCAGGACCATTCCTTTCTTCATGAGATGGTCAGGATCATCAAGACTTTCATAGTATCTTCTCATCTCAAAGAGATCATGCAGAGGTAAGTTGATTATGTCTTGCCATGAGTAGACATTCTCAACACCTTGATCTCTGATAACAGTCCATCTCTCTGGATTAGTAGAGTAAGTCCAGGACAAGATGGGTGTCTCACTAGTTAGAGGAGCCACTTGAATAGGAGTTGATTGGGCTGCCTCATCATGCACTTCCTCAGGTTGATCTGATTCAGCCTGAGGTGCAGAGGTAGATGACTTTGGCTTCTTCTTCTTAGTCTTTGGTTTAGAAGCCATCTCTTCTTCCTCTTGGATGTCTTTAACTGAGAAGACTGGTCTGCAGCACCATGTTGATCATCAGTGTCTTTCTCAGTTGGGTGTTCCTCCCTCACAGGTTCAGAAGGAGAGGGAGTTTGACCCTGCCTAGGATCAAAGATGAAGCTTGCTGAGGCTCAGCTGGAGGTGCTGGTTGAGGTGTCTCTGGTTGTTCAAACTTGACCTCCACTTCAGGTGGGACTTGACTTGGAAGAGAGTGCAAGTCAATGAGTTCTCCACTTTTAATCTTCTGCTTGATCACCCTAATATGCTCATCCATGGTGGATAGAGACATGGGGCCAAGTCTCCTTCGGAGAATCCATACAGCTTCAAGAAGCTCACCATTCTTTGTCTGTCAGCAGACTTCTTTGCATTCTTTTGAATGATGGCCCTTGACTTTGCAGCTTCTTCCCTTAGTTTCCTTTTAGTTGTCTTTCTTTCCTTGACTAACTCAAGCTCAAGTTGCTTTAGATACTCGAACTCAATGAAGTCATAGGACAAAGGGAGAAGTGCATCTGCCTGATAGAAGCCTGTGGCACTCAGGTAGTTGATCATCTTGATCCTATCTTCTTCTTTATCTACCTGAGGTTCTTGTGGAGCCACATCTTCTGTGCAGGACTTTCTTGAACTGGTGAGAGAGTAGGAGCATGCTTGTAAAGTCTTTTCTGTCTCTTCTCCTCTTTGAGTTGGAGAAGTATCATTGCATCCTCTTTCTCCTTCAACTCTCTTGACACTTCCCTGTCAGCCAGATCATTTAACTCTTCTAAGGGGAGGGAGATGATCTCATCAATGTCATAGTTCCTGGTCTGTAAGTAGGTAATCCTGACTGCCCTTAACTCATCATCCTGAGTATTTGGTCTGGGAGCAGCCCTGATTGCAGCTTGCATGAAGCTAGATGACCCAGTGGAACTTTCTCCCCTTAGTCTCCTTTTCCTCTCTCTCTCTTCCTCCTCAATTTCCTCAGAGTCATTATCCTTTTCCCTTTGTCACCAACAGACCTTTGTGACTCAGGGTGGATTGAGGCTTGGCCTTCATTGCTTGGAGTAGCTTCCATGCTCTGGCCAGAGAGAGGCTGAGAAACACCTTCACCAGCAGGTGTCTCAGATGGAGTTTGGACCTCAGCAGCAGTTGTTGATGATGAGACAGGGGTCTCAGGTTCTGTCACTGGGCCTTCAGTCAAGGTTTCCCCTATGAAACTAATCTTAGGGTCCACCTCAACATCCAGTTGACCGATGACATTGCCTGATTCCCTAAGTCTCCTTCTGAGTAAACTCTGCAAGGATCCTGTCTTGGATTCTTTGAGCCAGCCTGTCAGCTGGTCTTGAATTGCTTGGATTGACAAGTGGCAAGTTGACTAAATCCAGTCTTTCATAAAAGCTCCAGGCTTTGGAATTGAAAAACTTCTTGTTGGCCTTGAACTCTTTGAAGTATAAGGGCTCTCCTGTCATCATCATACCTCCACCTTATGATGTGATTGCCAGTTCCCAGTGGTGGAGATGAGACAGCCCTTGGTATGCCTTCCTCAAATGACTCCTGATGAGAGAGTCTATAGAGTCCACATTAATGTGAACTTGAGGAAGTTGCTGAGAATGCACAACAGCAAGTGAGGATGGTGAGTCCTCTATGTCCATTCTCTCTGAAGAACTCCCAGGTTCTGTGGTTGTAACAACTTTCTCCCCCTTTTTGGTAGCATCACCCACTTGCATAGGTGAGCTGGAGGATAAGTCATTCACTTCCACAGGTTCTTGTGTTCCTGGTTGAGCTCTCCTTAAAGGTCTCCCAGCTAGTTTTTCCTGCAGATATGAAATCTGGAGTTGCTGATCATTGACCCTGTTTTGCAGGGTAGTCACCTGAGATTCCAAGTGACTAACCTTAGAGACTAAATAGGTGCATGTTTTTGACAGTTTTTGCACCTTTAGTCTCAAATTCCCCTCATCTTCATCAGAAGATTCATTGGGGGATGAGATGATTGGACCAAAGTCCTCTCTCTCACCACCAGCTTGAGTTCTTGGCTGCTGGTTTTCCTCTGCTCACTGGCAGCCTCAGTTGAGATGCCAATGGGCTGAGTTGCCATGGTTGAGGTCTTAATAATGTAATCACTTTCAAAAGTGAGAGCCTCTTCCATATGGACATCCTGAACAGGTTCAGAAGTGTCCACACCTCAGTAATAGGTGACTGATGGGGGATAGACTGAGGAGAGTCAGAGGTACTCATCTCTCTTTGAGTAGGGGAGGAGAAGAGAGACTCATGGTACTCACTGAATCCTAAGTCTTCATCAGTGTAAAAGGATAGGTTGGGAATTGTTGGTTGAGATCCAAAGGCTGGGGATGGTAGCTGTCCCCCTGAAGGTTGTCCACTTGAGTGTTGAGACTCAGAGTGAAGGCTTAAGGTTGTTGGGCTATGAGCTCATCAGGGTGAGCTTGAGGAACCTCAGCCCTGATAGGTGAAGTAATGGGAGTGGTTTGCTCCTCAGGAGAAGTGGGAGCTCTAGTGTCCCCTTCTTCCTGTAAGGTTGAGTATTTGGGGGCCTGCACACAGATCTCAATAGCCTGAGCAGGGGTTCGTTTGGATTTTCTTTGGTAGGTGAGGGTGATTTCTGGTCTTTTTAATGGTAAGGACAAAAGAGGTGTGGGTCAACACAGCTTGTGTTGCTAGGTTGTCACCTCTGAGCAATGAGCTCTAACATTTTTGGGACTAGGGCTGTTTCTACCCCAGAGAAGCCTACAGTTGGCTTCTTCATTATTTTAAAGATGCCGGGCTTCATCTGTCCCATTTAAGAATATTACCTGTTTCCCTCAACTGTGAGCCCAGTTCACAGTTGAGAATGTGTTGAACATATCTAGGAAACATGTAATACTCTAAGGAGTCTAAGTTTGCAAGTAAATTAGTATAAACAAATTGTGTGAATACCTGAACTTGACCCCCTGAACCATTCCATGAACTATAAAGGAGAGATCCTCAGGAATCTGGTCCCATCCACCATGCTTGTTGACAAGCTGTGGATAACCACATGGAGCAGGAATTTCCATTGGGATGAGACCTTCCCTTTCCTAAAGGTCTTTACAGAGAAATCTCCCTCATAGCCCATCTGCTCAAAAGAATGATTAACAGCTTCTTTTGGGAAGGACACCTCACCTTCTTCATCATCCAGCTGTAGATGTTGGTTAATGATGGCCGGAGTGATGAAGATTGTCCTCCCTTGCACTGTGGCAGACAGTGCCTTCTCCCCATCCATAATGACCTCTTGGCAGGTCTTCCAGAATTCAAGCAACTGATCCTCATATAGAGTAGGATCAATGGTCAGGGAGGTGAAGTATTTGGACAGAGTCAAGAATTGGCAAATCTCTGAGAAACTTGCATCTTTCTCAGAGCTTAACAGAGCAACTTGATTATGTTGCCTGTGTAGTTGCATGGAGAAATCAGGGTTGTTTCTGCGGTTAAGGTTGGCCATTCAGAAGCTTAAGGGTGAAGAAAGGAAGAAAGCAAAGGCGGTTTAGAGAATTAGGTTAGAGAAATAGAAATTGAGGAAGATAGTGGGAAAGAGGGGAACCGTTGGGTATTTATATGAAAAGGGATTTGAACCAAAGTTAATGAAAGAGGATAAACTTTGAAATCCGAAAGTCGGTCCCACCTCTGAAAAGGTAGTTTACTTTTGCTCAAAAAGTAGTTTTCTTGGAATTCGAAAAGCTTCCGAAGTTTATTTGTCTTCGGAAGTTTTGATTGAAAAAAGCTTCCGAAGCTAAAATGGCTTCGGAGATTTTTCCTGAGAGTCTTGAAATTTATGCTTCGGAAGAGAAATAAACCCTTGAATGCTTTGTATGAAATATAAACAAAGCTTCCGAAGGTTATTTTGCTTCGGAAGGAAAGGTCCTTAAAATAAATAAGTGTCTGAGATAAGAATTTTAAGCTTCGGAAGATGAATTTTACTTCTTCCGAAGGTAAAATCTCTTAGACAGTTATTTATTTTGAAGACATGTTTTTCTTCCGAAGATAAAATTTTATCCGACGAAGTAAAAATTTTCAAGAATCTAAGGAAAGTCTTCAAAAAGAATTTTACATCCAAAGAAAACATGAGCTTATGAAAGTGATGAACTAGACAACTTAGGACACACATATTTTAAGAAGAAATAATTAAGATTAGTTTTAATAAAAAGTCTACTCAAAGTTAATCATCCCAATAGCTATATATCAGATACTTAAATCTCTGTTCATCAAAAGCTTTTGTGAACAGATCAGCATATTGTTCATCTGTATGAACTTTGACTAGTTTAATTAATCCTTTTTCATAGTTATCTCTTATTAAATGATACCTGATGTTGATGTGTTTGGTCCTTGAGTGCTGCACAGGGTTCTCAGTGATAGAGATAGCACTATTGTTGTCTATGTGGATAGGAGTCTCTTTGAAGTTAAATCCATAGTCCAGCATCTGATTTTGAATCCAAAGCACTTGAGCACAGCAGCTTGCAGCAGCAATGTATTCAGCCTCAGCAGTTGATGCAGACACACAGGATTGTTTCTTGCATTGCCATGAGACCACCCTCTCCACCAAGGAATTGACATCCCCCAGATGTAGACTTTGCAGTCATATTGCAACCACCATAATCACTATCTGTATAGGCATACAGATTGAAATTGGATTCTTTGGATACCATAGACCAAGTGTTGAAGCACCTTTGAGGTATCTTAAAATCCTTTTCACAGTGATTAAGTGAGACATCTTAGGGTTGGCTTGATCTCTTGCACAAATACATGTAGCAAACATGATATCAGGCCTGCTAGCTGTAAGATACATAAGACCCAATCATAGCCCTGTATAAGTGTTCATCTACACACTCCCCCTCAAGATCTGGACCAAGGGAGTGGTTTCTGGCTATGGGTGTCTTAGCAATCTTACAATCAGTCATGTTGAACCTCTTGAGTATGTCTTGAACATACTTTGACTGACTTATGAAGATGCCATCTTCAACCTGCTTCACTTGAATTCCCAGAAAGAAGTTGAGTTCTCCCATTGAACTCATCTCAAATCTGTCTTCATCAGCTTCTCAAAGTCTTTGCAGAGCTTTGGATTAGTTGAACCAAAGATGATGTCATCTACATATACTTGAACCAGCAATAAGTCATTTCCCTGTCCTTTGATGAAGAGAGTTCCATCTATAGTACCTCTTCTGTATCCATGCTTAAAAGATACTCAGATAGTGTCTCATACCACTTCCTGGGTGCCTGATGCAGCCCATAAAGAGCTTTGTCAAGCTTGCAGACATAATCAGGATGATCAGGGTCTACAAAACCAGGTGGCTGTTTGACATAAACCTCCTCATCAATCACTCCATA
Organism: Flaveria ramosissima; assembly: GCA_025215565.1. NCBI lineage: Eukaryota > Viridiplantae > Streptophyta > Magnoliopsida > Asterales > Asteraceae > Flaveria > Flaveria ramosissima. The sequence goes on along the minus strand of CM046037.1, from coordinate 72,163,862 downwards.
TAAGAAAGCACACTTTACATCAAGTTGGTAGACCTTGAAGTTCTTGGATGCAGCAAATGCCAGGAATATCCTAACAGCTTCTAGTCTTGCTACAGGAGCAAAGACATCAGTGTAGTCAATCCCTTCTTCTTGTGTGTATCCTTGAACAACTAGTCTTGCCTTGTTCTTGATGATGATTCCCCTCTATCATCCTCTTGTTTCTAAAAACCCATTTGGTTCCAATGGTAGTCTTCCCATGAGGAAGAGGACAAAGGTTCCAAACTTTCTGCCTTTTGATTGAAGCAGCTCTTGTTGTTGCATAGCTTCAACCCAACTTCCATCCTTTAGAGCTTCATCAACTTTCTTGGGCTCTATTGAGATAAGAAACAAGAGTGAAGACAAACATTTGCTTCATGGGTTTGTCCTCTTGTTCTTACCCCTGTGACAACATCTCCAATGATGTTTGTGGTGGGGTGAGACTTGTGGATCCTTAGCTGAGGGATCACCAGCAAGTTGTTGAGAAAGATCTAAATTTGAGAAATTTAAATCTGGTCTGGAAGATTCACCCTCCACATTATCACACTTATCAAGATTAACTTGATCCAATGAGTGTGAGACATCATTGATGTTGTCATCTATGGTATGGTTATTAGCATCAAGAAATTCCTGATCACTATCACCACCATCACCATTGTTGTCTTCTACAAGTGAGGTGTCTTTATCTGGTTGAGAGGCCTCTGAGCTGGAATTTGAAGGCATGCCAGATGTATCAGCTGAATTTGTCATTGTTGTGCTGATAGAAACCTCATTTGCTGAAGTAGTTTCCAACTGGAGCTGAAGATGTATGAGTTTGAAGGTCTTCCTAGCTCAAATCTTGGATCAGGATCACCTGTATTTAGATTTTCTGCAGATCCTGAAACATGCTCACAAGATTTGTTAAAACAGTTGGTAACTAAATCAAGATCAAACAGCCAATCCGGACCAGAACCAGCCACACAAGGAGTGTGCTCATTGAAAGTCACATTGGCTGACTCCTCAACAATTCTAGTTCTGAGATTGTATACTCTATAAGCTTTAGCTTGAGAAGAGTATCCAATGAAATGTCCATCATCTGATTTCTCAGCAAACTTGGCAATTTGATCTTTGGTATTCAAGATGGTGCAGGGACATCCAAATGACCTGAGAAAACCAATGAAAGGTTTCCTCTTGTGCCAAAGTTCATAAGGAGTCTTACCATGTGTCTTAACTACTAAAACTCTGTTTTGCACATAGCAAGCAGTATTACCTGCCTCTGCCCAGAAGGTGATAGGCAGTTTAGAGTCAGACAACATAGTTCTGCAGCTTCAATAAGTGTCCTGTTTCTCCTCTCAGCAACTCCGTTTTGCTGAGGAGTCCTGGGAGCACTATATTGTCTTGTAATACCTTTTTCATCACAAAAATGTATCAAGGATTTGGTTCTTGAATTCAGTTCCTTGATCACATCTTATGGTTTTGACCTTGTGATCACATTGATTCTCAACTTTTAAGATGAAATTCTTCAGAATCTCAGGGGTTTCATCCTTAGTTCTAAGGAAGAAGACCCAAGTGAATCTTGTAAAATCATCTGTGATCACCAGACAGTAAAGGTGGCCTTCCTAAACTCATTACACTGGTGGGGCCAAAGAGATCCATATGTAACAAGTGTAGGGGAGTAGTGATGGAGTTCTTTTCCTTAGGCTTGTGAGATACCTTGTGTTGCTTCCCTTTCAGGCATGCAACACAATGATCATCACTAGTAAACTCTTTCTTTGGCATTCCAGTTACCAGATCATGTTAATTAATTTATTCATGTTCTTAAAGTTTACATGGCACATTCTTTTATGCCATAGGAAAGACTCATCACTATTTGCTTTAGATAGAAAGCATGAAACTTCTCCGAGAGGGAGATGTTTCTTGCAAATCCATCTTGTACATGTTCCCTTTCCGGGGGTGGGGGCCTCTGAGCAGGATATGCTCATGAGACAAGTCCACAACCATTGAGAACAATGCACACATGCTCAGTAAAGAGCATGTTATGACTCTGATCACAAAATTGGGATACACTCAGAAGATTGTACCCAAGCTCCTTAACAAAGTTTACCTTCTCAATGCTGAGCTTACCATTTGTGACCTTGCCCCTTCCAGAAATGTAACCACCTTCATCTCCTCCAAAAGCAACTGGTCCTCCATCAATTCTCTCAAAATTATGGAGTAGAGACCTATTGCCTGTCATGTGCCTGGAACAGCCACTGTCAATTATCCAGACATTCCTGTTTGTCTTGAGCTGTTCCTGCACAAAGAAATGATTAGTTACATTTGGAAACCCCAGCCTTACTTGTCTTGGGCTCATTAAGTGTAATAGAAGGTAATGCAACAGTAATAGATCCTATGGTTGTACTATGGGGATCTTCAGCTGTTGTTGATGGAGAAACTCAGTCATTTGGTCTTTCTTAGACTTCCACACCACCTTGGGTCTTGGACTTGACCTTCAAAACCTTAGAAGCTTTTGGAACTTCACAAGTTTTGATGACTGATCCTTCGGAAGAATCTACATCACTGCAGCAGACTTCAGTTTCGGAAGAACTCCTTTCTTCCGAGACCAACTTTGCTTCCGAAGGTAATTTTCCATTTACCTTCTTCTTTGATTTGGAGCTTCCGAAGGAAACAGACTTTCCTTCGAAGCTTGAGACTTCTTGAGACTCTTTGAAGTCTTTGTTTGGTCATGTGGACAGTACTTTTAGGATTGTATGGGCAATCCTTAGGCAATGTGAGAAGTACTTTCACACATAACACACAACATTTTCTTCTTCAAAGAAGTCTCCTTTTGAGAGCAAGACTGGCTTTGGTCACATCCCTTCTCCACCTTCATCTTGGTAGATGCTGAGACAGTTCCTTTGGGCTGTGAACTGTCTTGGAGTTTGATGGTCCAGGCTGTGCAGCAGTGGTACCAGCAGCTCAGTCTTCTTCTTTGTACTGAGATGATTTGAACAAGAACCATGACTCTTAGCTGAGGAGTCTTGGTTGATGTCTTCAGTCCTTACTATTTGAAACCTGCAGAGATAAAACTTGTTTCTGCTTAGCATCAAAAGTAGCCTTGATTTCTTGAGCTTCTTTGCTTTCCTTTTGCTCTCCTGATCAAGTTCTTTTCTTTGGACTTGGTCATCACAGTTGATTTCTTCTCCTCAGAAGGATAGTGGCCCTTGGAAGAATCCTCTTCTTCACTCTTCTCAGAGGAATTCTTCACTATCACTTCTTCATCATCCTCACTATTAGGATCTATGAGAGGAAGCTCATCTTCACAAGTTCCACACCTAGGAGATCTTACAGACAAGATTGTGTGTGGAGGAGCTATCTCATTTGATCCCAGTCCCTGTCTATTTTGATAACACCTTGTTGTGCAGGGATGAGGATATCATGTTCTTGAAGGTCTCTTCTTCAAGAAACACTTTCTCTGCCTTGGCTTTGCTGATCACAAGCTCAGCCTGGCACTCAGTTAACTTAGTGATGAGATCTTGGATCTGAGTTCTAAAATCTGTATGTTCATGTTTTAGTACTGAAATGGTTTTCTCCCAAGTCCTCTATCTTTAACTTGTAATCATTTTCAGACTTTCTAAAATCAGATTTTAATATGTTTAATGACGCAAGATCAGATCTCATCTCTAGGTTGTAGGACCTGTATCTATTTACTTTAGCAATGCATTCAGGGGAGCAAAGATGTTCCAATACCTTGGCTTCATCATGGTCAGCCATCAGTGCTTGGTTTTGGAGAAGCATCCTCCACCTGAAAACTCCAGTCAAAGCCTCCCTCTTCAACAGCAACAGCAACATGTTGCTTTGTCTTCTCAGCCTGAGGGGCTTGTCAGTGTAGTTTGGTCTGGGTTGTGTTTTGGCCCCCATTTGCTTTAGGTGCCTTACACTCCCTAGCAAAGGGACCCATAAGGTACAACGTTGTAACACTTAACTTTGCTTTTATCCAGCCCAAACTTACCCACTGGTAGCATTGCTTGGAAATCTTCTTCCTGTCCTCTTGTAGAACTTCTTGGCTCTGTGAGTGAGGAGAGCCATCTGCTGAACTATCTCCATGTATTCCAGGTCATCTGGATGGATACAGTCCAGGTCTTCAAGAGTGAAGAGATAATTCCCACAGCTTTCATCTGCAGACACAAAGGCTTGAGAGAAACTTGTCTCTTGGAATGGGCTTCCTTGAGTAAAGTTCTCCCTTGGTGTCTCCGGGAAGGTGATGAAAGGACCCTTTTGTGAGTTGTCAGGGTAGCATATGAGATGATGTTGGGGTTCTATGCTGTCCCTTTCAACCACATGAAGGGCCTGAACCCATTTGATTGTTGGAGTTGCCAGATGAACCTTGCATGTTCATCTCCATTCTGGTATCCACTGAGAATCCCATACAACTCTGTAAGAGTAAGAGTCTAAGGTTCTCAGTCCTCTGATGAGCACCACACAATAGTGTGTCCATTGCCTAGGAAGTGAGGACATGAACTTCCTTACAATGTCCCTGTTCTCAAGAGGAACTCCTCCCCATCCACTAGGGTATCCACAATCTCAACATACCTGAAGTATTGTTGGGTCATGGTCTCACCGCTTTGTGAAGGTGAAATTTCAAACTGCTGCTTCAGAAGATCTTTCTTTCTTTCTCCTTCGCTTCAGGAGCCTCCATACATCAGCTTCAGTGCATCCCACAACTGTTTGGCTTCGTGCACTTCTTAAAACCTCTATATACAGAGTTTGGGAGAGCAGTCTGAAGAGCAGTCATGGCCTTCCTGTCAATCTCTACTCTTGTTCTATCTCATCTGAGTAGTTGGCCACATCTTTAGGAATCATACCAGCACCAGTAGCAGAGGGGGTGCTGGTATGAAAGGTCCATTCTCAACAGATTCCCACATTCTTTTGAATCAAGAGACCTGATGAAGCCTTCCATCCTCATGCACCAGGTGTCAAAATCATCAAGAGTGATCAGTGGGGATTTGTTCATGGTTCCAGTCTCCATATCAGTCTTAGAGATGGCAGCCATTTGAAGAGTTTAGCTTTTGTGTGTGTGAGGGATCTTAAGATGGTTAGATCTATATCAAGAGCCTGGAAAGCTCTGATACCAATTGCAGGACCGTTTAAGGGCTTAAGCACAATTACAACACAACAACACAATGAGGAGATTAACTAAGCTCTAATCAAACAGTGAACTGGGTAACCAAAGATGATACAAAGAACACAAGTAAAGCAAGAGACAGAACAAGAGAATATGGGTTTCAAGGAGGCAGTATTGCTTTCTCAAGTTCTTTTACAAGTGTTACAAAGCATAAAGAAAAGATACAAGAACTTGAAATACTTATACTACAACCTACAGCCGGCTATACTTTGAAAGCCAGCTGGATACAATTGACTAGACACTAACAAAATCAATTGTAGGATCAAAAGGCATATCTGCCTTTTGACCTTGTGACTATGACATGCCATAGCTCACATCCTTATACAATACAAAAAGGATAAAGTACATAAAGTGGAAAGTTGAAGACTCAAGACCTCAATGTACAGTTACCAAAAGCAAGGCCCTTTTCACCAACTCATGTAAGTTGGTGACTTTACAGAGATGCAGCGGAAAAGGTGCTTTATGGAACAGTACATCAGATAAAGCATGTATACTAAAAGTCTTCGGAAGAAATCTGTCTTCATAGGTTGAAGCTTCGGAAGACTTTGTCTCTGAAGCTTCGGAAGACTTCATGTTTGGCTTCGGAAGATATTGGTCTTGGCTTCGGAAGATTTTACACTTAGAGTATTTTCTAATGCTTTGTGTAAAACTTCCGAAGCATTCTTCACTTCAGTACTTAGTGCATGTTGCTGAGACACTTAGGCTGTTTTGGGTTGCATCAGACTTCAGGAATCCTTACAACCAAGCATATCATAAGAATCTATTTGTTTTCCTATTATTTGCAATTAAAATAAGATGTAAATCAGATCACAACATTAGTTACTACATTTCTTATTTTAAACGCAAGTCAGCAAGAACAAGCATTTCAAGATGATATACCTTATTTCTTAATCATCTCAAATCAAGTTCACAGTTCTTTTTTTATTTTTATGTATTACTTATATATTCTCCCCCTAAATTTTTTATTTTATAAACCTATATTTTGTTTTTTTAAAATTTTTTATATTTTTTATTTTGTTTTTATAAAACTGTACAAAAATATAAATTTACCAAAAAATCTAGGTTGAACACTTGAATAAAATATTATGAAGATTTGTGAGATCAAACAATGATAAACACAATAAATCCCCTTTGATCTAATATGATTGCATATGATTTAAATAATGTGGAAACCCCCAATCAATTGGTCATTCAACCATTAGTCTAATCCTAATAAGAATTAGGCTATTTATAGTGAATATAATATTTACTAATTACATTTAACCCCATAGACTTAGGCTAATTAATGAAATTACATATAAAACATAAAAATGACTAAAAACAAGATAAAATATATTTTTTCATACAAAATATATTTATTACAATAAAAACCCTAGTCATCTAAATCTTCAACGTCTCGTCTCGGTTCTTCGTCTCGAACGTGTCGGGTTTGACTTTTGTGTTGACTTTGACCGTGATGTTGACTTTTGTTGACTTTGACTGTGTTGATAATATAGACTATCTTGTACAGCTCCAACATACTATCATTTTTAATAATTGTTGAATCAATCTCACATATTTGATTCTTTACTTTCAACTAATCTGCCCGCCCCCATTTATTTATTTATTATTTATTTATTTTTTTTAAGTATTATTAAATACGTAATTAAATAAATACTGAAACTAAACTATTCTCCCCCTAAAATTTAAAACCAAAAATATTTTGTGTTTTTTTGGATTTTAAAGACAGAAAAATAAAATTAGAAAAATAAGAAAAATTTGGCAGACTACGAACTCGACTCTTCTGGAATCACAAACACTTTTCTTTTTCACGCCATTGACCTCCAAAAGATATAAAAACCGAGGTTTGTCAAAAGCTTTTGTGTAGAGGTCGGCGCGTTGAAAATCCGTATTAATTTTAACAACATCGATTAATTGCTTTTCAAAAAGTCACGTATAAAGTGATATTAATACCGATGTGTTTAGTTTGGGGGGTGTTGACTGGATTTTTGGTGACAGCTATTGCAACAGAATTCTCAATAAAGATAGGGGTGTTTAGTAAATTTCAAACCATAGTCTCGCATTTGCTGTTGAATCCAAATGATTTGTGAACAGCAACTTGCAGCAGCAACATATTCAGCTTCACATGTTGACAGAGCAACAGATGTCTGCTTCTTACACTGCAGGTGACTAAGCGTCTTTCAAAGAACTGACATCCCACTGATGTTGACTTGTAATTCATCTTGCAACCACCATAGTCCGAGTCACTATACGCTGTAAGTTCAAAGTCATCATCATGAGGATACCACAACCCGAGTGTTGGAGTACCCTTCAGATAACGAAAAATCCTTTTACCCCAATTAGATGATTCACTTTTGGTTTAGCCTGATATCTAGAACAAAGACACGTGGCGTACATAATATCAGGACGAGAGGCTGTGAGGTACATCAGAGATCCGATCATTTCTCGGTACATAATGGCATCTACCAGATCACCATTTTCGTCAGGTGCTACATCGTGGTTCGTGGCAAGTGGAGTTCCAGCAACCGTTGCATTCTCCATGTCGAACCTACTAAGGATATCTTTTACATATTTGGACTGATGCAGGAAGATTCCATTTGGTGTCTGATCCACCTGTAATCCCAAGAAAGAACTTCATCTCTCTCAGGACACTCATCTCAAACTTAGCTTTCATCATTGATTCAAATTCTTTACACAATGCTTCATTTTGGGGACCGGAGATTAGTCATCCATGTATATCTGTACTAGTAGTATCATCATCATCTCTTCTCTTTGAACAACGTGCAGTCAATAACCCCTCTGCGAAAACCATGTTTCATTAGATGAGTAGAGAGTTTCTCATACCAGGCGCGAGGGGCTTGATGAAGCCCATAAAGAGCCTTGTCCAGTTTATAAACTCTATCCCGATGATAAGGATCCTCAAATCCTTCGGGTTGACTGACGTACACCGTTTCACGGATTCACCATGAAGGAATGCACTTTTCACATCCAATTGATAAACTTTGATCTTCATGTAGGATGCATAGGCTAAGAAGATACGAATTGATTCCATCCTTGCCACAGGTGCAAACACTTCATTGTAGTTAATGCCTTCGACTTGTGTAAACCCTTGAACAACAAGCCGAGCCTTGTTTCTGATTATAACCCGTGGTCATCTTTCTTACAATTAAGAACCCATTTAGTGCCAATCACCTTTGCCCCTTTTGATCTGTCCACAAGAGTCCATACTCCTAACTTCTTGAACTGAAGAGTTCTTCTTGCATAGCACTAACCATGCCTCATCGTTTAAAGCTTCACTTACATATTTTGGCTCAAATTGAGACACAAAACATCGATAAGCTCCATCGTGTAAATATCCTTTTTCCATGACTGCGGCATAATCAGCTGAGTATAGCTGATTTCTTGTCTGAACACCCGATAGAATATCCCCGATGATGTTGTCCAGGGGATGATGTACATTAACTCGAGTTCGGGGAGTGGTGGGAACAGCTACCTCATTATCCAGATTTTGAATCCCAGGTTCAATTTCTGTGGCTGTTGGAGTATGGGGTTCAGAAGTTCCAGAGGCATCAAGATCAGATGCTCGTGTACTTTCGGTAGTGGGAACCTGTTCCTCCTGGTCCAAATTTGCAGTCTCAACTGCTTCATCATCAGAGCAAGACTCACTTACATCAAGCTCTCCTCTTGAAGGGCTAGAAGTATCGTCTAATGGAACCGATGATATCGGGTCTAGTTGAGGAGTATTCAGAACATCATATATTCGAGTAGAGTGGTAACTCATCATCAGGATGTGAAGGAGGTAGATTGAAGGACTTGAAGAATCCTTCATAGTCAAAGAAGAAGGAAGGTCTTTTGCCAGTAGGGGGTGGTGTATTTGGACATCAACATTGCACCACACTACTACCTGACCCGTTGAGTTGTTAAAAACTCTCTTGTCTGGTATACTATATCCAAGAAAGATACCTTCTTCTGCCTTCTCACAAAACTTCCAGTCTGAGTTTTCTTTAACAGCATGAATGGTGCTCCAAATGGTTCTAGATACTCCAAGTTGAGTTTACATCGCTGGAGCAATTCAAAACACATTTTTCTATGACGTTTGACCACTAAGACTTGATTGAGAGTGTAGCATGCATTAGCCACTGCCTCGTTCCAGAATTGAATAGGCAGTTTAGAGTTGGCTAACATTGTCCTTGCTGTCTCTATCAAGCTCCGATTCTTGCTTTCAGCAACCCCATTCATCTGTGGAGTGTAGGCAGAAGTAAATTGATGAACAATTCCTTTCTCTCGAAGAATGCCTCCATCCACTGATTCTTGAACTTTGTTCCGTTGTCTGATCGAATTTTTCTTACTTTAGCTTGTAGAGTGATTTCAATGTAGTGACTAGATGCTTGAATGATTCAAATGTCTCTGACTTTGCTTTCAGAAACATCACCTAAGAGAATCTTGAGTAATCATTAGTTACTACAAAGCAGTACCAATCACCAGCAATGCTCTTTGTACTGACTGGGCCAAACAGATCCATGTGTAGAAGCTCGAGAGCAATGTCGATAGAATTGACTTTCTTTGCTTTGTGATACTTCTTGGTCTATTTCCTTTTCTTACATGCTACACAGAAATCTGGGAGTTGGAAATTCTTGACTATAACTCCATTCACCAAATCATTCTGAACCAGATGATTCATCTTCCTGGGATTAATGTGTCCTATTCTCCTATGCCAGGAGACTGAATCCCTCTCTGTTGCCTTTGACAAGAAGCACTGGGCAGTAGACTCAGTTGTGGAGGCTTTTGATAGATCCAAGACATACAGATCATTATATCTTGAAGCTGACATTAGAATTTTATCCTCCTCGACATCATACTCCTTCTTCAACATGTAGCACTTCTTGTTGTCAAAACAACTTTGAATCCCTTATCACAGATTTGGGACACAGAAAGCAAGTTATTTTACAGTTGTTGAACGTAGTTCACCTTGTCAAACTTCACTTTCTCATTTCCCATTTCGCCTTGAGCAGTGATGTAAACCTACTTTATTCCCAGCGAACGATACGTGTCCCCCTTTAATTTTCTGACGTTGAAAAGGAGAGACGAATTCACGGTCATGTGCCTGGAAGCCCCACTATCAATAATCCATGTATTAGTGATAGTGCTTGTAGCGGACACTCTGCACACACAAAGGAATTAATTAGTTCAGGTTTGGGACCAAGCCTTAACTGGCTTGGGTGTCCCAGAGGTATCACACATATGAACTCGACCCCATTGTCCTTCAGAGGATGAGGGCACATCTTTCTTCTTCTTATTCTCACTATCAAACACATTACTTGTTTTGTTAGGATCGTGTATTGCACGAAATACTAACTGATTAACGTGTATACCAACTCAAATAGTGTGAAATCCTATTTGATTGGCGATCCAATCAGTGAGAACGCACGTCGAATCAATTATCAATTGAATCTAAATGTTAAGAATGATCTAGAATCGATCTAATGCGATCTGTGAACTTGGAACAGGTTCTTGGAGGTTTCTGGACGGCTAGGGTACGTCTGGAGTGATCGATGTAATATCAAGTGTTACGTTTTTCCACGAATTAAATGGTATTTATAGGTTAGGGTTGCTCATTCGTGCGATTGAAACCATTAGCATGGTTCATTCGTGCGATTGAGCCATGCGGTTGATCCATTCGCACGACTGAGTGTTCAGTCGTGCGGCTGAGTCAGTCGCGCGGCTGAGTCAGTCGCATGAAGTTGTTCAGGCGTATGGACTGTTTAGGCGCATGGGACACTCAGTCGCATGGCATATGGACGCATGACCACTGTTGGGGCGCATGGTCAGTTGGACGCATGTGAACTTCACTTAACCAAGTTTGAATGAATTCATTAATATAACATTATGTGTATCAATTCAAACAATCACAACCTATATAATCAAGTCAATGTCAACTCATTAATGAAATATTAAACATTATAGATCACAACCAACATTTCATTTTCATTAAAACCCAAGCATACATAAGTGTAAGACATTCAAGACATATTACATTAAGATCCACATCTAGGTACATATGTATCAACAAAAACTCCCCTTGGACCTAGATCTATCTAATGTCTTTCTTCTTCATTACCTCCTCATACTTTTTTTACTTCTCTTCTTTGTGACTCCTGCGTGTATCTCAAATGCAAAGCAGAGTCTTATAACATTCTGGACTGTAGTGCTTGTACATATCTTGAGAGTCATAGAATAGTGCCACTTGTATAATGTGTAGACATCATTTGCATACAAGTTAGTGAGCCACATGGGTCAAATCCCTGATAGTATCCATTTTTCCCTCTTTGTTTAAGACTATGATGGCCTCTCCTCCGTTCTCCAATCGTAGTAACACCATTTGAAGTGTGGAGTGAAGTCCTGTGGCATTTCCTTTAGTGGGATCTTGGACATGGTGCGCGGAGGACTCCACTTCAGCACTATTCTCGGCTTTCCAGTTATGGCATCAACCTCAGACCTTCGGATATACCTCGTAGTTGTTGAGGTTTGAAAGTTGGACCCATCTGGTGTGGTACTCCTTCTTTAATGCAGCCTCAAACCAGCCTGACATCTTTCTCGGGTCAGCATATACAGCTTCAGCTTGGGCAGCTGGTTGAGCTCAAAACCAGGTAGAGTCTTTAGATCATGTGAGAATCTAAAGTACTCAATCCCCTTCTCTCTCTTTATGGCATAAACGTTAAGATCCTCAAAATGTTGCCCACGCGATAATCTTGCCTGACACCTTGTGATGTCTTCACTAAGTAGAGCTTGGTGTAGACATTCTGTTTAGGAGCAGCACGTTGGGCTCGGATTTCCTCAAAACATGCAGCCCATTCTGCCTTTCTGATGTTAACATCGGCGTGTGAAGCTGGGCCTGTTCCTCACTCTTCTCGGACTCTTGCTCCATCTTATCCAGCATCTCAAATGTTTCACAACCAGCGAATCACCCAGGTTGGGCACATATTTCCTTCCTGGTCAGCATACTCTGGATAATGTTCTGCAGTGACATCCTCTATTTTTATCTCATCAATGTCGTTCATCTCTTCGTCAATGGTTGACTCAAAAGTGGAGCATCCTGATAATCTCATCAGGATTGAGCTTGAACATTTCAGCCAGTTGCTCATATATAAGATCATGAATTATTTCCCCTCTTCAAGGGTACAACTCACTGATCTCCTGACGATCCCTTGTAGATCAAGAATATAGTAAGTTGAGTCTTGACCTGCTGAAGGGAGCAACATCGTATTCGTCCCTGAAAGTTTGGATCTGCTTGATTTAAACATGTAACACATCAAACATTAGTAATAAAAACAGACAGAAAACACATAACATTATATAAACATTAAGTACATAAGTTTAAAATAATTCAAGTACAAAAGCTATCAAATACATAAACATCTAATCATTACTTTGGTCCTGAATAGCTGGCTCATCAGTAGGTGGAACAGAAGAAGAAGCTCGTTGGTCTTGATTTCTCTTCGAACATCTTTCTTGACCCTGAGCTGAGGCAGATGCAACTGCATCTCCTCCTCATCATCATCATCATTCTGCCTTTCCTCTGTCTTTTCTTATCATTGCTATCATCACACTATCTTCATCCTCATCCTCATCCTCATCCTCATCATCGTCATCACATCCCTTTCCTTTATCTCAGAGGCTCATCCTTAGTCCTTTGAGCTTGAGCATGATAGTCTTTTTGGCATCCTCAAACTCCTCTATCTTCTTTGCTGATAGAACTTTATGCTCCTGGAGTTTGTGCAATCTCTTGGCTCTGAGCAGCCATCTGTTGTGCCTGCGCTCAATCAGCTGAGCCTACTGAGAAATCTGCTGAGATTGTGCAGCTGTAAGATCTACCAACTGACGAATCTGAGCTGTCTTTCTCGTCATCGGCTGCCAGCAGCCTCAACACCATACGGTTCAGTGCTGAGAGCTGTTCCTCTACCCCACTGGGAGGTAAAGGTGATCCAGATGGATGGGTGGGATGTGATGATGGCCCGGCTGGGTGGCTAGTGGTGGTGGTGGTGGTGAAGATTGGGGTTGGTCTAGATGATAGTGGTGGTGGAGTGCGTGTGGTAGATATGGTGGTAGCTGGGATAGTGGTAGTAGGGGAGTGGTAGTAGGTAGGTGGAGTGGTGGTAGTAGGTGGAGTGGTGGTAGGGAGGTGGAGTGATAGTAGTGGAGTGGTGGAGGTGATAAAAGTCAACTTCTCTTCTTCTTCTTCATACCGTGGGGCTGAGCCATCCTTTTTCTTCGATCCCCTCGAGGTGGATGCTCCCCTGGAACCTTGCAGGTCTGATGGGAGCATAAGTAGGATCAGGATCAACCTCCCCAGATTCGCCAGGGCGTCCACCAACCTCTCGTATACCTCGGTCGGTGGCAACCACCCGGCTCCCCACAGTGCGGGTTAGGGGCTCCTCATCAGTATCCTCCTCCTCATCAGGACAAAAGTCCTGATGGAACCCTGCAGCCTCTGCTCCATCATGGGTGGATGCAGGAGATGCTCTATCACCAGTGGGGGCCCTCTATGAGTGGGCCCTGCATCTCCACCATCACCGCTATCATCGTCGTCTGAATCATCGTCTGGGCGCTCTATCAGCTCAACATCCGAATCACTGTCTTCGTGACGCCATTTACGTCTTCTTGGCGCCACGTAGTCCACCTGGGCCAGATGGCCTATGAGTCTCTTACCGGCGGCTTGACTGCTTTCCCCGGTAAACCTTCATACGACCCAGCGTTGTATCATCCATTATCTCTAACGCCACGACATCATGGCTCTCCTTTGGAAGTGTAGGCAGCTTCTCATCAAAGATCAACTGTAAGAACCTAGGGTACATGCAGAAACCCTCTTTGCCCTTCGCCTCCAAGTTCTCTATGAGATAAGAGAAGATCATGCTAGAAAATTGAAGGGGTGGTTCAGCACCAGTGCCACGTAGGCATGCTGTATCTGGTCTGAAAGGTCGTCGAACCCACCCCAACGTGAAGCTATGCACTTTAGGATGACGTGTGCCAAGTACTTGTACTAGGACAACAGGTTGCTCTTGTTGAGCACCCCTGAGTTGATATCCCAGCGTACTTCATCCTCATGAAGCACCCTCTCACCGTCAGTGGGTGAAGTTTGGTGGGGTGGTCTGTGTCATCTCCCAATCCAAGTACACACTGAATGTCTTCAGCTGTGATCTCTATATCCAAACCAAAGATAGAGCTCCTAATGCAGTACGGCTCACGTGATCGGTCAACTGATGCATTCTCTCAAAAGGCCTGTTGTAGAGACCTGTAAGGGGTGCATGGTATAGAAATAGCCCGATGGATCCTGGATCTCTTAAGAAAATCAATGATCCCTGCAAACTCCGCCCATTCCGACTTGTAGAGTCTAAGTGAGCACCGATGTTGTGCTTGGGGTTGATAGACCATCTATCAACCATCAATCTGTAAACAAGACACATAAACATTAGATGATCACACGACACAAATCAGTTCTAATTAACTTGATTGAATTCATTCTGGGTCATTCATGCGATTTAACCATGCGACTGTGTTCAGTCGGTTGTCATGTCATGCGACTGGAATCAGTCGGGTGAATGAACAGGCGACTGAGTTCAATCGGTTGACTGAGCCTGCGATTGGTTCAGTCGACCGACTGAGCTCATTCGTATGATCCATTCGGCCGATTGGGCCATTCAAACCAGCTCAATCGTGCGATTGGAGTTCATCCTGACGTCCAGTCGCATGACCCACTGTTCTGTCGACTGGATTTAAATATTGACCTATTTGTGAACTTAAACGTTGTTAATGGCTTGTTAGACTCGCATTACTTAACTAATAACCTAATGACTTTAATTTTGACATTTACTTGTTTTAAGTAGGTTATCAGTCCATTAAGAGGTTCGGTTCTTGTGAGGGTCGTATTTCACAGATTAGGGCACCATTCCTCCAGATTTTGGTGATTTTTCAACTCATTTTACCTGTATAATCACACACAAATGTCAGACAATCAATAGAAGTATAAAGTCTTGGTCTGATGAAATTTTGGCAGAGTAACGGTAGGCTATGCGATTTAAGGGCGATTAGGGGGTGATGAGTCTCTGCGACCGACTCCCCCTTTATTTATACTAAACCTGAATTCAATCAGACGACTGGACTCATTCGCTCATTTCATTCGGGCGAATGGACCTCAGTCGTGCGATTGGATCAGTCGCTCACCTTCAGTCGTCCGACTAGAGTTCAGTCGTGCGACTTGTTCATTCGCTCACTCTCAATCGGCCGAATGGGTCATTCGCATAAGCCATTCGGTTGAATGGTCCATACTCATGTCCATTCAGCTATAGAAGGCATGAGTATTGTCCATTCGTACGATTGGCCCATACTCATGGTCCAGTCGTGCGAATGGGTCATACTCATGAACTTTCTGCCTTTATGACCATTTGACATTTAAACTTTTTTAAACTGTTGAATTAACATTATGAACATTTGATCATCTCAGATATGATCATTTTAACTTGAAAACTTTTGATCACCTCAGACGTGATCCTTTTAAACACTTTGTCACCTCAGACGTGACCCATTTACCTTTTGAAAACACATGTGGTCACCTCAGACATGACCCTTTTAGGTGATTTACTCCTTTCTGAATTTCATGATGTAGTCCGATATTAAACAACTTGAATTGACTAGTTAAATAAAAATAAACTGAAGTACAAAAATAAACTTGTTTTTGACTTTTGTGAGGTGTAAATCCTAAGATAGAAATACTGGATTCGGTTCCGGAATAGGCAGCTTCAATTTAGTTTGATCATAACTGGACCGATTCAATTTGGAATCATACAGGCAAGTCAAATCATTTGGGACATATTATCAAAAACTTTTTGATGCTCACTTCTGTTGTTCATCTAGAGTCGTTAGCAAATTTAGGAAATCATACTGGTACTATTAGATTCCCACATTGATTTGGACTTTCAAGAATTGTAGCCACGATGATTGTCAGTATACTTGTCCTCTTAAATCCATACACAGACTTTTGACACAGATTGGTGATAGTTTAAGGTTTAATTATTTCAACCAACATTTGTGGATCCCACGCTTATGTGGTAATTAACATTCCTCAGGAGCTTTTGAGCGGTCTACGGGTATTTTGACAAGAAGAGACTATTCTTAGAGCTTTCAAAGAGAAGCCAATCCTCAGGTCAGTGCCATCGCACAGCAGAGAGGCGGCAAACAATAATGAATTCTAGAGTATCTAGGTTATGCTTATCCTCAGATCAGTGCCATCGCACAGCAGAAGGGCACACAACCTATCTTCTTGTTAGAGCATCTTTATTTTTCTTTTGCACATAACGCACCAACAACATAAGTTATTAGCTTGATAGCATTTGCTTTTCATTTTTTTTCGTGCTTTGCTCTAACTATGGTCATCCGCTCACATTTGTGGCGTTTATTTGCTCGTCACCCCTTATTGGAATATTGTTGATTGTGTTTACCATTGATAAGATGGGAGCCCACAGTCAGTTGAACAATTTAGTTTGATCTTGAGATCACCAATCAGGTCTATAATCTATTGTGTTGAATCTACCGACATATCATCTGTGGTCTAGCAACCTCTAGGTCTACTTTCGTTGTGTTACCTTAGTAGTTACCAGGTTTTCTATCATTTTTCCTTTTATATTGCTCAGACTACACAGACTTATATTTTGAATTTGGCATCTTATCTAATTTAAACTTTTAAAGTCCCGCTTGATTTGTTCCTGTGTACTATTATTTTCCAAAGTATTTGAATGGTATCACAGATACGATCTACTTTCTATCAGCTAGCCTCTCCTTCTCCCTCGTTTTTTTTTGTTTTTTTAATGTTACTGGCTGACCTATTCTCCCCCTAAAATTCTAAAACCGTAACCGATTTACGTTTTTTAGGATTTTAATAGACAGCTAAATAACATATATTTAATTTAAACAAAAATAGAATAAATAACGGAAATAAAAAGAAAAAAATAGACTAAATGCATCGGACTATAACACATTGTCATCATCTGGAATGACATCACTTTTCTTTTTAACGCCATTGACCTCTAACAAGATATAGAAAACGTGGTTTGTCAAAAGCCTTTGTATAAAGGTCAGAGCGTTGAAAATCAGTGTTTATTTTTACCACATCGATTAAATTCTTTTCAAACAGTTACGTATAAAATGATATTTTATGCCGATTGTTTGGTCTTAGGATGTTGGACCATTTTTAGTTACTGCAATTGCAACAGAATTATCAACTAAAATAGGAGTAGAAGAGAAATTTAAATCGTAGTCCCGTATTTGCTGTTTAATCCAAATGATTTGTGAACAGCAACTTGCAGCAGCAACGTATTCGGCTTCATAGGTTGACAATGCAACCGAGGTCTGCTTCTTACACTGCCATGTCACTAATCTCCTCCCAAAGAATTGACACCCTGCTGAAGTAGACTTGTAATTCATCTTGCAGCCACCGTAATCCGAGTCACTATACGCCGTGAGCTCAAACATCATCATGAGGATACCACAACCCAAGTGTTGGGTACCTTCAAATACCGAAATATCCTTGACCCCAATCAGATGGTTAACCTTTGGCTTAGCCTGATATCTTGAACAGACATGTAGCATACATGATGTCAGGTCTTGAGGCATTGAGGTACATGAGAGATCCAATCATTCCTCGGTACATGGTTGCATCAACTAGATCTCCATTTTCATCAGGTGCTATATCATGGTTTGTAGCAAGTGGAGTTCCAGCTGCAGAAGCATTCTCCATGTCAAACCGACTGAGAATGTCTCTACATACTTGGTCTGATGTAGGAAGATCCCTTTTGGTGTCTGATCCACCTGTAACCCAAGAAAGAATTTCATCTCACCCATGGTACTTATCTCAAATTCAGCCTTCATTACTGCTTCAAACTCTTTACATAACTCTTCATTCTTTGATCCGAAGATGATATCATCAACATAGATTTGAACAAGCAGCAAATCACCATCTTTCTCTTTGATAAACAGTGTGCAATCAATAACCCCTCTGCGAAATCCATGTTTCACAAGGTGAGTTGAGAGTTTCTCATACCAGGCTCTTGGAGCTTGATGAAGCCCGTATAAAGCCTGTCGAGTTTGTAAACTCTGTCGCGATGATATGGATCTTCAAATCCCTCGGGTTGACTGATGTACACTGTCTCTCGGATTTCACCATGAAGGAATGCACTCTTCACATCCAGTTGATAAACTTTAATCTTCATATACGATGCATAGGCAAGGAGATGCGGATGGCTTCCATCCTTGCCACGGATGCAAACACTTCATTGTAATCAATGCCCTCACTTGTCGAAACCCTTGAACTACAAGTCGAGCCTTGTTCCTGATAATGACGCCTTGGTAATCCTTCTTGCATTTCAAGACCATTTGGTGCCAATGACCTTAGCACCTTTAGGTCTATCTACCAGAGTCCATACACCTAACTTCTTGAACTGAAGAAGTTCTTCTTGCATGGCACTCACCCATGCCTCATCATTCAGTGCTTCACTAACGTATTTTGGCTCAACCTGCGAGACAAAACAACGATAAGCACCGTCGTGAATGTATCCTTTTCCATTACCGAGGCATAATCAGCTGAGTACAGCTGATTTCTGGTCTGCACTCCTGATCTGACATCCCCAATGACATTGTCTAGGGATGATAGACATTTAGACATGATCCTGGAGTGGTGGGAACAACTACCTCAGAGTCAAGATTATGAACATTTGGTTCTGTATCTGAGGTAGTAGGAGTTTGAGGTTCTGAAGTCGAAGAGGCATCACTGTTAGATGCTTGTGGACTTGCAGGAATTGGAACCTGTCCCTCCTGATTGTTCTGGTCATTTTCTTCAACTTCATCTTCTGAGGAGGAGTCACTTGCTTCGAGTGCTCCCCCTGAGTGTGAGATGAGTCACCTTGTGAAACCGATGATGCTGAATCTAGTGACGGTGAGTTCAAGATATCATACATCATCCTTGTAGCTAACTCTTCGTCAGAAGTGGAGATAGGTATGTTGAAGGACTTGAAGAATCCATCATAGTAAAAAAGTAAGCGGGTCCTTTTCCAGTAGGTGGTGTGGTGTATCTTTGAACATCAACATTACACCACACTTCTACTAACCCGTTGAGTTGTTGTAAACTCTCTTGTTCGGTATGTTGTATCCTAGGAAGATACCTTCATCAGCCTTCTCGCTGAATTTTCCTCTTGAGTCTTCTTCAGTAATGTGCACGGTGCGCCAAATGGTTCGAGATATTACGTCGTTGTAGTAACTCGTAACATGTCTAGCCATGGCGTTTGACTACCAGAACTCGATTTAATGTGTAACAAGCATTTGCCGCTGCCTAATTCCAGAATTGGATAGGCAGTTTCGAGTCTGCTAGCATTGTCCGTGCTGTCTCTATCAAACTGTGATTCTTTCTCTCAGCAACACCATTCATCTGAGGCGTGTAGGCAGAAGTGAACTGGTGTACAATTCCTTTTTCCTTGCAGTAAGCCTCCATCACTGATTCTTGAACTCGGTCCCGTGTCTGAGCGTACCTGTTTTACCTTCAGCTTGTAGAGAGATTCCAGTGTAGTTACTAATTCCTTGAAATACTCAAATGTTTCTGATTTGGATTCAGAAACATTACCCAAGAGAATCTTGAGTAGTCATCAGTAACCACATAGCAGTACAAGTCACCTGCAATGCTTTTTGTATTGACTGGACCAAACAAGATCCATGTGAAGAAGTTCAAGAGGAAGCTCGATAGAAGAATGAACTTTCTTTCCTTATGAGACTTCTTCGTCTGTTTGCCTTTCTTGCATGCTACACTGAAATCCGGAAGTTGGAAATTTTTGACGTTAACTCCTCTCACTAGATCATTCTGGATCAAGTGATTCATCTTCCGTTGATTTATGTGTCCCATTCTCCTATGCCAGGAAATGGAGTCCTTCTCAGTAGCCTTTGATAAGAAGCACTGAACTTCATGATCCGTTGTAGAAGCCGTTGAGAGATCCAAAACATAAAGATCTTTATATCTTGAAGCTATCATCAAAACTTGGTCCTCCGAAATCACACAGTCCTTCTTCAGGACATAACACTTCTTGTTGTCAATATAACCTTAAATCCTTGTCACATATTTGGGAAACAGAAAGTAAGTTGTTTTGATGTTGTTGAACGTAGTTCACTTAGTCAAACTTAACTTTCTGATTTCCCAACTTCCCCTTGAGCTGTGATATAACCTCCTTTGTTACCAGCAAAGAAATATGCCCTCCTTTTATTTGTTTGACGTTTGATAAGAGTGCCCTGTTCCTATCATGTGCCTGGATGCTCCGCTGTCTACAATCCACGTGTTGGTTTTAGCACTGTAGCGAACACCCTGCACATTCAATTTAAAACATTAGTTCAGGTTAGGAACCCAAGCCTTTACTGGCTTAGGTTTCCCAGAGGCATCACACATCATGAATTCAACCCATTGACCCTTAGAAGGTGAGGGTAGCTCAGGTGACTTCTTGTCCTTAATTATCAGACACAGAGGCTGATTTTTCTTTCCATAAGCCAGATTTGTGTAAGGGCTGTTTGTGATAAACAGACGACTGGCTAATGGGTTGAACTTTGGGTTCACTAGTTCTTCTAGGTGGAGTCAATGAGTTCCTCTTAGAATACCTAGGTTTGATTCCTGAAGTTCAACTTTCTTCCTAGGTGTCTGATAGTAAGGACAGTAAGAAACAATGTGTCCACACTCTCCACAGTGTAGCATGACCTACTATCTACTTTATGATTGAATTGTCTATGTGAAGATGTGTGTGACACTCTAGTGACATTGTTATGTTTGGGGTTTTGACTCTACTTCTTTTGATGTTTTCTCTTGTTTAACAAATTTAATTGTTTTAACATTCTTAACATCTTTTCCATTTTGGTTAACCGGACTTTGACATGAAACTCGTGATAGGTTAACATTAACAGTCTTTTTAGGTTCGATTTGACTTTGTTTGACCCTGACTTTATATTAACCTTTTCAAAATCTTTTTCCAGATTAACACAAGGCATTTTACCCTTTGCCTTTGAAGTGGCCTCCTTTTGTTTTGTTCCAGATTCATTTGAAGTACATGAGGAATCTAGATCACTTACAAAGGAGTAGACACCACATGATCCTTGATTGGATTGTTATTTATTGGTTTACTCTTAGTGTTCATCAAGGTCTCAGGTGGTGGTGGAACCACTTTATATCCCAAACCCTCCCCATTGTTACGCTCTCTTACTAAGTGTTGGACAATATGAGATGAACTTGTCCTACTGTGCAGTTTTTGCTTTAATGAATTTACTTCTACTTCTAAAACTGCTTTTTGTTTCTTAGTGTCTTCTAGGGATTTAAGATAGTACCTAATGTCATTTGGTTGGTTAAAGGCTACTACTTCTGTTTCCTTAAGCTGTATTCAAAAGGTCTATCTTTTCTTTGTAATTATGCTTATTTTGTTTTAAAACTCTATTTGACTCAGTGCACAGTTGCAAATCCTTACTAAGCTATCGTTATGATCTAATAACCTAGCAAATTTCAGATCTATGCTTTCCCTAAATTTATTACAATCAGAACAAGCATGATTTTTGAAAAGTTGGTCAGTAGTACTTACCTGAGGAGGTTCTGATGAATCAGCCATCAACGCAGCATCTGATGTTTCTGGTTCTGGTGATTCTGTCTTTGTTGTAGTTTTCCCTTCTTCAGGCTTGTAGTTGACCTCAGTTGCAGTCTCTTCAATGTTGGACATCGCGAGTTCCACTGCAATATCTCCTTCACTTGCAAATCATCATCTAAGTCTTCCACACTAGCAATATTTGATTCTCCCGGAGAGACAAACCGAAAACTCCCTGTCCTTCATCTCATCATGAGCAGTCAAGGCTTTTGGATCCTTGCTTGATGAAGAAGGACTGCTAGTTGGCTTATCTTGACGAGTGAAGGACGAGAATGGATTCCCGTTTCCAGTCTTCTTCAGCTTCACACACTCTCGTTTGAATGCCCCTTTTCTCCACAGTTGAAACATGTCACCTTGCTCTTATCAAAACCAAAAGTAGTGTCCTTAGTAGCAACCAAGTTTTGTCCGGTCTTCTTGACAAACTTCTTAGCTCTCCGGACAGCACTTGCTAAGGCCCACATGATATCCATCCTCTCCAGCTCTGTCTCATCTACCTGCTCGTAGTCCTCGTCTGTCAGATGGCAGTTTCCAATTTTCTCAGCAACAAGTCCATAGGAGTGGACTACTGCTGCTAAGAGATCCATGTGCTCTCTTGCTACTTCTATCTACCATCACATTTCCGAGATTCTCGGTCTTCAGTCTTGTAGCATTTGCTTCAGATGCAATGTATTGGGTACTAGAAGACCCTGACGTTTCTGATCCTGAAGTAGAGGCTTGTGAAGGACCAGATGAGCTTGACACAAGGCGGTCTGAAGTGGTGCTCCAGATGTCTTGACTTGTGGAGTAGCATTGTACAGAGCTGGATTCTGGGTATACGAAGACTTTTGAGCTCGGTACTTCATCCTTAGGGCTTCTTCTCGCAGCTTTAGAATGAAATCATTGATGTCCAACCTCGCTAGCAATCCATTCTGTCTCAGATTTGAAGCAAAAGAAGCCCAACTTTCTGGCAACCCGTCTGCAAAATTCGACACTTTGTCTTCCATGGTCGTTGTAACACCATGCGTGTGCAGCTCGCTCATCAAATGGTAGAATCTATCAATGACATCATCTAAACTCTCATTACCCATCGATGAGAAGTTGTCAAACTCTTTCTTCAACTCTTTAGCTTTAATAGCCTTCAATGACGCATTCCCGTCATACCTTTTCTCCAGCTCATCCCAAACTTCTTGGCTTGCTTATTCTCAGAGAATTGATGGAAAATATCCTTAGGAATAGACTGAGTAAGCAACGCATACACTCTCTTTTCAGCATTATATTTGACTTTCTGTGCATCAGTCATGCCTCCTAATGTAAGTTTCACCCCATCAGCACCTACCGGCATACTGTACCCCGTCTCAATGGCTTCCCACATATTAGGATCTACTCCATTTAAGTAGATCTCAAAATGTTGTTTCCAGTGTGGGAATTCATCTAATGTTATAAGCTTAGGGGTTTATTGTGATTCCCCACTTCACTCTCAGTAGCAGTAAGTTCTGATACGTGAGTCCTTCCCGGCTGTAAACGCTGAATACTGGTCCTCCATTTCGATTAACTTTAGTCTCTTAAACAACCTGTTTTACTAGTGCGAATGGAGCTGTGCGATTGGGCTACCCGTGCGATTGAACAATGCGAATGGTTCAATCGTGCGGCTGAACTAATGGATTGGTCCAGTCGTGCGAATGAACTGATGCGGTTGAACAATGCGAATGGTCTGCTTAGTCGTACGAATGAAGGTACGAATGAGACCAATCGTACGTCTGAAGGATGCGAATGAGTCCAGTCGTGCGATTGAGTCAATCGTGCGACTGAAGCTGCTAGATTTCGAAAATTTCTAGGTTTAAGGTGTTTTGGCCGTAAAAACCCGAATTTTCACCAACTCTAATCGCCGAATGCCGGAAAACCCAAAACTTTATGAGTAGGGGACGTCCAAGACACCGTTTGACACTTTTAGTGAAAAAAACACAACTTTTGTATCAAAAAACGATTGAATCACACGTAATCAAGAGCCAAAGCTCTGATACCACTTGTTAGGATCGTGTATTGCACGAAAATAACTACTGATTAACGTGTATACCAACTCAAATAGTGCGGAATCCTATTTGATTGGCGATCCAATCAGTGAAACGCACGTCGAATCAATTATCAATTGATCTAAACGTTAAGAACGATCTAGAATCGATCTAATACGATCTGTGAACTTGGAACAGGTTCTTGGAGGTTTCTGGACGGCTAGGGTACGTCTGGAGTCGAAGTAATATAAGTGTTACGTTTTTCCACGAATTAGGTGATATTATAGGTTAGGGTTGCTCATTCGTGCGACTGAACCATTAGCATGGTTCATTCGTGCGATTGAGCCCTGCGGTTGATCCATTCGCACGACTGAGTGTTCAGTCGTGCGGCTGAGTCAGTCGCATGAAGTTGTTCAGGCGTATGGACTGTTTAGGCGCAATGGACACTCAGTCGCATGGCCATTCGGACGCATGACCACTGTTGGGGCGCATGGTCCAGTCGGACGCATGTGAACTTCACTTAACCAGTTTGAATGAATTCATTAATATAACATTATGTGTATCAATTCAACAATCATCAAAAACCTATATAATCAAGTCAATGTCAACTCATTAATGAAATATTAAACATTATAGATCACAACCAACATTCTCATTTCATTAATAACCCAAGCATTACATAAGTATAAGACATTCAAGACATATTACATTAAGATCCACATCTAGGTACATATGTATCAACAGTTTGATCTTCCATAAACCAGTTTTGTGTAAGGCCTATTTGTGGTAAACCATGACTGGCTTATGGCTTGAACTTTAGGTTCACTAATAATCCTAGGTGTAACCTTAGGTGACACATTAGATCTAATTTCAGAAAATCTTGGTTTTTCATCAAAAAGTTCAATTTTCTTTTTAGGTGTCTGATAATAAGGACAATTTCGAGAGATATGTCCTCGTTTTCCACAACTGTAGCAGGATCTTCCTTCGATAGTTGAGGAAAGTGTTGATGTGGGGTTGAGTTTGGTCGGGGTTTTGATGAAGACTCTTCCTTTTAGATGTTTCACATTCTTTAACAAACTTAATTGTTTGAACATTTTGAACATCTTTCATTTTCATTTTATTAGGATGTTGATGATTAACACGTTGAAGGTTCATTGGATTATACCTTTAGGTTCTGAAATAGACATTTGTGAACCTGACTCTAATTAACCTTTTCAATTTTATTACACAAATCCTCAACAGGTATCTTATCTTTCGATCCCAAAGTAGAATCCTTCTGTTTAGTGACAGATTTCACAGGTTTACCCATAGAATCTGGATCACTGACCAGAGGATAGACACCCACATGATCCTTTACTGGGTTATTATTAATTGGTCTACATTTAGTGTTCAAAAGGATTTCATGTGGTGGAGTACTACCTTATAACCCAGACCTACCCCTACATTCCGTTCTTTCACTAGGTTCTGAATAATATGAGAAGAACTTGCCAAACTATGCAGTTTTTGTTTTAATGAATCAACTTCGACTTGCAAAACTGATTTTCCCTTCTTAGTTTCCTCCAAAGAATTTAAATAGAACTTGATGTCATTTGATTGATTTAAGGCAACAAACCTCGGTTTCCCTTAGTTGTTTCCCCAACAGTTCTATCTTTTCTTTGAAGCTGCACTCATTTTGTTTTAAAAGACGATTTGCTTCAGTGCAGAGTTGTAAATCATTTACTAGATTATCATTATGTTCTAATAACCTAGCAAATTTTAAATCAATGCTTTCCCTAAATTTATCACATTCAGTACATGCATATTTTTTAAATAATTCATCTTTAGAACATACCTGTGTAGAACTAGACGAATCAACCATCAACGCAGTGTCAGACTCTTCAGTGACTGGAGATTCTGAGTTTGTAGCACTTAGCTTTTCTTCAACCAAATGATCAATGACATTCATAGCTTCTTCGATATCTGAAAGTGAATGCTCAGCTATGATGTCTCCTTCACTTGCAGATCCATCATCCAATTTATCAACTAAAGTAATGTTTGATTCACCCTGAGAGACGAATCAGAAGGACCAGTCTTGTCCTTCATCACCTTGAGCAACAAAGCTTTAGACTCTTGATTTGAAGATGAAGCTCCAGTCTTATCCTTGTCTGTCGGTTGAATGTAGGAAAAGGATTTCCATTTCCAGTCTTCTTTGGCTTTACGCACTCACGTTTGAAGTGCCCCTTTTCACCACAATTGAAACACGTGACCTTGGTTTTGTCAAATCCAAATGTCGTATTTTTAGTGGCAACCAAATTTTGCCCCGTCTTTTTAACAAACTCTTGGCCCTTCTAACAGCACTAGCCAAGGCCCACATAATATCCATGTGTTCTAGCTCAGTTTCATCAACTTGCTCGTAGTCCTCGTCAGCAAGATGACAGTTTTCAGTCTTACCAGCAACTAATCCATCATAAGATTGAACAATAGCAGCTAGAAGGTCCATGTGCTCTTTAGCAACTTCCACGGTGCATTTCTGAGATTCTCGGTCTTCAACGTTGTAGTATTTGCCTCAGGAACTATGTATTGGGTTCTAGATGACCCTAACGTTACGGTTCCTGATGCACTGCTTTGGGAAGGAGCAGAAGAGCTAGACATAAACGCCGTTTGTAGTGGTGCACCTGAAGCAGCCGAAGTTTGAACTGAGTTGTATAGTGCAGGATTTTGAACATAGGATCCTTTCTTTGACTTGTATTTGATACGGGTAGTTCTTCCTCCCTTAACTTCAAAATGTAATCATTTATGTCTAAAGTAGCAAGAGTGTCTCAGATTAGACACAAACGGATCCCATTTGTCTAGCAGACCATCAACAAAACTAGAGACTGTATCTTCCATGGATGTGGTCACGCCATGAGTGTGCAACTCACTCATCAGATGATAGATCGATCAATGATATCATCCAAGCTCTCATTCCCAATCGGAGAGAAATTGTCAAATTCCTTCTTAAGAGCTTTTGCCTTCAGTGTTTTCGGAGCTGTATTACCTTCGTATCTATTTTCCAAGGCATCCCATAATTTCTTAGACTGCTTGTTCTCAGAGAACTGATGAAATATGTTCTTAGGTATAGACTGAGTCAACAAGGTATATGCTTTCTTTTCAGCATTATGCAGAGTCTTCTGAGATTCACTCATTCCTCCCAAAGTAAATTTAACTCCATTTGCGCTGACTGGCACCGTGTAACCAGTCTCAATGGATGTCCAAAGGTTGGGTCAACTCCATTCAGTATATTTCAAACCGCTGTTTCCACTGTGGGTATTCATCCAAAGATAACAGCTTTGGCGGTTTGTTGTGGTTTCCAATCTCATTCTCCATAAGTAGAAGGTTCTGGATACGCGAGTCCTTTCCAACAGTGAATGCATCAAACTAGTCTTCCATTTCTATAGACTTGGTAAACTTAGAACAGCAAGATTCACTCGTGCGAATCAGCTATGCGAGTGAAACTGTTGATACATATGTACCTAGATGTGGATCTTAATGTAATATGTCTTGAATGTCTTATACTTATGTAATGCTTGGGTTATTAATGAAATGAGAATGTTTGGTTGTGATCTATAATGTTTAATATTTCATTAATGAGTTGACATTGACTTGATTATATAGGTTTGTGATTGTTTGAATTGATACACATAATGTTATATTAATGAATTCATTCAAACTTGGTTAAGTGAAGTTCACATGCGTCCGACTGGACCATGCGCCCCAACAGTGGTCATGCGTCCGAATGGCCATGCGACTGAGTGTCCATGCGCCTAAACAGTCCATACGCCTGAACACTTCATGCGACTGACTCAGCCGCACGACTGAACACTCAGTCGTGCGAATGGATCAACCGCAGGGCTCAATCGCACGAATGAACCATGCTAATGGTTCAGTCGCACGAATGAGCAACCCTAACCTATAAATATCACCTAATTCGTGGAAAAACGTAACACTTGATATTACTTCGACTCCAGACGTACCCTAGCCGTCCAGAAACCTCCAAGAACCTGTTCCAAGTTCACAGAGATCGTATTAGATCGATTCTAGATCGTTCTTAACGTTTAGATTCAATTGATAATTGATTCGACGTGCGTTCTCACTGATTGGATCGCCAATCAAATAGGATTCCGCACTATTTGAGTTGGTATACACGTTAATCAGTTAGTATTTCGTGCAATACACGATCCTAACAAGTGGTATCAGAGCTTTGGCTCTTGATTACGTGTGATTCAATCGTTTTTGATACAAAAGTTGTGTTTTTTTTCACTAAAGTGTCAAACGGTGTCTTGGACGTCCCCTACTCATAAAGTTTTGGGTTTTCCGGCATTCGGCGATTAGAGTTGGTGAAAATTCGGGTTTTTACGGCCAAAACACCTTAACCTAGAAATTTTCGAAATCTAGCAGCTTCAGTCGCACGATTGACTCAATCGCAGACGACTGGACTCATTCGCATCCTTCAGACGTACGATTGGTCTCATTCGTACCTTCATTCGTACGACTAAGCAGACCATTCGCATTGTTCAACCGCATCAGTTCATTCGCACGACTGGACCAATCCATTAGTTCAGCCGCACGATTGAACCATTCGCATTGTTCAATCGCACGGGTAGCCCAATCGCACAGCTCCATTCGCACTAGTAAAACAGGTTGTTTAAGAGACTAAAGTTAATCGAAATGGAGGACCAGTATTCAGCGTTTACAGCCGGGAAGGACTCACGTATCAGAACTTACTGCTACTGAGAGTGAAGTGGGGAATCACAATAAACCCCTAAGCTTATAACATTAGATGAATTCCCACACTGGAAACAACATTTTGAGATCTACTTAATGGAGTAGATCCTAATATGTGGGAAGCCATTGAGACGGGGTACAGTATGCCGGTAGGTGCTGATGGGGTGAAACTTACATTAGGAGGCATGACTGATGCACAGAAAGTCAAATATAATGCTGAAAAGAGAGTGTATGCGTTGCTTACTCAGTCTATTCCTAAGGATATTTTCCATCAATTCTCTGAGAATAAGCAAGCCAAGAAGTTATGGGATGAGCTGGAGAAAAGGTATGACGGGAATGCGTCATTGAAGGCTATTAAAGCTAAAGAGTTGAAGAAAGAGTTTGACAACTTCTCATCGATGGGTAATGAGAGTTTAGATGATGTCATTGATAGATTCTACCATTTGATGAGCGAGCTGCACACGCATGGTGTTACAACAACGACCATGGAAGACAAAGTGTCGAATTTTGCAGACGGGTTGCCAAAAGTTGGGCTTCTTTTGCTTCAAATCTGAGACAGAATGGATTGCTAGCGAGGTTGGACATCAATGATTTCATTCTAAAGCTGCGAGAAGAAGCCCTAAGGATGAAGTACCGAGCTCAAAAGTCTTCGTATACCCAGAATCCAGCTCTGTACAATGCTACTCCACAAGTCAAGACATCTGGAGCACCACTTCAGACCGCCTTTGTGTCAAGCTCATCTGGTCCTTCACAAGCCTCTACTTCAGGATCAGAAACGTCAGGGTCTTCTAGTACCCAATACATTGCATCTGAAGCAAATGCTACAAGACTGAAGACCGAGAATCTCGGAAATGTGATGGTAGAAGTAGCAAGAGAGCACATGGATCTCTTAGCAGCAGTAGTCCACTCCTATGGACTTGTTGCTGAGAAAATTGGAAACTGCCATCTGACAGACGAGACTACGAGCAGGTAGATGAGACAGAGCTGGAGAGGATGGATATCATGTGGGCCTTAGCAAGTGCTGTCCGGAGAGCTAAGAAGTTTGTCAGAAGACCGGACAAAACTTGGTTGCTACTAAGGACACTACTTTTGGTTTTGATAAGAGCAAGGTGACATGTTTCAACTGTGGAGAAAAGGGGCATTTCAAACGAGAGTGTGTGAAGCTGAAGAAGACTGGAAAGGGAATCCATTCTCGTCCTTCACTCGTCAAGATAAGCCAACTAGCAGTCCTTCTTCATCAAGCAAGGATCCAAAAGCCTTGACTGCTCATGATGATGAAGGACAGGACTGGAGTTTTCGGTTTGTCTCTCCGGGAGAATCAAATATTGCTAGTGTGGAAGACTTAGATGATGATTTTGCAGTGAAGGAGATATTGCAGTGGAACTCGCGATGTCAAACATTGAAGAGACTGCAACTGAGGTCAACTACAAGCCTGAAGAAGGGAAAACTACAACAAAGACAGAATCACCAGAACAGAAACATCAGATGCTGCGTTGATGGCTGATTCATCAGAACCTCCTCAGGTAAGTACTACTGACCAACTTTTCAAAATCATGCTTGTTCTGATTGTAATAATAGTCTGAAATTTGCTATTTCATATATCTGAACTTGATTCATACTTTGTCATAGAAGAATATAGATCATAACGATAGCTTAGTAAAGATTTGCAACTGTGCACTGAGTCAAATAGAGTTTTAAAACAAATAAGCATAATTACAAAGAAAAGATAGACCTTTTGAATAAACAGCTTAAGGAAACAGAAGTAGTAGCCTTTACCAACCAAATGACATTAGGTACTATCTTAATCCCTAGAAGACACTAAGAAACAAAAAGCAGTTTTAGAAGTAGAAGTAAATTCATTAAAGCAAAAACTGCACAGTAGGACAAGTTCATCTCATATTGTCCAACACTTAGTAAGAGAGCGTAACAATGGGGAGGGTTTGGGATATAAAGTGGTTCCACCACCACCTGAGACCTTGATGAACACTAAGAGTAAACCAATAAATAACAATCCAATCAAGGATCATGTGGTGTCTACTCCTTTTGTAAGTGATCTAGATTCCTCATGTACTTCAAATGAATCTGGAACAAAACAAAAGGAGGCCACTTCAAAGGCAAAGGGTAAAATGCCTTGTGTTAATCTGGAAAAAGATTTTGAAAAGGTTAATATAAAGTCAGGGTCAAACAAGTCAAATCTGAACCTAAAAAGACTGTTAATGTTAACCTATCACGAGTTTCATGTCAAAGTCCGGTTAACCAAAATGGAAAAGATGTTAAGAATGTTAAAACAATTAAATTTGTTAAACAAGAGAAAACATCAAAAGAAGTAGAGTCAAAACCCAAACATAACAATGTCACTAGAGTGTCACACACATCTCACATAGACAATTCAATCATAAAGTAGATAGTAGGTCATGCTACAACTGTGGAGAGTGTGGACACATTGTTTCTTACTGTCCTTACTATCAGACACCTAGGAAGAAAGTTGAACTTCAGGAATCAAAACCTAGGTATCCTAAGAGGAACTCATTGACTCCACCTAGAAGAACTAGTGAACCCAAAGTTCAACCCATTAGCCAGTCGTCTGTTTATCACAACAGCCCTTACACAAATCTGGCTTATGGAAAGAAAAATCAGCCTCTGTGTCTGATATTAAGGACAAGAAGTCACCTGAGCTACCCTCACCTTCTAAGGGTCAATGGGTTGAATTCATGATGTGTGATGCCTCTGGGAAACCTAAGCCAGTAAAGGCTTGGGTTCCTAACCTGAACTAATGTTTTAAATTGAATGTGCAGGGTGTTCGCTACAGTGCTAAACCCAACACGTGGATTGTAGACAATGGAGCATCCAGGCACATGATAGGAAACAGGGCACTCTTATCAAACGTCAAACAAATAAAAGGAGGGCATATTTCTTTTGCTGGTAACAAAGGAGGTTATATCACAGCTCAGGGGAAGTTGGAAATCAGAAAGTTAAGTTTGACTAAGTGAACTACGTTCAACAACATCAAAACAACTTACTTTCTGTTTCCCAAATATGTGACAAAGGATTTAAGGTTATATTTGACAACAAGAAGTGTTATGTCCTGAAGAAGGACTGTGTGATTCCGGAGGACCAAGTTTTGATGATAGCTTCAAGATATAAATCTTTATGTTTTGGATCTCTCAACGCTTCTACAACGGATCATGAAGTTCAGTGCTTCTTATCAAAGGCTACTGAGAAGGACTCCATTTCCTGGCATAGGAGAATGGGACACATAAATCAACGGAAGATGAATCACTTGATCCAGAATGATCTAGTGAGAGGAGTTAACGTCAAAAATTTCCAACTTCCGGATTTCAGAGTAGCATGCAAGAAAGGCAAACAGACGAAGAAGTCTCATAAGGAAAAGAAAGTTCATTCTATCGAGCTTCCTCTTGAACTTCTTCACATGGATCTGTTTGGTCCAGTCAATACAAAAAGCATTGCAGGTGACTTGTACTGCTATGTGGTTACTGATGACTACTCAAGATTCTCTTGGGTAATGTTTCTGAAATCCAAATCAGAAACATTTGAGTATTTCAAGGAATTAGTAACTAGACTGGAATCTCTCTACAAGCTGAAGGTAAAACAGGTACGCTCAGACAACGGGACCGAGTTCAAGAATCAGTGATGGAGGCTTACTGCAAGGAAAAAGGAATTGTACACCAGTTCACTTCTGCCTACACGCCTCAGATGAATGGTGTTGCTGAGAGAAAGAATCACAGTTTGATAGAGACAGCACGGACAATGCTAGCAGACTCGAAACTGCCTATCCAATTCTGGAATTAGGCAGCGGCAAATGCTTGTTACACATAAATCGAGTTCTGCTAGTCAAACGCCATGGCTAGACATGTTACGAGTTACTACACAACGACGTAAATCTCGAACCATTTGGCGCACCGTGCACATTACTGAAGAAGACTCAAGAAGAAAATTCAGCGAGAAGGCTGATGAAGTATCTTCCTAGGATACAACATACCGAACAAGAGAGTTTACAACAACTCAACGGGTTTAGTAGAAGTGTGGTGTAATGTTGATGTTCAAAGATACACCACACCACCTACTGGAAAAGGACCCGCTTACTTTTTTTTACTATGATGGATTCTTCAAGTCCTTCAACATACCTATCTCCACTTCTGACGAAGAGTTAGCTACAAGGATGATGTATGATATCTTGAACTCACCGTCACTAGATTCAGCATCATCGGGTTCACAAGGTGACTCATCTCACCACTCAGGGGGAGCACTCGAAGCTCGAAGGCAGTTGACTTGGCAAGTGACTCCTCCTCAGAAGATGAAGTTGAAGAAAATGACCAGAACAATCAGGAGGGACAGGTTCCAATTCCTGCAAGTCCACAAGCATCTAACAGTGATGCCTCTTCGACTTCGGAACCTCAAACTCCTACTACCTCAGATACAGAACCAAATGTTCATAATCTTGACTCTGAGGTAGTTGTTCCCACCACTCCAGGATCACGTCTAAATGTCTATCATCCCCTAGACAATGTCATTGGGGATGTCAGATCAGGAGTGCAGACCAGAAATCAGCTGTACTCAGCTGATTATGCCTCGGTAATGGAAAAAGGATACATTCACGACGGTGCTTATCGTTGTTTTGTCTCGCAGGTTGAGCCAAAATACGTCAGTGAAGCACTGAATGATGAGGCATGGGTGAGTGCCATGCAAGAAGAACTTCTTCAGTTCAAGAAGTTAGGTGTATGGACTCTGGTAGATAGACCTAAAGGTGCTAAGGTCATTGGCACCAAATGGGTCTTGAAATGCAAGAAGGATGACCAAGGCGTCATTATCAGGAACAAGGCTCGACTTGTAGTTCAAGGGTTTCGACAAGCGAGGGCATTGATTACAATGAAGTGTTTGCACCCGTGGCAAGGATGGAAGCCATCCGCATCTTCCTTGCCTATGCATCGTATATGAAGATTAAAGTTTATCAACTGGATGTGAAGAGTGCATTCCTTCATGGTGAAATCCGAGAGACAGTGTACGTCAGTCAACCCGAGGGATTTGAAGATCCATATCATCGGGACAGAGTTTACAAACTCGACAAGGCTTTATACGGGCTTCATCAAGCTCCAAGAGCCTGGTATGAGAAACTCTCAACTCACCTTGTGAAACATGGATTTCGCAGAGGGGTTATTGATTGCACACTGTTTATCAAAGAGAAAGATGGTGATTTGCTGCTTGTTCAAATCTATGTTGATGATATCATCTTCGGATCAAAGAATGAAGAGTTATGTAAAGAGTTTGAAGCAGTAATGAAGGCTGAATTTGAGATGAGTGCCATGGGAGAGATGAAATTCTCTTGGTTACAGGTGGATCAGACACCAAAAGGGATTTTCCTACATCAGACCAAGTATGTAGGAGACATTCTCAGTCGGTTTGACATGGAGAATGCTTCTGCAGCTGGAACTCCACTTGCTACAAACCATGATATAGCACCCGATGAAAATGGAGATCTGGTCGATGCAACCATGTACCGAGGAATGATTGGATCTCTCATGTACCTCACTGCCTCAAGACCTGACATCATGTATGCTACATGTCTATGTTCAAGATATCAGGCTAAGCCAAAGGTTAACCATCTGATTGGGGTCAAAAGGATATTTCGGTATTTGAAGGGTACCCAACACTTGGGTTGTGGTATCCTCATGATGATGATTTTGAGCTCACGGCGTATAGTGACTCGGATTACGGTGGCTGCAAGATGAATTACAAGTCTACTCAGCAGGGTGTCAATTCTTTGGGAGGAGATTAGTGACATGGCAGTGTAAGAAGCAGACCTCGGTTGCATTGTCAACCTATGAAGCCGAATACGTTGCTGCTGCAAGTTGCTGTTCACAAATCATTTGGATTCAACAGCAAATGCGGGACTACGGTTTAAATTTCTCTTCTACTCCTATTTTTGTTGATAATTCTGTTGCAATTGCAGTAACTAAAAATCCGGTACAACATCCTAAGACCAAACAATCGGCATAAAATATCATTTTATACGTGACTGTTTTGAAAAGAATTTAATCGATGTGGTAAAAATAAACACTGATTTTCAACGCGCTGACCTCTATACAAAGGCTTTTGACAAACCACGTTTTCTATATCTGTTAGAGGTCAACGGCGTTAAAAAGAAAAGTGATGTCATTCCAGATGATGACATGTGTAGTCCGATGCATTTAGTCTAATTTTTTTCTTTTTATTTCCGTTTATTATTCTATTTTCTGTTTAAATTAAATATATGTTATTTAGCTGTCTATTAAAATCCTAAAAAACGTAAATCGGTTACGGTTTTAGAATTTTAGGGGGAGAATAGGTCAGCCAGTAACATAAAAAAACAAAAAAAAACGAGGGAGAAGGAGAGGCTAGCTGATAGAAAGTAGATCGTATCTGTGATACCATTCAAATACTTTGGAAAATGATAGTACACAGGAACAAATCAAGCGGGACTTTAAAAGTTTAAATTAGATAAGATGCCAAATTCAAAATATAAGTCTGTGTAGTCTGAGCAATATAAAAGGAAAAATGATAGAAAACTGGTAACTACTAAGGTAACACAACGAAAGTAGACCTAGAGGTTGCTAGACCACAGATGATATGTCGGTAGATTCAACACAATAGATGATTAGACCTGATTGGTGATCTCAAGATCAAACTAATTGTTCAACTGACTGTGGGCTCCATCTTATCACTGGTAAACACAATCAACAATATTCCAATAAGGGGTGACGAGCAAATAAACGCCACAAATGTGAGCGGATGACCATAAATAGAGCAAAGCACGAAAAAAATGAAAAGCAAATGCTATCAAGCTAATAACTTATGTTGTTGGTGCGTTATGTGCAAAAGAAAAATAAAGATGCTCTAACAAGAAGATAGGTTGTGTGCCTCTCTGCTGTGCGATGGCACTGACCTGAGGATAAGCATAACCTAGATACTCTAGAATTCATTGTTGTTTGCCGCCTCTCTGCTGTGCGATGGCACTGACCTGAGGATTGGCTTCTCTTTGAAAGCTCTAAGAATAGTCTCTTCTTGTCAAAATACCCGTAGACCGCTCAAAAGCTCCTGAGGAATGTTAATTACCACATAAGCGTGGGATCCACAAATGTTGGTTGAAATAATTAAACCTTAAACTATCACCAATCTGTGTCAAAAGTCTGTGTATGGATTTAAGAGGACAAGTATACTGACAATCATCGTGGCTACAATTCTTGAAAGTCCAAATCAATGTGGGAATCTAATAGTACCAGTATGATTTCCTAAATTTGCTAACGACTCTGGATGAACAACAAGAAGTGAGCATCAAAAAGTTTTTGATAATATGTCCCAAATGATTTGACTTGCCTGTATGATTCCAAATTGAATCGGTCCAGTTATGGTCAAACTAAATTGAAGCTGCCTATTCCGGAACCGAATCCAGTAGATTTCTATCTTAGGATTTACACCTCACAAAAAGTCAAAAACAAGTTTATTTTGTACTTCAGTTTATTTTTATTTAACTAGTCAATTCAAGTTGTTTAATATCGGACTACATCATGAAATTCAGAAAGGAGTAAATCACCTAAAAGGGTCATGTCTGAGGTGACCACATGTGTTTTCAAAAGGTAAATGGGTCACGTCTGAGGTGACAAAGTGTTTAAAAGGATCACGTCTGAGGTGATCAAAAGTTTTTCAAGTTAAAATGATCATGTCTGAGATGATCAAATGTTCATAATGTTAATTCAACAGTTTAAAAAGTTTAAATGTCAAATGGTCATAAAGGCAGAAAAGTTCATGAGTATGACCCATTCGCACGACTGGACCATGAGTATGGGCCAATCGTACGAATGGACAATACTCATGCCTTCTATAGCCGAATGGACATGAGTATGGACCATTCAACCGAATGGCTTATGCGAATGACCCATTCGGCCGATTGAGAGTGAGCGAATGAACAAGTCGCACGACTGAACTCTAGTCGGACGACTGAAGGTGAGCGACTGATCCAATCGCACGACTGAGGTCCATTCGCCCGAATGAAATGAGCGAATGAGTCCAGTCGTCTGATTGAATTCAGGTTTAGTATAAATAGAGGGGGAGTCGGTCGCAGAGACTCATCACCCCTAATCGCCCTTAAATCGCATAGCCTACCGTTACTCTGCCAAAATTTCATCAGACCAAGACTTTATACTTCTATTGATTGTCTGACATTTGTGTGTGATTATACAGGTAAAATGAGTTGAAAATCACCAAAATCTGGAGGAATGGTGCCCTAATCTGTGAAATACGACCCTCACAAGAACCGAACCTCTTAATGGACTGATAACCTACTTAAAACAAGTAAAATGTCAAAATTAAAGTCATTAGGTTATTAGTTAAGTAAATGCGAGTCTAACAAGCCATTACACAACGTTTAAGTTCACAAATTGGTCAAATTTAAATTCCAGTCGACAGAACAGTGGGTCATGCGACTGGACGTCAGGATGAACTCCAATCGCACGATTGAGCTGGTCGAATGGCCCAATCGGCCGAATGGATCATACGAATGAGCTCAGTCGTCGACTGAACCAATCGCAGGCTCAGTCAACCGATTGAACTCAGTCGCCTGTTCATTCACCCGACTGATTCCAGTCGCATGACATGACAACCGACTGAACACAGTCGCATGGTTCAATCGCATGAATGAACCAGAATGAATTCAATCAAGTTAATTAGAACTGATTTGTGTCGTGTGATCATCTAATGTTTATGTGTCTTGTGTTACAGATAGATGGTTGATAGATGGTCTATCAACCCCAAGCACAACATCTGTGCTCACTTAGACTCTACAAGTCGGAATGGGGCGGAGTTTGCAGGGATCATTGATTTTCTTAAGAGATCCAGGATCCATCGGCTATTTCTATACCATGCACCCCTTACAGGTCTCTACAACAGGCCTTTTGAGAGAATGCATCAGTTGACCGATCACGTGAGCCGTACTGCATTAGGAGCTCTATCTTTGGTTTGGATATAGAGATCAGCTGAAGACATTCAGTGTGTACTTGGATTGGGAGATGACACAGACCACCCCACCAAACTTCACCCACTGACGGTGAGAGGGTGCTTCATGAGGATGAAGTACGCTGGGGATATCAACTCAGGGGTGCTCAACAAGAGCAACCTGTGTCCCCAGTACAAGTACTTGGCACACGTCATCCTAAAGTGCATAGCTTCACGTTGGGGTGGGTTCGACGACCTTTCAGACCAGATACAGAATGCCTACGTGGCACTGGTGCTGAACCACCCTTCAATTTTTCTAGCATGATCTTCTCTTATCTCATAGAGAACTTGGAGGCGAAGGGCAAAGAGGGTTTCTGCATGTACCCTAGGTTCTTACAGTTGATCTTTGATGAGAAGCTGCCTACACTTCCAAAGGAGAGCCATGATGTCGTGGCGTTAGAGATAATGGATGATACGACGCTGGGTCGTATGAAGGTTACCGGGGAAGCAAGTCAAGCCGCCGGTAAAGAGACTCATAGGCCATCTGGCCAAGGTGGACTACGTGGCGCCAGAAGACGTAAATGGCGTCACGAAGACAGTGATTCGGATGTTGAGCTGATAGAGCGCCCAGACGATGATTCAGACGACGATGATAGCGGTGATGGTGGAGATGCAGGGCCCACTCAATAGAGGGCCCCCACTGGTGATAGAGCATCTCCTGCATCCACCCATGATGGAGCAGAGGCTGCAGGGTTCCATCAGGACTTTTGTCCTGATGAGGAGGAGGATACTGATGAGGAGCCCCTAACCCGCACTGTGGGAGCCGGGTGGTTGCCACCGACCGAGGTATACGAGAGGTTGGTGGACGCCCTGGCGAATCTGGGGAGGTTGATCCTGATCCTACTTATGCTCCCGATCAGACCAGCAAGGTTCCAGGGGGAGCATCCACCTCGAGGGGATCGAAGAAAAAAGGATGGCTCAGCCCCACGGTATGAAGAAGAAGAAGAGAAGGTTGACTTTATCACCTCCACCACTCCACCTACTATCACTCCACCTACTACCCCACTCCACCTACTACCACCACTCCACCTACTACTACCACTCCACCTACTACCACTATCCCAGCTACCACCATATCTACCACACGCACTCCACCACCACTATCATCTAGACCAACCCCAATCTTCACCACCACCACCACCACTAGCCACCAAGCCGGCCATCATCACATCCCACCCATCCATCTGGATCACCTTTACCTCCCAGTGGGGTAGAGGAACAGCTCTCAGCACTGAACCGTATGGTGTTGAGGCTGCTGGCAGCCGATGACGAGAAGACAGCTCAGATTCGTCAGTTGGTAGATCTTACAGCTGCACAATCTCAGCAGATTTCTCAGTAGGCTCAGCTGATTGAGCAGCAGGCACAACAGATGGCTGCTCAGAGCCAAGAGATTGCACAACTCCAGGAGCATAAAAGTTCTATCAGCAAAGAAGATAGAGGAGTTGGAGGATGCCAAAAAGACTATCATGCTCAAGCTCAAAGGAACTAAGGATGAGCCTCTGAAGATAAAGGAAGGGATGGTGATGACGATGATGAGGATGAGGATGAGGATGAGGATGAAGATAGTGATGATGATGAGGCAAATGATGAAGAAAAGAAGAGGAAGGAAAGGCAGAATGATGATGATGATGAAGGAGGAGATGCAGTTGCATCTGCCCAGCTCAGGGTCAGAAAGATGTTCGAAGAGAAATCAAGACCAACGAGCTTCTTCTTCTGTTCCACCTACTGATGAGCCAGCTATTCAGGACCAAAGTAATGATTAGATGTTTATGTATTTGATAGCTTTTGTACTTGAATTATGTATTAAACTTATGTACTTAATGTTTATATAATGTTAATGTGTTTCTGTTTTGATTATTAACTAATGTTTGATGTGTTACATGTTTAAATCAAGCAGATCCAAACTTTCAAAGGGACGAATACGATGTTGCTCCCTTCAGCAGGTCAAGACTCAACTTACTATAATTCTTGATCTGCAAGGGATCGTCAGGAGATCAGTGAGTTGTACCCTTGAAGAGGGGGAAATAATTCATGATCTTATAATGAGCAACTGGCTGAAATGTTCAAGCTCAATGATTCCATGTATGAGAGTATCAGATGCTCCAACTTTGAGTCAACCAGTGACGAAGAGATGAACGACATTGATGAGATAAAAATAGAGGATGTCACTGCAGAACATCCAGAGTATGCTGACCAGGAAGAAATGTGGTGCCAACCTGGGTGATTCGCTGGTTAGTGGAAACATTTGAGATGCTGGATAAGATGGAGCAAGAGTCTCGAGAAGAGTGAGGAACAGGCCCAAGCCTCACACGCCGATGTTAACATCAGAAAGGCAGAATGGGCTGCATGTTTTGAGGAAATCCGAGCCCAACGTGCTGCTCCTAAACAGAATGTCTACACCAAGCTCTACTTAAGTGAAGAAACATCACAAGGTGTCAGGCAAGATTATCGCGTGGGCACATTTTGAGGATCTTAACGTTTATGCCATAAAGAGAGAGAAGGGGATTGAGTACTTTAGATTCCACATGATCTAAAGACTCTACCTGGTTTTGAGCTCAACCAGCTGGCCAAGCTGAAGCTGTTATATGCTGACCCGAGAAAGATGTCAGGCTGGTTTGAGGCTGCATTAAAGAAGGAGTACCACACCAGATGGGTCAACTTCAACCTCAACAACCTACGAGGTATATCCGAAGGTCTGAGGTTGATGCCATAACTGGAAAGCCGAGAATAGTGCTGAAGTGGAGTCCTCCGCGCACCATGTCCAAGATCCCACTAAAGGAAATGCCACAGGACTTCACTCCACACTTCAAATGGTGGTACTACGATTGGAGAACAGGAGAGGCAGTCATAGTCTTAAACAAAGAGGGAAAATGGATACTATCAGGGTATTTGACCCAATGTGGCTCACTAACTTGTATGCAAATGATGTCTACACATTATACAAGTGGCACTATTCTATGACTCTCAAGATATTGTACAAGCACTACAGTTCCAGAATGTTATAAGACTCTGCTTTGCATTTGAGATACACGCAGGAGTCACAAAAGAAGAGAAGTAAAAAAAGTATGAGGAGGTAATGAAGAAGAAAGACATTAGATAGATCTAGGTCCAAGGGAGTTTGTTGATACATATGTACCTAGATGTGGATCTTAATGTAATATGTCTTGAATGTCTTACACTTATGTAATGCTTGGGTTATTAATGAAATGAGAATGTTTGGTTGTGATCTATAATGTTTAATATTTCATTAATGAGTTGACATTGACTTGATTATATAGGTTTGTGATTGTTTGAATTGATACACATAATGTTATATTAATGAATTCATTCAAACTTGGTTAAGTGAAGTTCACATGCGTCCACTGGACCATGCGCCCCAACAGTGGTCATGCGTCCATATGGCCATGCGACTGAGTGTCCATGCGCCTAAACAGTCCATACGCCTGAACAACTTCATGCGACTGACTCAGCCGCGCGACTGACTCAGCCGCACGACTGAACACTCAGTCGTGCGAATGGATCAACCGCATGGCTCAATCGCACGAATGAACCATGCTAATGGTTCAATCGCACGAATGAGCAACCCTAACCTATAAATACCATTAATTCGTGGAAAAACGTAACACTTGATATTACATCGACTCCAGACGTACCCTAGCCGTCCAGAAACCTCCAAGAACCTGTTCCAAGTTCACAGATCGCATTAGATCGATTCTAGATCATTCTTAACATTTAGATTCAATTGATAATTGATTCGACGTGCGTTCTCACTGATTGGATCGCCAATCAAATAGGATTTCACACTATTTGAGTTGGTATACACGTTAATCAGTTAGTATTTCGTGCAATACACGATCCTAACAAAAACAAGTAATGTGTTTGATAGTGAGAATAAGAAGAAGAAAGATGTGCCCTCATCTCTGAAGGACAATGGGTCGAGTTCATGATGTGTGATAACTCTGGGACACCCAAGCCAGTTAAGGCTTGGGTCCCAAACCTGAACTAAAATTCCTTTGTGTGTGCAGAGTGTCCGCTACAGCACTATCACTAATACATGGATTATTGATAGTGGGGCTTCCAGGCACATGACCGTGAATTCGTCTCTCCTTTTCAACGTCAAGAAAATTAAAGGGGGACACGTATCGTTCGCTGGGAATAAAGTAGGTTACATCACTGCTCAAGGCGAAATGGGAAATGAGAAAGTGAAGTTTGACAAGGTGAACTACGTTCAACAACTGTAAAATAACTTGCTTTCTGTGTCCCAAATCTGTGATAAGGGATTCAAAGTTGTGTTTGACAACAAGAAGTGCTACATGTTGAAGAAGGAGTATGATGTCGAGGAGGATAAAATTCTAATGTCAGCTTCAAGATATAATGATCTGTATGTCTTGGATCTATCAAAAGCCTCCACAACTGAGTCTACTGCCCAGTGCTTCTTGTCAAAGGCAACAGAGAGGGATTCAGTCTCCTGGCATAGGAGAATAGGACACATTAATCCCAGGAAGATGAATCATCTGGTTCAGAATGATTTGGTGAATGGAGTTATAGTCAAGAATTTCCAACTCCCAGATTTCTGTGTAGCATGTAAGAAAAGGAAATAGACCAAGAAGTATCACAAAGCAAAGAAAGTCAATTCTATCGATTGCTCTCGAGCTTCTACACATGGATCTGTTTGGCCCAGTCAGTACAAAGAGCATTGCTGGTGATTGGTACTGCTTTGTAGTAACTAATGATTACTCAAGATTCTCTTAGGTGATGTTTCTGAAAGCAAAGTCAGTAGACATTTGAATCATTCAAGCATCTAGTCACTACATTGAAATCACTCTACAAGCTAAAAGTAAGAAAAATTCGATCAGACAACGGAACAAAGTTCAAGAATCAGTGGATGGAGGCATTCTTTCGAGAGAAAGGAATTGTTCATCAATTTACTTCTGCCTACACTCCACAGATGAATGGGGTTGCTGAAAGCAAGAATCGGAGCTTGATAGAGACAGCAAGGACAATGTTAGCCAACTCTAAACTGCCTATTCAATTCTGGAACGAGGCAGTGGCTAATGCATGCTACACTCTCAATCAAGTCTTAGTGGTCAAACGTCATAGAAAAATGTGTTATGAATTGCTCCAGCGATGTAAACTCAACTTGGAGTATCTAGAACCATTTGGAGCACCATTCATGCTGTTAAAGAAAACTCAGACTGGGAAGTTTTGTGAGAAGGCAGAAGAAGGTATCTTTCTTGGATATAGTATACCAGACAAGAGAGTTTTTAACAACTCACGGGTCAGTAGTAGTGTGGTGCAGTATGACTCAAAATACCACCACATGGCAAAAGACCTTCCTTCTTCTTTGACTCACATATCTCTCCTTCATCTCCTTCCTCCTGATGATCTTACTCCTCCTCCTTCACATCCTGATGATGATTACTACTCGAATATATCTGATACTCCTCAACTAGACCCGATATCATCGGTTCCATTAGACGATACTTCTAGCCCTTCAAGAGGAGAGCTTGATGTAAGTGAGTCTTGCTCTGATGATGAAGCAGTTGAGACTGCAAATTTGGACCAGGAGGAACAGGTTCCCACTACCGAAAGTACACGAGCATCTGATCTTGATGCCTCTGGAACTTCTGAACCCCATACTCCAACAGCCACAGAAATTGAACCTGGGATTCAAAATCTGGATAATGAGGTAGCTGTTCCCAC
The DNA here is from genome assembly GCA_025215565.1 of Flaveria ramosissima. Lineage (NCBI taxonomy): Eukaryota > Viridiplantae > Streptophyta > Magnoliopsida > Asterales > Asteraceae > Flaveria > Flaveria ramosissima. Next base: position 72,120,522 of record CM046037.1, on the reverse strand, counting down.
CACTCCCGGAACTCGAGTTAATGTACATCATCCCCTGGACAACATCATCGGGGATATTCTATCGGGTGTTCAGACAAGAAATCAGCTATACTCAGCTGATTATGCCGCAGTCATGGAAAAAGGATATTTACACGATGGAGCTTATCGATGTTTTGTGTCTCAATTTGAGCCAAAATATGTAAGTGAAGCTTTAAACGATGAGGCATGGGTTAGTGCTATGCAAGAAGAACTCCTTCAGTTCAAGAAGTTAGGAGTATGGACTCTTGTGGACAGATCAAAAGGGGCAAAGGTGATTGGCACTAAATGGGTTCTTAATTGTAAGAAAGATGACCACGGGGTTATAATCAGAAACAAGGCTCGGCTTGTTGTTCAAGGGTTTACACAAGTCGAAGGCATTAACTACAATGAAGTGTTTGCACCTGTGGCAAGGATGGAATCAATTCGTATCTTCTTAGCCTATGCATCCTACATGAAGATCAAAGTTTATCAATTGGATGTGAAAAGTGCATTCCTTCATGGTGAATCCGTGAAACGGTGTACGTCAGTCAACCCGAAGGATTTGAGGATCCTTATCATCGGGATAGAGTTTATAAACTGGACAAGGCTCTTTATGGGCTTCATCAAGCCCCTCGCGCCTGGTATGAGAAACTCTCTACTCATCTAATGAAACATGGTTTTCGCAGAGGGGTTATTGACTGCACGTTGTTCATCAAAGAGAAAGATGATGATTTACTACTAGTACAGATATACATGGATGACTAATCTCCGGTCCCAAAAATGAAGCATTGTGTAAAGAATTTGAATCAATGATGAAAGCTAAGTTTGAGATGAGTGTCCTGAGAGAGATGAAGTTCTTTCTTGGATTACAGGTGGATCAGACACCAAATGGAATCTTCCTGCATCAGTCCAAATATGTAAAAGATATCCTTAGTAGGTTCGACATGGAGAATGCAACGGTTGCTGGAACTCCACTTGCCACGAACCACGATGTAGCACCTGACGAAAATGGTGATCTGGTAGATGCCATTATGTACCGAGAAATGATCGGATCTCTGATGTACCTCACAGCCTCTCGTCCTGATATTATGTACGCCACGTGTCTTTGTTCTAGATATCAGGCTAAACCAAAAGTGAATCATCTAATTGGGGTAAAAGGATTTTTCGTTATCTGAAGGGTACTCCAACACTCGGGTTGTGGTATCCTCATGATGATGACTTTGAACTTACAGCGTATAGTGACTCGGACTATGGTGGTTGCAAGATGAATTACAAGTCAACATCAGTGGGATGTCAGTTCTTTGAAAGACGCTTAGTCACCTGGCAGTGTAAGAAGCAGACATCTGTTGCTCTGTCAACATGTGAAGCTGAATATGTTGCTGCTGCAAGTTGCTGTTCACAAATCATTTGGATTCAACAGCAAATGCGAGACTATGGTTTGAAATTTACTAAACACCCCTATCTTTATTGAGAATTCTGTTGCAATAGCTGTCACCAAAAATCCAGTTCAACACCCCAAAACTAAACACATCGGTATTAAATATCACTTTATACGTGACTGTTTTGAAAAGCAATTAATCGATGTTGTTAAAATTAATACGGATTTTCAACGCGCCGACCTCTACACAAAAGCTTTTGACAAACCTCGGTTTTTATATCTTTTGGAGGTCAATGGCGTGAAAAAGAAAAGTGTTGTGATTCCAGAAGAGTCGAGTTCGTAGTCTGCCAAATTTTTCTTATTTTTCTAATTTTATTTTTCTGTCTTTAAAAATCCAAAAAAACACAAAAATTTTTGGTTTTAAATTTTAGGGGGAGAATAGTTTAGTTTCAGTATTTATTTAATTACGTATTTAATTACTTAAAAAAATAAATAATAAATAAATAAAAATAAATGGGGGCGGGCAGATTAGTTGAAAGTAAAGAAATCAAATATGTGAGATTGATTCAACAATTATTAAAAATGATAGTATGTTGGAGCTGTACAAGATAGTCTATATTATCAACACAGTCAAAGTCAACAAAAGTCAACATCACGGTCAAAGTCAACACAAAGTCAAACCCGACACGTTCGAGACGAAGAACCGAGACGAGACGTTGAAGATTTAGATGACTAGGAGTTTTATTGTAATAAATATATTTTGTATGAACAAAATATATTTTATCTTGTTTTTAGTCATTTTTATGTTTTATATGTAATTTCATTAATTAGCCTAAGTCTATGGGGTTAAATGTAATTAGTAAATATTATATTCACTATAAATAGCCTAATTCTTATTAGGATTAGACTAATGGTTGAATGACCAATTGATTGGGGGTTTCCACATTATTCAAATCATATGCAATCATATTAGATCAAAGGGGATTTATTGTGTTTATCATTGTTTGATCTCACAAATCTTCATAATATTTTATTCAAGTGTTCAACCTAGATTTTTGGTAAATTTATATTTTTGTACAGTTTTATAAAAACAAAATAAAAAAATATAAAAAATTTTAAAAAAACAAAATATAGGTTTATAAAAAAAAATTTAGGGGGAGAATATATAAGTAATACATAAAAATAAAAAAGAACTGTGAACTTGATTTGAGATGATTAAGAAATAATTGTATATCATCTTGAAATGCTTGTTCTTGCATGACTTGCGTTTTAAAATAAGAAATGATAGTAACTAATGTTGTGATCTGATTTACATCTTATTTTTAATTGCAAATAATAGGAAAACAATAGATTCTTAATGATATGCTTGGTTGTAAGGATTCCTGAAGTCTGATGCAACCCAAAACAGCCTAAGTGTCTCAGCAACATGCACTAAGTACTGAAGTGAAGAATGCTTCGGAAGTTTTACACAAAGCATTAGAAATACTCTAAGTGTAAAATCTTCCGAAGCCAAGACCAATATCTTCCGAAGCCAAACATGAAGTCTTCCGAAGCTTCAGAGACAAAGTCTTCCGAAGCTTCAACCTATGAAGACAGATTTCTTCCGAAGACTTTTAGTATACATGCTTTATCTGATGTACTGTTCCATAAAGCACCTTTTCCGCTGCATCTCTGTAAAGTCACCAACTTACATGAGTTGGTGAAAAGGGCCTTGCTTTTGGTAACTGTACATTGAGGTCTTGAGTCTTCAACTTTCCACTTTATGTACTTTATCCTTTTTTGTATTGTATAAGGATGTGAGCTATGGCATGTCATAGTCACAAGGTCAAAAGGCAGATATGCCTTTTGATCCTACAATTGATTTTGTTAGTGTCTAGTCAATTGTATCCAGCTGGCTTTCAAAGTATAGCCGGCTGTAGGTTGTAGTATAAGTATTTCAAGTTCTTGTATCTTTTCTTTATGCTTTGTAACACTTGTAAAAGAACTTGAGAAAGCAATATACTGCCTCCTTGAAACCCATATTCTCTTGTTCTGTCTCTTGCTTTACTTGTGTTCTTTGTATCATCTTTGGTTACCCAGTTCACTGTTTGATTAGAGCTTAGTTAATCTCCTCATTGTGTTGTTGTGTTGTAATTGTGCTTAAGCCCTTAAACGGTCCTGCAATTGGTATCAGAGCTTTCCAGGCTCTTGATATAAGATCTAACCATCTTAAGATCCCTCACACACACAAAAGCTAAACTCTTCAAATGGCTGCCATCTCTAAGACTGATATGGAGACTGGAACCATGAACAAATCCCCACTGATCACTCTTGATGATTTTGACACCTGGTGCATGAGGATGGAACGCTTCATCAGGTCTCTTGATTCAAGAATGTGGGAATCTGTTGAGAATGGACCTTTCATACCCAGCACCCCCCTCTGCTACTGGTGCTGGTATGATTCCTAAAGATGTGGCCAACTACTCAGATGAAGATAGAAAAAGAGTAGAGATTGACAGGAAGGCCATGACTGCTCTTCAGACTGCTCTCCCAAACTCTGTATACAGAGTTTAAGAAGTGCAGACAGCCAAACAGCTGTGGGATGCACTGAAGCTGATGTATGAAGGCTCCTCTGAAGCCAAGGAGAACAAGAAAGATCTTCTGAAGCAGCAGTTTGAAAATTTCACCTTCAAAGCAGGTGAGACCATGACCCAACAATACTTCAGGTATGTTGAGATTGTGGATACCCTAGTGGATGGAGGAGTTCCTCTTGAGAACAGGGACATTGTAAGGAAGTTCATGTCCTCACTTCATTGTGTGGTGATCAAGAGGACTGAGAACCTTAAGACTCTTACTCTTACAGAGTTGTATGGGATTCTCAGTGGATACAAGATGGAGATGAACATGCAAGGTTCATCTGGCAACTCCAACAATCAAATGGGTTCAGCCCTTCATGTGTTGAAAGGGACAGCATAGAACCCAGCATCATCTCTTATGCTACCCTGACAACTCACAAAAGGGTCCTTTCATCACCTTCCCGGAGACACCAAGGGAGAACTTTACTCAAGGAAGCCCATTCCAAGAGACAAGTTCTTCTCAAGCCTTTGTGTCTGCAGATGAAAGCTGTGGGAATTATCTCTTCACTCTTGAAGACCTGGACTGTATCCATCCAGATGACCTGGAATACATGGAGATAGTTCAGCAGATGGCTCTCCTCACTCACAGAGCCAAGAAGTTCTACAAGAGGACAGGAAGAAGATTTCCAAGCAATGCTACCAGTAGTAAGTTTGGGCTGGATAAAAGCAAAGTTAAGTGTTACAACTGTAACCTTATGGGTCACTTTGCCAGGGAGTGTAAGGCACCTAAAGCAAATGGGGGCCAAACACAACCCAGACCAAACTTTACTGACAAAGCTCCTCAGGCTGAGAAGACAAAGCAACATGCTGCTGTTGCTGTTGAAGAAGGAGGCTTTGACTGGAGTTTTCAGGTGGAGGATGCTTCTCCAAACCAAGCACTGATGGCTGACCATGATGAAGCCAAGGTATTGGAACATCTTTGCTCCCCTGAATGCATTGCTAAAGTAATAGATACAGGTCCTATAACCTAGAGATGAGATCTGATCTTGAGTCATTAAACATATTAAAATCTGATTTTAGAAAGTCTGAAAATGATTACAAGTTAAAGATAGAGGACTTGGAGAAAACCATTTCAGTACTAAAACATGAACATACAGATTTCAGAACTCAGATCCAAGATCTCATCACTAAGTTAACTGAATGCCAGGCTGAGCTTGTGATCAGCAAAGCCAAGGCAGAGAAGAGTGTTCTTGAAGAAGAGACCTTCAAGAACATGATATCCTCATCCCTGCACAACAAGGTTTTTGTTATCAAAATAGACAGGGATGGATCAAATTGAGATAGCTCCTCCACACCTCACAATCTTGTCTGTAAGATCTCCTAGGTGTGGAACTTGTGAAGATGAGCTTCCTCTCATAGATCCTATAAGTGAGGATGATGAAGAAGTGATAGTGAAGAATTCCTCTGAGAAGAGTGAAGAAGAGGATTCTTCCAAGGGCCACTATCCTTCTGAGGAGAAGAAATCAACTGTGATGACCAAGTCCAAAGAAAGAACTTGATCAGGAAGAGCAAAAGGAAAGCAAAGAAGGCTCAAGAAATCAAGGCTACTTTTGATGCTAAGCAGAAACAAGTTTTTATCTCTGCAGGTTTCAAAGTAGTAAGGACTGAAGACATCAACCAAGACTCCTCAGCTAAGAGTCATGGTTCTTGTTCAAATCATCTCAGTGCAAGAAGAAGACTGAGCTGCTGTGTACCACTGCTGCACAGCCTGGACCATCAAACTCCAAGAACAGTTCACAGCCCAAAGAACTGTCTCAGCATCTACCAAGATGATGAAGGTGGAGAAGGGATGTGACCAAAGCCAGTCTTGCTCTCAAAGGGAGACTTTTGAAGAAGAAAATGTTATGTGTTATGTGTGAAAGTACTTCTCACATTGCTAAGGATTGCCCATACAATCCTAAAAGTACTATCCACATGACTAAAACAAAGACTTCAAAGAGTCTCAAGAAGTCTCAAGCTTCGGAAGGAAAGTCTGTTTCCTTCGGAAGCTCCAAATCAAAGAAGAAGGTAAATGGAAAATTACCTTCGGAAGCAAAGTTGGTCTCGGAAGAAAGGAGTTCTTCCGAAGCACTAAAGTCTGCTGCAGTGACTGTAGATTCTTCCGAAGGATCAGTCATCAAAACTTGTGAAGTCCAAAAGCTTCTAAGGTTTTGAAGGTCAAGTCCAAGACTCCAAAGGTGGTGTGGAAGTCTAAGAAAGACCAAATGACTGAGGTTTCTCCATCAACAACAGCTGAAGATCCCCATAGTACAACCATAGGATCTATTACTGTTGCATTACCTTCTATTACTATTAATGAGCCCAAGACAAGTAAGGCTTGGGTTTCCAAATGTAACTAATCATTTTCTCTGTGCAGGAACAGCTCAAGACCAACAGGAATGTCTGGATAATTGACAGTGGCTGTTCCAGGCACATGACAGGCAATAGGTCTCTACTCCATAATTTTGAGAGAATTGATGGAGGACCAGTTGCTTTTGGAGGAGATGAAGGTGGTTACATTTCTGGAAGGGGCAAGGTCACAAATGGTAAGCTCAGCATTGAGAAGGTAAACTTTGTTAAGGAGCTTGGGTACAATCTTCTGAGTGTATCCCAATTTTGTGATCAGAGTCATAACATGCTCTTTACTGAGCATGAGTGCATTGTTCTCAAACCTGGTGTGGTCATTCCTCATGAGCATATCCTGCTCAGAGCCCCCAGGAAAGGGAACATGTACAAGATGGATTTGCAAGAAACATCTCCCTCAGGAGAAGTTTCATGCTTTCTATCTAAAGCAAATAGTGATGAGTCTTTCCTATGGCATAAAAGAATGTGCCATGTAAACTTTAAGAACATGAATAAATTAATTAAACATGATCTGGTAACTGGAATGCCAAAGAAGAGTTTACTAGTGATGATCATTGTGTTGCATGCCTGAAAGGGAAGCAACACAAGGTATCTCACAAGCCTAAGGAAAAGAACTCCATCACTACTCCCCTACACTTGTTACATATGGATCTCTTTGGCCCCACCAGTGTAATGAGTTTAGGAAGGACCTCTTTGTCTGGTGATCACAGATGATTTTACAAGATTCACTTGGGTCTTTTTCCTTAGAACTAAGGATGAAAACCCCTGAGATTCTGAAGAATTCATCTTAAAAGTTGAGAATCAATGTGATCACAAGGTCAAACCAAAGATGTGATCAGGGAACTGAATTCAAGAACCAAATCCTTGATGCATTTTGTGATGAAAAGGTATTACAAGACAATATAGTTGCAGGATCGGGTTTTGTCACTTAACACTTGTTTCTCTCAAACTCACTTATAATTGTCACTAACAAGATGAAGCAACGTCTTTGGCAAGAGTTGATAGTAATATAATAAGTAACAACAAGCAGAAATATTTTCAAGGCACTTGTATATATTATTTCTCAACTCAAGATTACAAGACCGTACAAGCATACAACAAGAGTTACAATGAGAACTATATATACTAGATCCTACAGCCGTTATACTTGATACCAGCTGGAAACCTAGACTAAAGCATATACTACATGCTATAGTTTAAGGTATCTTAGATAAGTATTATCTAGATATGGTAGTCATGACATGTCCATGACTTACCTTTTGTCACCAACTAAAGATGGCAACTGTACTTAACATGAAAAGGTAAACATAGATTAAAGTAATGGTCAACTACATGGCTTTTGAGAAAACGCCATGCAGTATCTCAGAGATTTGCAGCGGACTGTCAGACAGACCATACTTATGTCTACTGGATAATAGAAGTGTTCTTCCGAAGGTTTACTGGCTTCGGAAGAACAGTTCTTCCGAAGCCACTTATACTTCGGAAGATGCTTCTATGCTTCCGAGGCTTTAAGGACTTCTTTATTCTTCGGAAGTTGACTTCAGAACTTTGTCTTCAAGTCTTGAACCTTCGGAAGTAGCTTCTTTACCTTCGGAGTTGGAGTTCCTCCTTCGGAAGTGTATTTTACACTTAGACTTCGGAAGAACTCTTTCTTCCTTCGGAAGTCCCACACTTGGCTTCGGAAGTCCTTTTCATGTAGTACTCAAAATCTTCTAAGTGGTATGTTTTGGTTGCAACAGCCTCTTATGATCCAACAAACTCCCCCTAGGCTGATGCTACCAAAACTTCACTTATCTACTTCTCAAAGTTTTCAGCACCAGGGATAGAAGATATTTGTCTGTCTCTCTGTTCTTCCCGGAAGTGGTGCTGAGAAGCTTGTACAAGTCATTCGTGGATAGGAGATCCAGTCTATCACTTTGAATGACGTGTACCCTTTGTTGTGACCCCCTGAAGAGAGTTAGTTGACGGGAGTTGTAGTCATACTCCCATCTAACTATGGACTCAAGTTCAGGACCTTCAACCATTTGAAGAAAGGCTTTGCCTTTGGTTGCTGATCCTTTCCTTTGCTCCTCCTCTCTCAGTTTTGACTCCTCTTCGACCTTGCTTCTTGCAGTGAGCTCGGCCATGTGAAGGCTGCCTAAGGATTTCTGATGTGAGCAGCTACTTCGGAGTTTGAGGGGTTGGAGAATGGTTTCTCTGCTAACTCAGCAATATCGAATCTGCTTAAGTGTAGCAGAGATGAGGCATTCAGCCTGTTAATCTCACCATTCTCTCTCTCAACAACAAAGTTGTGAGAAGAGTCTTCGAACCTCCACTGGACTATCTTCTTTCTGGGTACAAGAGATTGTCTTGGTACCCTATCTCCTTTCTTTGTGTCCAGCAGAGTCACCAGCCTTCTCCTCAGCTTCTTTTCTTCCTCATTCAATGTATCTGAATTGAGGCAAGGAGTCTTGCGGCTTGGTCCAAAGTTCCTCTTGGTAGATCAAGAAACTCATCTCTTGTGAGGGAACTTGAGGATCCATCCATCACATAAGTCAGGGTTGACTTGTATCCCCTCACCATAGATGTCTCTCAGAGTAGTGCAAGTTGATGAGCTTGGGTTTTGATCTCCTTGAATTCCATTCCTCCATGAGAGATGTTAGAAGGCTGAGGGGATGGTTTGATTGGTTGTTGGGTAGGTTTAGGAGGTTGGGTTCTGGGTAAGGCTTTAGGTTGGATGATGGGTAGTTTAGGTGGTTGAGGTGAGGGAGTTGGTAGATGGGAAGGTGTAGGTTCAGGGGTGAAAGGTTCAGGTTCAGTTTTGATTGGGAAGGGAAAGGGTATTGGTTCAGGTTGATGTTGGGTTTGGATATTTGGCTGAGGGTGGCTTTGAAGGTCATCCCCTGTCCCCTTCTATACATCTCCTTTCTTCTCCCTGCACGAATGTCAGCCTTGATGTCACTGACATGTCGTTGCAGGGTCTTTTCAGACATTGGACCCACTTGCCTGCCAGAGAAGCCGTGAGCTTTAAGATAGTTCTTCATCCAAGCTTTGTCACCTATCTTCTTGGCGGCAGACAGTCCAGCCTCTCTTCCTTCTTCTTCTTCACTACCAGCTTCTCCCTTGCAGCTCTCTTTCTCTCCTTCTCCATTTGATCTTGCTCTTTGTTAAAGAGCCACAAGATCGTGTCATTGTTGTGTGGAGATAACTCATCTTGAGAGAATCCTCTGGAGAGTAGGAAAGTGATCCTTTCTCTCCTGAGCTGCAGATCAGCTTCTCTCTCTTTTCTCAGCCTTTCTTCTTCTAAGGCCAACCTTGCTTCTTCTTCTTTTTGCTGTTTTTGCAGCAAGGTTGCCTTTTCTAGCTCTATCAGCTCCTCTAATGGTAGCAGGAGTACATCTTCCGAGGCAGCAGCCCTAGACTGACTAGTCTATCAATTACCTCCACCCTTCTTCTATTGTTGATTGCCTCTTGGTTGGCTGCAGCTGCTTTTGAACTTGCAGCTAACAGTTTCCCAGTTGGCAGTCTTCCTTTCCTTTTGAGTTTCTCCAGCCTTTCTTCTTCCAGAAGCTCTTCCGAAGTCATCTTCCTTTTACCTTTAATGTCTTCGGAAGTGCTAGACTTTGGTGGTTCTTGGGTAGAAGACTCAGGTTGGGTGGTGGAGGTAGGAGCTGAGGTCAATGCAGATGTAATGGCTAGTGGTTGGCTGAGAAATCCTCCCTATTAACCTCAGATGCAAGTTCCAGAATTGCATCTGTGACTATTAGATCATCGGAAAGAGAGAACAGTCCTTCCGCAGCAGCAATTTCAGCTTCGGAAGTTTGAGTTGGTTCTTCCGAGGCTTCAAATTGTGCTTCGGAAGCCTGTGAGAACACACCTTCTGTCCCAACTATTTCAGTTGCTGGGCCATCAGTCCTAGTTTCCCCTTCGAAATCAATCTCAGGTTCCACTTGGGCCTTAGGTTGACCAACTTCCTCAACAGTGGTAGGAGGTGCATTCAACCTTTGAAGCTCTTGAGCTCCAAAGTATATCACAGACATATCTGGACTGGGTTGATCAATGAGGGACTCTAAAAGGAACTTGTTGAAGATCCTATTTAGATCCTGAAGCATCTTTTGATCCACTTGAATCACAAGTGGAGGAGGCTCAGGGAAGATGGTGGTTTGTTGCTTTGAGCTCAAAGAAGTGAGAGCTTGACTGGTGGAATCCTGTCTTTGACTTAGTTCCTCAACATTCTCCCCCTTTTTGGTAGCATCATCTTGAGAGGTAGATGAGCTAGAGGAAGAGGTCAAGGAGACTTGAATGGGTACATGCCTAACAGATCTCTCAATCTGTTTCTCAGCTAGTTGTACCTTGAGATTTTCAATCTCAAGTTGCTGAGTGGCAGACCTATCCTCTAAAGTCTTAACCTTTGATTCAAGGTTTGAGACTTTAGAAAGTAGGTCTCTTATTATGAGTTGCAGTCTTCCCTCATCTTCTTTGGAAGAATCACGGGGAGATGAGGTAACATACCTAGTATGTTCATCCTCACCACCAGATGTGGTTTCTTGGCACCCTGGTTTCCCTTGCACAATGATGTCTCTTTCAGAGGCATCATAGGGCATGGTTGCCGTAGATTCAGTCTGACTATTGTTACCACTGTCCTGAGGATCCAATGAGGCTCCTTCAGTAGTGGCAGCTGAATCTACATGAGTCCCCTCCACATCAGTGGGACTCACCTCAGTTGGGGTTTGCTGGTGTGGGCTAGAAACAAGAGGTTTCTCTAGGCTCTGTTGATCCTTAATGGGGTGTTGTGGATCAACTTCATTGCCTTGGAGAGACATAGTCTCTTCACCAGCTCCGGTCAATAGGTCAGTAAAAGAGAAGGAATGAAGACCTAAAGACCCGGGACTTTGATCAATGTCAAAAGGCATTGAACTGTCCCTTGGTGGCTGCTCAGGGGAGTGTAGAGACTCACCCTGAGGGCTATCAGCTGGGTTATGGGCTCATGGGTCTGAGACTGAGGAGACTCAAGACCCATATTGAGGTCAATAGTGAAGGATTGGGGGACCTCTGGCTGAGTGGGAGCCCCTTGTTCCACTCTAGCCTTTTTGGTTTGAAGAGGAGGGGCTTGTTCAATCAGAGTAGATTGAACAAGGGTTCGTTTGGTTCGTCTCTGATAGGTGACTTTTATTGGTGGAGAAGGTAGATTTGGAATGGTGAGGGTTGTTGCTGGTGTGGGTTCATCACCTGTGGGGATAACAGGGATGTCACCAGGAGCCATTGGCTCAATCATACCTGGAAGTAGTGCGGTATCCCTTCCAGTGTAGTTGGTAGACACTCTCTTCAGTACTTTGAAGATAGTCGGCCTCATCTGAGGAGCAGATAGAGCAGCTGAACAGACAAGCTTACTCTGATCTAGCTCGCAGTTGATTATGTGCTGTAGAAATCTGGGATACATAAAGAATGTGTCCCTTTGCAGATTTCCCATGAGATTAGTCAGCACAAACCTGGAGTAGTTGAAGCGCAAGCCTTGTACCAACCCATGAACTAGGCACCCGAGTTCATAGGGAATTTGATCCCATCCCCCTGATTTGTTAGATAAGCAGTGGAGAACCACATGTAGCAGGAACTTCCACTTGTATGAGAAGTTGAATTTGTAGACTGTAGACCTGCTGACATCTCCACCGTATCCCATTTGGAGATAAGAGTTATCTAACTCAGACTTGGGGAATTCCGTCGGTGCGCCTTCATCATGGAGCTCAAGATGCTCCCTGATGATTTGTTCAGTAACGACCAACTCTTGGCCACATACACTTGACCTAATAGCACGAACCCCATTTAGGGTTTCAACCCGACTATTTGCCCAGAATTCGGACATTTGGTTGGTGTAAATGGTAGGGTTTACAGTCAGTGCTGTGTAATATGAAGATTGGGCTAGGAAAGAGATAATATCAGAGAAGTCGGCATCCCTTGAGGAGTCAAGGAGTGCGACTTGGTTGTGCTGAGGGTTTAGAGCCATTTGGAAAGGTAGCAGAGGAAAAGTTCTTGAGAGAGGTAAATTGGTGAAGAAGAAAGCTTTTAGGGCAGTGAATTTGGTAAAAAGAGTGTAAGTGATTAACCGGAAGTATTTAAATGGGTGAAATGGCGGTTTAAAGGGTGGTTTGGATAAGATGATGTGAGGGTTCAGAGGATGATGTGACAGGGGCGGTAAGGTTAAGCCATTTAAATAATCCGACATCATTAACAAAATCTTTACTTTTTACAGAGTGGGGCCCAAAAGATTTCCGTTACACAGTAAAATCCTTCTTCCGAGTATAAGGTATTTCCGAAGGTAAAGTTCTTCCGAAGGCAAATGTATTTCCGAAGGTAAATAAATTGCTTCCGAAGATACATGTTGCTTTCAAGTGGAAAGTATTAAGTGCTTCGGAAGTAGATCTGAGATTACCTCAATCGCTTCTTCCGAGACTTAGTATACTTCCGAGAAGAAAATTATCCTATGAGAAATTTGCTTCGGAAGTTATGCTAGATATCTTCCGAAGGCAAGTTTCTCTTCGGAAGAACTTATACTTAGTTAAATAAGAAAGGATCTTTTGTAACAGGGCTTAGATTGTATTGACATAAGACTTTACATATTGAAAAGGTTTTCAAATGAGATTGACTAGTCAATGTTTATCATCCCAATAGCTGTAATAAGATACTTAAATCTTTGTTCATCAAATGCTTTGGTGAACAGATCAGCATATTGTTCATTTGAATTGACTTTGACTAGTTTGATAAGATTTTTCTCATGAATATCTCTAATGAAATGATACCTGATGTCAATATGCTTTGTCTTTGAGTGCTTCACTGGATTTTCTGTGATGGATATAGCACTGTTGTTGTCAATGTGGATAGGAGTGCTCATGAAGTTGAATCCATAGTCAATCATCTGGTTTTGAATCCACAGCAGCTGAGCACAGCAACTTGCAGCAGCAATGTATTCAGCTTCAGCAGTTGATGTAGAGACACAGGATTGCTTTTTGCATTGCCATGAGATGATCCTTCCACCAAGAAATTGACATCCTCCTGATGTTGATTTCTTGTTGATGTTGCAGCCACCATAATCACTGTCAGAGTATCCATAGAGATTAAAATCACTATTTCTTGGATACCAGAGACCTAACTTAGGTGCTCCTTTGAGGTATCTGAGGATTCTCTTGACAGCAATTAGGTGAGACACCTTTGGAGCAGCCTGATATCTTGCACAAATGCAAGTTGCAAACATGATATCAGGTCTACTTGCTGTAAGATACATCAGAGAACCAATGATTGCTCTATACTGATGTTGATCAGTATCCTCCCCCTCAGAGTCAGGGCATAAATCATGGTTTCTGGGTATGGGTGTCTTTGCTGCTTTACAATCCTTCATATCAAATCTCTCTAAGATGTCATTGACATACTTAGATTGATTGATGAAAAACCCTTCCTTCAGTTGCTTTACCTGAATTCCAAGGAAAAAGTCCATTTTTCCCATAGAACTCATTTCGAACTTCTTCTTCATAATGCTCTCAAAGTCTTTGCACATTTGGTCATTTGAAGAACCAAATATGATGTCATCGACATAGACTTGAACTAGCAAAATGTCTTTCCCAGACTTTCTGATAAAGAGAGTCTTGTCAATGGTTCCTCTAGTGTAGCCGTTCTTCAGAAGAAATTGAGACAATGTCTCATACCACAGCCTAGGTGCTTGGTGCAGCCCATATAGAGCTTTATCCAATTTGCACACATAGTTTGGATGCTGTGGGTCTTCAAATCCTGGAGGCTGGCATACATAGACTTCCCTATCTATATCCCCATATAGAAAGGCACACTTGACATCAAGCTGGTAGACAGTGAAATTCTTGGATGCAGCATAAGCAAGGAAGATCCTAACTGCCTCAAGTCTTGCAACAGGTGCAAAGACATCAGTATAATCAATTCCTTCCTCTTGAGTGTATCCTTGAACCACTAGTCTTGCCTTGTTCTTGATAATCAAGCCTCTGTCATCTCTTTTATTTCTGAAAACCCACTTGGTGCCTATAGGTACTTGACCAGATGGTAGCGGACATAGGTTCCAAACCTTCTGTCTTTTGAATTGAAGCAGCTCCTCTTGCATTGATTCAACCCAGCTACTATCCTTTAAGGCATCTTCCACCTTCTTGGGTTCCATTTGGGATAAGAAGCATGAGTACAGGCAGACATTCCCATTGTGAGTTTGTCCCCTTGTTCTCACACCCTCAGAGACTTCCCCTATGATGTTTTCAGCTGGATGAGTATTGTGAATTCTAAGTCTTGGAATCACCTCCAGCTGCAAAGATAAGTCCAAGTTGGACATATTTTGCTCTGGAGCTTGAATACTTGGTCCAGCTGTTGTTTCAATCTCATTCAATGAGGACTGATTGAATGAAAGAGAAACATCATCATTTCTTTGCTGTGAAGCATCATTAACAGTTGCCTGTTCCTTCAAAATGCTGCTTCCATCAGCTTGGTGTTGTGTAGGATCACCTGAGGAGACTTGAGTATCATCAGGTGAGTCCCTTGTTGAAGTTCCACTATTTCTTGAAATGGTTATACTGTCAGATCTTTCAATAGTGGGAACTTGATTTGTTGTTGTTCTTGGAGAACTTGGAGCAGGTCTGGGAAGCTCAAACAGTTGATCTTCATCAGATTGCCTTGAGCACCTGTTCCAGCTGAAACATTCTCACAAGATGGTTTAGAATAGTTTGGAAACAATTCTAAATCAAAAATATGATCAGGGCCATTCCCCCTAACACAAGGAGTGTGCTCATTAACTACAATGTTGGAGGATTCCTCAAATTGTTGGTTTTTAATGTTATAAACCCTGTAAGCTTTAGAGTGGGAGGAATATCCAACAAAGATGGCATCATCTGACTTTTCAGCAAATTTTGCTAAATTGTCTTTTGTGTTAAGTATGGTACACCTGCTGCCAAAGGACCTTAGAAAGCCAATGAACGGTGGCCTCTTGTTCCATAGCTCATAAGGGGTTTTTCCATGTGGCTTTACTACAAGAACTCTGTTCTGCACATAGCATGCAGTGCTGACTGCCTCTGCCCAGAATGTTAGAGGCAGCTTTGAATCAGCTAACATAGTCCGAGCAGCCTCAATAAGTGTCCTATTTCTCCTCTCAGCAACACCATTTTGTTGAGGAGTTCTAGGAGCACTGTATTGTCTGGCAATCCCTTTTGAGTTACAGAATGAGTCAAGAACAAAGTTCTTAAACTCAGTCCCTTGATCACTTCTGATTATTTTAACCTTGTGATCAACTTGATTTTCTATTTTAAGAATAAAAGATTTTAAAGTTTCAGCAGTTTCATCTTTAGTTCTTAAAAAGAATACCCATGTAAATCTAGTAAAATCATCAACTATCACAAGGCAATATGATTTCCTTCCAATGCTCATTATACTTGTGGGACCAAAAAGATCCATGTGCAATAAGTGTAATGGAGTAGTGATAGAGTTAACAACTTTGGATTTATGAGAAGACCTGTGTTGTTTCCCTTTCAGGCAAGCAACACAGTTATCTTTGCAGAAAAATTCCTTTTTAGGCAAACCATGTACCAAGTTATTTTTAGCCAATTTATTCATTGTCTTAAAATTGACATGACACATTCGTTTATGCCACAGTGTTGACTCATCACTATCAGCTTTGGAAAGAAAGCATGATACTTCTCCCATTGGGGAAGCATTGTTCATATCAAGCTTGTACATATCCCCTCTCCTGGGAGATCTAAGAAGCACCAATTCCTGAGGAATTGTCATCCCAGGTTTGAGGATGATGCACTCATGTTCTGTGAAAAGCATTTGATGCTTTTGATCACAAAACTGAGAAACACTTAACAGGTTGTGTTCAAGCTGTTTGACAAAATTAACTTTGTCAACTTTTAGTTTTCCATTGGATATACTTCCTCTGCCAGAAATATATCCTCCGGCCTCACCTCCAAACTGGACAGGACCTCCATCATAATGTTGAAATTGTTGAAGGAGAGATCTGTTTCCTGTCATGTGCCTGGAGCATCCACTATCTACTATCCAAATGTTGTTATTCTTGTCATATGGATGTCCCTGCACATAAGGTGAGAAAATTAGTTTTGATTGGAAACCCAAGCCTTTTTGGTCTTGGGTTCTTCCAATGAAAGTGACATGATTGAACCAAAGTTTATGCATGGGGGTTCAATGGATGTCTTTGAAGAAGAGGTTTGGGCTACAGCATCTTCCTTGATCTTCCATTCCATCCCTTGGTTGATCATAGAAGATGAGCTTGATGAAGCTTTTGCAGCTTGGCATTCTTCCGAAGCTTCTTTCTTTTCGGAAGAGACCTTCACCACCTTTTCTTCCGAAGCAGTCTTCTTCTGGGATGGTTTCAAGGGAGCTCTTTTGTGAGTCTTTGCAGCTTTTACTTCCGAAGCCTTTTTCTTCTCGGAAGAAGAGTTTTCTTCCGAGACAAGCCTTGCTTCGGAAACAAGCTTTCCCTTTTTCAACACTTGAACCATCTGATATGGTCCAAATGTGAAACCTTCCCTGACTCCTTCTCTTTTAACATTATTTGCATAATGTGTGCTAGCAGGATTGTAATAACAATCTTTAGCCATGTGGTTTTGCAAACCACACATTATGCATGCAATGTTAATTTTCTGGGAATTGGAGGGTTGCTGTTTCTTGTTCTTTTTCTCTTCATCAGCAACCTTTCCCTTTAACTTCTGATCCTTTGGTAGGACAGGAGTACTGGTATTATACTCCTTTCCTGAATCAGAAGGTCCAACCACTTGGAATCCTGCTGATATGAATACACCCTTTTGCTTTGGGTCTATCTTCAGCTTGGATTCAGCCACCTTCTTGGCAGTTTTTCTGGCTGCTTTAGCCCTGCTTCTTCTGGCTTTGGTGGTCAGAGATTGATCATCATTGGTCTGGGAGGGCTCAATTACCTGTTCCTTCCCTGTGATGGTCATGGTCTCCACAGTTGCATCACTCTTTGACTCTTTACAAGGTGGGTCAACAGATGGAACCTCTTGCTCTTCAGTACCACATCTTGGTTGTCTTACAGACTCATAAGAGTGTGGTGGAGCAATTTCATTGGTTCCCAACCCACTCTTGTTTTGATAACAAAGTTTGGAGTGAGAAGATGATGCAAGTATGGCTTGGAAGTTTTTCTCAGCAATAGCATACTTCCTGGCTTGAGCCTCAGCTGTGACAAGCTGGGCTTGAGCCTCAGTCAATTTGGATATTAAATCCTTGATTTGAGTCTTGTAGTTGGTGTGTTCATGTTTTAAAAGAGACACAGTTTTCTCTAACTCCTCAATTTTCTTTTGGTAGTCAGATTCAGCTCTTTTAAAATCAGATTTTAGCACATTTAAAGACTCAATATCGGATTTAATTTCCATATTGTAGTCCTGATACAACTTAACCTTAGCAATGCAAGCAGGGGTACAGAGATGTTCATATACCTTGTTTTCATCTGTTCCTGCCATGAGTGCTTGAGCAGGAGTCACATCTTGAACCATAAAGCTCCAGTCAACTTCTTGAGCCATAGCTGCAGTTTCAGTTGACTTCCCATTGGGCTTTGGTGTAGAGGGATGTGTGGAGGCCTGTGAGGTTCCCGGGTTGGACTTGGGAGCCTTGCATTCCCTTGCAAAGTGGCCAAGTTGGTTACAGTTGTAACACTTAGCCTTGCTTTTGTCAAACCCAAACTTGCTAGTGATTGGGTTTTGAGGGAATTGCCTTCCAGTTCTCTTAAAGAACTTCTTCGCTCTGTAGGTAAGGAGAGCCATTTGCTGGACAATGTCCACATACTCTATGTCATCTGGACTAAAGCACTCAAGATCATCAAAGCAGAACTGATGATCATTGGAGTGTCCACTCCCTGAAACAAACGCACAGCCCTCCTGAAAGGAGCTCTGCTGAGCTTGATGAGACCTTGGAGTCTCAGGGAATGTGATGTAAGGCCCAGATGAGCAAGATGGCTGCTGGGTGTATGATAGGTACTGCTGAGACTGTGGGGTACCTGAGCCTTCAGCAACCATTAAAGCGTTGCTAGCAGGAAGGCTCAAGGGTCTGCTTGCTTGGTGACCCTTTTTGCTTGCCATTTCCAAACGGTATCCATCTAGGATCCCATAGAGTTCGGTCATGGTGAGAGTGTTTAAATTCTCTGTTCTCTTAATGGAGACACAGTAGAAAGTCCACTCATTGGGTAGAGCACTCATGAACTTCCTGGTAAGGTCTCTTAGTTCTTGAGTGATTCCCACAGATTGGAGGGAGGAGATAAGATCCATATACCTGAAGTATTGCTGGCTAAAAGTTTCTCCAGCAATATAGGTGAAGTTCTCGAACTGCTGCTTCAGTGAGTCCTTCTTTGAATCATTAGAGCTCGAATACATCTGAGCAAGTGCATCAAAGAGTTCTTTGGCTGACTTGCAATGCTCAAACCCCACCATGATGGAGTTTGGGATTGCAGTCATGAGAACAGTCATAGCATTGCTGTCAATGTCGAGCCTCTTCCTATCTTCATCAGAATAGTCTTCGACATCCTTTTCGATCATGGCTCCGTTTCCACCAGCAACTTTTGGCTTGTACGGGCCATTCACGATGGACTGCCACATCTTGCTATCCTGGTATCTGATGAAGCCTTCCATTCTTCTGCTCCAGGACCTGAAGTTTTCAGGATCGATGATAGGAGCTTTGGTCATCGTTCCCATTTCGACTTCAGATTTGTTGAGGGCCATTTTTGAGTGAGGTATAAGGAGGAGTGAAAAACTTGGTTGATTGGGATGGTAAGATCTTACAATCAAGAGCCTAAAAAGCTCTGATACCAATTGCAGGATCGGGTTTTGTCACTTAACACTTGTTTTTCTCTCAAACTCACTTATAATAGTCACTCAAACAAGATGAAGCAACGTCTTTAGCAAGAGTTGATAGTAATATAATAAGTAACAACAAGCAGAAGTATTTTCAAGGCACTTGTATATATTATTTCTCAACTCAAGATTACAAGACACTTACAAGCCTACTACAAGAGTTACAATGAGAAACTATATATACTAGATCCTACAGCCGGTTATACTTGATACCAGCTGGAAACCTAAGACTAAAGCATATACTACAATGCTATAGTTAAGGTATCTTAGATAAAGTATTATCTAAGATATGGTAGTCATGACATGTCCATGACTTACCTTTTGTCACCAACTAAAGATGGCAACTGTACTTAACATGAAAAGGTAAACAGTAGATTAAAGTATGGTCAACTACATGGCTTTTGAGAAAAAGCCATGCAGTATCTCAGAGATTTGCAGCGGACTGTCAGACAGACCATACTTATGTCTACTGGATAATAGAAGTGTTCTTCCGAAGGTTAACTGGCTTCGGAAGAACAAGTTCTTCCGAAGCCACTTATACTTCGGAAGATGCTTCTATGCTTCCGAGGCTTTAAGGACTTCTTTATTCTTCGGAAGTTGACTTCAGAACTTTGTCTTCAAGTCTTGAACCTTCGGAAGTAGTTTCTTTACCTTCGGAAGTTGGAGTTCTCCTTCGGAAGTGTATTTTACACTTAGACTTCGGAAGAACTCTTTCTTCCTTCGGAAGTCCCACACTTGGCTTCGGAAGACCTTTGCATGTAGTACTCAAAATCTTCTAAGTGTTATTGTTTTGGTTGCAACAGCCTCTTATGATCCAACAATATATATATATATATATATATATATATATATATATATATATATATATACATATATATATATATATCTATATATATACATATATATATATATATATATATATATATATATATATATATCTATATCTATCTCTCTATATATATCTATCTATATATCTCTCTCTCTATCTCTATCTATATCTCTATATATCTATCTCTATCTCTCTCTATCTCTCTATCTCTATGTATATATGTATACATACATACATATACACCATCATTTAGTCATCCACCATATCACTATTTGAGTGTGATAAACCGAATGGTATTTGAGTATCATCGTTCACTAATATCATCCACCATCATTTAGTGACAACCACTGTGTGCTTCTATTCATCACCATATCACTATTCATTACCTTCAAATATCATTATCATTAACTATCGAATCATTGTCTTAAAACACTACTGAATAACACACCGCTCAAGGTAACACCTCTAATCGTCGATTAGATGTTGCATGTAACTATGGAGTTTAAGACGACGAGAGATCTTTAGGATTTGGTTGTATTTAGAGGTCAATTGTTAGTAGAGTTTGTGGGCGAAGAGAATGTGTGAAAGAGATGTGCTGCATTTTTAACAGAAAAAATTTAATTACATTAAATGGTTTGTAGACCAAAATACCATTTAACTCTATTTTTTAATTTTTCCACATGTCACCACCTCTTTTCTTTTTGTCAAACCCTACCTTTGTTTTTGGCTACGGAAGGAAGCTCCTGTTTCAGCCAGCTTTTAATTTACCATTTAACCCTATTTTCCAGTTAAAACATGTGTATGTCACACATACATCTACATATATTTACAAGTGTACTCACAATATTCTTAACTTTTACACTTTTGTATTTACACATACATATAAGAGCATCTATGTTGTATATCTTCAATAATATTACTTGAACTAAAAAATAATGATTTTCATTGTACTTGATGGGTTAAAACAAGTTATCGTAATAACAGAGGGTTAACAAAAAAAAACCCTCCCATATGCATACATAGGTATACGTTTAAATAAAAACTAATTTTTGTCCAAGTATCCTAAGAATGCTTTTAACCACCTCAAAACTAGCTCAAATGAACATTCGATTGAACTCATTCAAGCAACATTGAAATCGAGTCGGCCTATAGTTGGATCTATTATTGATGGTAAACTAATCTCCGTAACTAAAATCATATTTTACTAGTATAAAACATAAAACACAATGTAAAAAAGACTTAATAAACTCAATTAGATAGCATAAGATTTAATCAGACAACACAAATTTAAAAACAAGCAATGTAAACTTCAATCAGATAACATAAATTTTAAAACAGACAACACAATATAAAAAAAACAACACGTTCTCCGCTTTTTAGGCAATAATTAGTTTTTAGTTTAATCTTCCCCTATATATATATGTATATATGGGAAAGCAAACTAATCTTAAAATATTATTATTGTGATAACCCGCGTTAACCCATCAACACCAATCAAAACTAGTAATTTTTTCTGAATGATATTATTACATATATACAATTATATATCTTTTGTGTATATGTGTGAACTCACAATTGTCAAAAATTAAGAAAGGTGTAACTTACCACTACTACAAAGCTGCTAATATATGACGTGCAAAAGATGACGCGCGAATAAAGATGGCGCACAATTTCGCATGTCTTAAAAATTTGTCCGTCATCTTTTAAAACGTGCGCCTAGTTTAATTTTCAATTTCCCCGCTTCTACCATATTATCCCTAATTTTTCAAACACTTCCAACATTCTCAGAAGACAATGATATTAAGATGCTGTTTGTTTTTTCTACAGGAAAACGTCTGCAGTCTGCGGACCACATCTGCAGACATCTGCAGCAGAAGAGGTGAACCAAATGTCTGCAGTCTGCAAGAAAAAGATCGTTTGTTTTTAACATCTGCAGATGCATTCCTCCACCACCACCACCACCACCACCACCGCCGCCGCCATACATACCGTCGTACCCACCGGAGCCACCGTCCTTCTCCCCGGGCCTACACATCGTCATCTTCTCCCCCTCCATCTCTCTATACTTGGCTAAATACACCTTCAGAGGCTCAACGTACTCCTCAAACCCTAACGTCGTCATCGCCCATAGCAAATCGTCGCCGTTGCTCGTCTTCCTCTCTCCCGTTGACACTTATCAGAAGCTTCTCCGGTGATGAAGCTGATGGACTCCAACACACACTCCTACACCGTCTCCTTCGCGTCCTTCGAGATCTTCACATTCGCCGGCAACGCCTTTTTCATTATCCGGCTCACGTTAGCGATCGGCAGGAATCTGTCCTGTTCTCTCACCGAGAAGTCGCCGGTGCCGCCGGTGTGGCCGCCGGACTCGTTGTCGGAATCCGCCATCGGTGGTGAAGTTTTGGCGCGAAGTGGCCGGAGGTTTGATGGGGGAAGAAGGGAGGCAGCGGTGGTGTGGACTGTGGAGCAAGTGTGGTTTGAGGGTTTCAAATGAAGGAAGAAAAAAGAAAGAAGGCTAGAAGAGGTTATGAAGACATGAGAATTGGTTGTACCACATATTCTCTATGCAGACGTCAGAAAGACGTTTTTTAATGAAACGTCTTCCAAAAAACAAACAATCTGCGAACTAAAAACCACTCCTCGCATGAAGAAGTGGGGAAGAAGTTTTGATAAAAAAACAAACACCATTTCAAACAAAACCCTATATTAACAGTCTCCCTGCTCCACCGCCACCGCTACCACCGCCCCCGCCACCACCATCGCCACCATCGCCACCGTTGCTGCTAGAAGAGTCTCAACTTAAGTTTCATATGCCGAGCAGAGAACCGACATACTCACGTACCGACCACAAAGAAGGCTTCATGAATAAGGTTTTCTCCTTCCAACTCTTGATATCTCCTAATCTTCTATACAAATTAGGGTTTGCTTCTTCCTAGAACCATCACCACGACTAGTAATGGTGAAATCAATCAATCACCGTGAATGACGGTCATTGAGTAATTGTCTATCGACATGTTTTTTTTATTCAAGTTCGAAAGCATTATAGCTATTAATTGTTTCTTGCATTATGCTTTTTCGCTGATTTGATTCATGTTTTATTAAAGGTATCATGTAATTTTAGTTTTTGTTGAATTTAGGATGCGAACCCAACAATCATGGTTTTTATTATCCGACAATTGCTTCATTTACTTGTTCAAGTTAGTGTTCACTTTCACAATAGAATGTATTCACTACTTTAATTTGTCTTGTGTTGACTGCCTAAAAAAAGTAAATGGAAATCAAACATTAGAACTATGCAGGTTCAATTTTCATTCACCTCAATTTTCTAATTTCTTAATTATGCAGGTTCAAAATGGAAATCGATGTGCTAATTTGGCAGCTTATGATTGTTATGTAATCATGTAGGTTGTTGTTAAACGGCTGAAGCAACATGGTATTCAATATGGGTGTGTAGGCTTATTCTCATGCTCAAAAAAGCTTATCAATGTGAGTTCTCTCTAATTTATTTCCTTTTATTTATTTTATCTTTGATATATTTTCTATGGTTCTTATGTATTAGTAATTTTCTGTTCAAAGTTGATTCATTAAAACAATTTGACTTTTGATGTTGTAACCTTGAGCATGCTGTTATTGATGAGATTTAAAAGATTGGTAGTATTTGGAAATCAATTTGCTTTGTATTCCAATAATAATGGTCTCTAACAGGACATATGACACTTCAACCAAAAATCAGACAATAATCATATATGATTTGTTTATGAATGTAGTCTTATTCCTCTCTGTGAGTTGTGGTTAATGTATACAACTTCAATTTTATACATCGTCATGGGGTAATTTATTTTTGCTTTTGTAAATAATTTTGCAAAAGTTGTTAGGGCTATTTGCTATGGTAGTTCATAATGTAATCAGGTAGTTTGTAGGTGGTCTACTTGTCAACTAATGGTGGTAGAATGTTGTTTGATTGTTTTTTTTTCTTTCTTCATTGTTCTTGTTTTTTTACTCTTTTCTTTAAACTCTATTCTTCTAAGATTGGCTTGCAAATTTGAGGGCCCAAATATATTCTTCTAAGCTTGGCTGATACACATCTGCTTCTTTGCAGGCCACAAATCTATTCTTCTAAGCTTGGCTTGCAAATTTGAGGGTGCCAAGTGATCGACTTAAATCATTCTCACTGGTACTAATCTACTAAGGATGCAAGCAACCTGTTTGGCTATGACTTTTGTCTATGGGTACCATAGTGTTGCTTTTAATGTAAGTTTTCATCTTCACGTGGTTTACGTGAGAAACTTTATATTAGTTTAGATTTACACATGTCTTGAGTTTTTTATACTTGTGAATTTACACGTATACATAAAAAATATTCTATATGTATAATAGTGTTATTCAAACAAAAAATAATGTTATTGATTGATCTTGATGGATTAAAATGGGTATCGCAATAACAAATTATTAACATTTATTCTCAACTCTATATGTGTGTATAACACAACTTCAACTTTGAGGAATAGTAAACTCTTTTAAACTTTTTATCCATTATAGTTTTGTTTATATAGTTTTGCCACAAAATTTAATGGTGTAGGTTTTTATAGTTACATTTACACCCTTCGTACCATATATAGTTTGCACTTTTGACTTGTTTTATTTTATAATAATTTTTTGAACAACTTTTGTTCATTAATTTCTTAAGAAATGAATGTAAGATTGTCTTTAGCTTTTTTTTAATGTTCTGATATAATGATTTAGTAAATAAATTTGTAGTAGACTCTAGCGAGTAAAGTTATCGTATCGATACCATGACTTACCTAACAAATTATGAGCAAATACAACATTGTCGGTATTGGTATTATCGAAAACAGTTTCGGCAATTGTTTTAATGGTTTTCGAAGGGCTGAGGCGTTGAGGACTAAACAGGGGTAATAACTTTCATTTGTTAATTCAAAAAAGTACAAAATGCACGGGGTTAGAACCTAATAACAAACAAAATCATGTTGTGTAGCTTTGAGAGAAACGACAAAACTTCTGTTGTAAAACTCTGGTCATGTAACGCTGGAGGGAAATATAGTTAGTGTTATTTAAAAAAAATTAAATTACTATTTTCATCCATATAATTTGATTAAAGTAACTATTTTCATCCAAAAGATTAAAAATAATCATTTTAGTCCAATAGTTTCAATTAAGTAATAGTTTTCATCCGCTCCGTTAACCTCATCCACGGATTCCGTTAAAAGTCCCCCGTGTGCCGCTCACATGATAGGTATTTTAATCATTTTAAGTAGAAAAAAACCTATTTGGTTCCCACTTTCTAGACTCTCTGGTCCTACAATAGATTGACTTCATAAATTGTAATCATATATCGATTTGTTTTACAAGCTGAGACTCCTGATTAATCGACTTCACAACCTACGACTCCTCTATCAATTTGCTTCACAAGCCGCGACTCTTCATCAATCGGATTCACAGACCTGCGACTCCTCTATTGATAATTCAAAGAATCGATCATCAAGGTTGCTTCGTTGTGGTACACTTCAAAACAAGATTACGTGTCCGCTCCTTACTAGGTTTATGATGAGTTTACATTACTTTTTATTCCATATTTTTGTTCACTGCCATTTTTGTTCTATCTTATGGTTGTTTGATTTTAATGGGGGCAAAACGTATATTTTCATCATGAAGAATTCTTCATTGTATTTATTTGCTGTATTTTTTATTTGACTGTATTTTTTTATGGGTTATAATGATAACAACAAAACATCTTATATAGAAAAATGTTTTTTTTATTTGAAGTTAAATTTACTAAAATGCCCATCATAAAAGGGCATATGAGAAACTTTTAACATAATTCATGGATAGGATAACAGTGTTGATGAAAATTATTACTTAGTTGGAACTACTAAACTAAAATGATTATTGTTAAACTTTCAAATAAAAATAGTTATTTTTAAGAAATTTTAGAAACGAAAATAATAATTTATTCTTTTACAAAATAATATATAAAACGCAATAACTTATCCCAACAAATCTTACGATCAGTCAAACACACTATTGAATCACGAATATGATTGCCAACCATATCCTTATTAATGGGTGAATGTGACCTGTCACAAAGCAGTTGAGGAGGTGAAGTATTTAATGAAATCAGTCCATCATTATCTTCACTTCGCTAAATCTAACAGCGTCATGTTGGAATAATAATCTTAAAAAAATCTTTAAATTTTTTTTGAACGGCCAACTAATAATTTTTAAGTCCGGTCACCTGGGTAAACTTATTAGCGAAAGGCCACCCACGCCCGCGAACACAGACAGCACTGGTGACCCGGCTCGCTCACCATTCCAAGGGAAACCCACCACCCAAAGATCCACTGTGGTAAAACCCTTGACCCACTTAGAGCATATTGCACCTAATGAGACTCCAACTCATGACCTTTACTTTAATAATTAAACTTAAAACTTTTGGTTAATAATAATTGATATTTAACTATATACTAATTTTCAACTTTCTCTTGTATTGTTATTTGTAAAGCTGTAAATGAACACGAACAAGATCTTGTCCGTGTTCGTTCATTAAGAAAATAACTTTTTCTTAACTGTCCAGGAACGCTTACTATACGAGATTTCTTGTTCGTGTTCATTCATTAAAGAAATGAATCTGTTCATGAACTGTTCACGAATATAAACGAATGCAACAGAAACACACACAAAAATTCATGAATATTAATGAACACAAATGAAATTTCTTAAAACAAACAAATATAAACAATCATATATTGATCCTATAATTAAAATCACAAAGATTATATAATATTACCAAATATAAATAGTTACTTAACATAATTATCTCAAACATAACTTTTAAATGAACGAACATAAACGAACGTTAACGAACACATTATCGAACGTTCATGAACATAAATGAACAAACGCAGCCTCTGTTGATGGTCGTTCGTTTAACTAAACAAACGGAATTATCTTGTTCTTGTTCGTTTATTTTTTAAACTAACGAACATAACGAACTTCCTGCCGAACGGTTCACGAACTGTTCGTTTAACGTTCGATTAGTTTACAGCTTTAGTTATTTGTGTTTTTGGCATATTTTGGTTGTACCTCACTTGAGTTTTTTTATCTTCAGTTTTTTTACTTTTAACCTCATATTTATACATCTTTTATAACTTAATCCTAATATTTTTTTTTATTTTCAACTTTGGTCCCCACTTTTTATCTTTTACAAAATTTTTGTTTTGGTCTAAGTTTTGCGATTTACCACGTCGCAGCGTACTTGTGTGGCTTAACGCTTTTATGCATATGTTTTCTCGTTTAACGGACCCATCGTAACGCACAGACTCTAGATCGACTTAATTATTATTTTCTATGTTTTACATTTCACGTGTGTAATTCAATGTTTTTACGTGTAATTTTATTTTATTTATAACTAAAACTGTAAATTCATCGAATGAACACGAAAATCAGCATGTTCCTATTAATATCTTTAAGTTTAACCGAACACGAACACATAACAAAACACAGGTGTTTGATCATGTTCATTCATAAAGAAAATTGAAATATTCGTGTCTATTTATGTTCATTTACTTAAAAAATAAAATGATGATTTATGAATACAAATCAACAATTCTATTAGTGGAAATTAAATCCCGCTCAACGAGGTTTCTAGTTCTAACATTATACGTCCATGACTTTAAATATTAACACGGCGTACCCTTTATGTATAATATATTAACATATCTAAATAAACGAACAAAAGGGAACCAACATATATAAACGATCATATATGAACGAATATAAGTTCACGAATATAAATGAATGAACAAAAATATATGTTCATTTTCGTTCATTAAATTAAATAAACGATCATTTTCATTCATTTATTAAACGAATTATCATAAACGGACTTTATGCTAAATAGTTAATGAACGTTTGGTTCGTTTACTTGCATACTTAGAATTTGACAAATACTAATCTTAACTTTCAAATTTTATTATTATTAACATTTCCTATATCATAATTATCAAATATTAACACTTGTTGTTTACTTGATTTGCTCACAATATTGATTATAAACAAAAGGAAAAAACACGAGCGATATCAACTCTGAGTTATAGGTCATTTGCTACGAGAAGACCCACTAAAACCACACATTGTTAAGCATATAGACAAAAATAAACATTCATCATAGATTACAAAAATCGTAAGGGGTATGGTTGTTCTATCCACAACCAATATCTTCTTTTGATACTCATGTCTTTCTATTATAATAAAGTAACAAAAATTATACCACTTATTCGATGCTTATACCACTTCTGTCATATGTCATATTATTAGCTTTCTATCAAATTATTAGGTCACTTTATTAGTAAAATTGGACTTTTTTATGTTTGATAATAAATTTCTGTATTTTCAAAATATTATTTGTCCTGTGATTTAAAAAAAAATTAGTCTTTGGGTAATTAATAAATTTTTATTAATTAACTAACAAACATTTTATGAAAATTACATTTATAAAGTAATTTTAGCATCATTATTAATATAAACTTACAATTTTTATGAATTTAAAGAAAGAGAAAGATTTTATTAATGCAGTTAGCAAATTAGCTTTCTATCAAATTATTAGGTCACTTTATTAGTAAAATTGGACTTTTTTATGTTTGATAATAAATTTCTGTATTTTCAAAATATTATTTGTCCTGTGATTTAAAAAAAATTAGTCTTTGGGTAATTAATAAATTTTTATTAATTAACTAACAAACATTTTATGAAAATTACATTATTAATAATTTTAGCATCTTATTTGATAATATTTATAAACTTACAATTTTTATGAATTTAAAGAAAGAGAAAGATTTTATTAATGCAGTTAGCAAATATGATTCATTAGTTATTTTCCAATTCTTTTTTTTTCAATATTCATGTTTTAATTGCTATAATGTAAATTATAAAATAATTAATCCGTGTGCCCTTTAGTTGTAGCTTTAAAACATTTTTAGGTGAAACACTATAATTCCATAATCTTTTTTGTTGATTCAAGCGAGAACTGAATTTCTAATATTTTTTAAATTTTATTTGTGTTACTAAATTACCACAATTTTATGTTTAAGAACTTATTTCGTTATTCACAAAATACAGTATTAAAATATAAAGTTAATATCGTCTCTCTCTCTCTCTCTCTCTCTATATATATATATATATATATATATATATCTATATATATATCATAGATATATAGATAGATATATTTATATATATATATATATATCTATATATTTCTAATCGTATGTTTTTTTGAAACACATTATATTATTTTAGGATATATCAAATGACACGTGTTATTATTACAGCATATCAAACAAATTATTACCCGCAACTCTCTCATAATAGATACGAAAAATTTAACAACAATCAATTTGACTTTTCTTTCTTACTAATATATATTAAACAAATATATATATATATATATATATATATATTATATATATATATATATATATATATATATATATATGTTTCTCGTCTCTCTCATATTAAATGATAATTATTTTAAATAAGTAAATTAAACTATCAAACATCTAATATTAATATTCTTATTTTAATAAGAGTAAATTACTGTTTTCGTCCCTGTGGTTTGACGAAAATCACGCTTTCAGTCCAATACTTCATTTATTACACTGAGAGTCCAATAGTTTCAACATTTGTTTCAATGTCACCCACACCACTAACACCGTTAAAATTTCTCTTAAGTTAATGTAAATTGACAATATTACCCCTATGATTAAATATTCAAATAATTTACTCTGAACATATAAAAATACCATCCAGCCTCCCCACTCCAATGTTCTCTCTCTTCACAAAATATCCAATCAACCACCACCTCCACCGCCACTATGGCCGCCACCTCCACCGCCTCTCCGACCGTCACCCACCTCCCAATCCACCGCCCTCTCTACCCTCCACCGTCAAGGTACAGTCTCACTCCCCACACCATACACTAACCCACTATTGCAACTCGCCGGCTAGAACCCAACCACCGTCCATTGCCTCTGGTCGCAAGAACCCTACAGCCGTATCTCTCTCTCATTGTTTCCCTCTCTCTACGCTCTCTCTCTCTCTATCTCTCTCCCTATTCGTGAGGGTAACTACCAGATCTAAACAAGTTGAATGATCAAGCAAATCAACAAAACTCAGATCTAGAATTTCTCAACTTTTTTCATTTTCATCAGATCTAAACAAGACCCACATTACTGAACGACCTTATGGGGAAGAACAATAGCTTCCGATCTTACTGAATCAAATCTAGTTAGGGGTTGCGATGGTGGTGGTAGAATACGACAGAGAAAGAGAGAGAAATAGAGAGAGAGAAAGAGAGAAAGAGAGAGAGGGAAGGGTTGAGGGTGGGGAGTGCGAGGCGGTGGGGGTGGGGTTGGGGGTGGGGGTGGGGAACGATGATGTTGGTGGTCTTGTTGAGAATGATAATGCTGGTGGTGGTGGTGGTGATGATGGTGGTGTTGGAGGTGGAGGTGGGTGGTGTAAAGGAGTTAACTGATGGAATGAGAATGGGGGTATTGGTGCTCCACAACATATGGTTTAGTTAGATGATGATGATGATGATGATGATGGCAGTATGATGATGATGATGATGGGGCTAGATGATTAAGAGTTTTTATTATTTTATATTTAATAATAAGGGTAATATTGTCAATTTACACTAACTTAACAAAATTTTTTTAACATCGTTAATGACTTGGATAGAATTGAAACAAATCCTAAAACTATTGGACCGTCAATGTAATAAATGAAGTATTGGACTGAAAGCGTGATTTTCGTCAAACCACAGGGACGAAAACAGTAATTTACTCTTTTATATTTAATAATAAGGGTAATATTGTCAATTTACACTAACTTATCAGAAATTTTTTAACACCGTTAATGACTTGGATAGAATTGAAACAAATCCTAAAACTATTGGACCGTCAATGTAATAAATGAAGTATTGGACTGAAAGCGTGATTTTCGTCAAACCACAGGGACGAAAACAGTAATTTACTCTATTTTATATTTAAATATAGTGTAATAATTTTTAATTTCATTATTTGTTTAAAGTTTTAGATATTTATTACATTTTTATTTCACCAATGTTTAATAACATCTAGAAAATAAAATATTAATAAAACTAATGATTTTAACATTTTTTATTTTTTCCACTCATGCAATATATGTGCTCTAACCTAGTATGTGTGTGTGTCTATGTATATATACATACATACACACACACACACACACACACATATATATATATATATATATATATATATATATATATATATATATATATATATATATATATATATATATATATATATGTGTGTGTGTGTGTGTGTGTGTGTATATTATAAAAAGTATGGTCTGGAGTTTCGGTTACTTCACTCGATAGTCAAGGGTCATCCATGGTATGGTGATTGGGGTTATGAGTTTGGTGGTGGAAGTTATGCTATAACTCATGAAGCCTACAATAAAGCAATTGCAACCCTTGCGAACATGCCTTTATCTACCTTATCATCTGATTATGTATACATGTATGTACACGTATGTGTATATATGTATGTACACGTATGTGTATATATGTATGTACACGTATGCGTATATATATATATGTATGTATATGCGTGCGTGTATATATATATCATATATATATAATATATATATATATATATATATATCTATATATATCATATATATATATATATATATATATATATATATATAGGGCCGGCCTTATGGCTTTGTGGGTGAAGCAAGGGGCTTGGGGCCCCCTAAAATACAAGGCCCTCATTTTTTTAGAAATTCAAATTCTAAGATTTTCACCAAGAAAATTGTTTCAATGTTAGTTTACTGAATTCTACAAATCTACAATCATTGATTAACTGGAAAAAAAAATTACGATTTATTATTCAAGGTCTGTAATGATTGGAACAAAAGTTATTAAATGAATTATTCAAGGTTATTTGATCGTCTTATTTGCCTCTTCAATAATTTTCTAATTGATTTACTATGCATTTAGTTGTACGGATTTAGGAATTTTTGTTTTGTGACTAGGGATTTAGATTTACTGTTTTGTGATTAATGATTTTAGTCCAATTCTAAATATTAACTTCCTAAAGTGTAAAAGAATTTATTTGATGGCGGCTTAAGTTAATGATTTCGTGATTACTATCGGCCTCAAACCCGAATAAAAAATAAAGTTTTTAACTTGAATTTTTGAAAAGGGCCCCGAGTTTTTTGTTCGCTTGGGGCCTTCAAATAGTTTGAGCCGGCCCTGTGTATGTGTGTGTTATATATATATATATATATATATATATAATCGATATATATATAATATATATATAATAATATAATATATTTATTATAATATATATATATATATATATATATATAGATATATATATATATATATATATATATATATATATATATATATATATATATATATATATGAATTACCAAATGGGAGGAATAGTGTTTTGGTACATATGGGTCCATGTGGCACTGTGTAATAGGATCATTTTTCTTATTTAAAAAATTGTTTATATGATTTAGTAACTTATTTCCTCTATGTTTAGAGATTTTTTTACCGCATTTCAAATTTAAATTTGTTTCTCTTAGTTTACACCTTCTTGGTATATTTTATTAATTTCAATTTTATCTATTATAGGGTTTAATTGTGGATATAAAAAATATATAATATACTTAATGTTATCAGGTTTAATTATTTTTATTAGAATTATAAGTAACTTGGAGTTGATAGTAGAAATAGACTTAAAACATTTGAATTTTGATAAAGATAGTAAAATCACCAATACGAATCAAATGACACATGTCATCATTCTAAAATATCAAAAATTTATTTTCACGCATATCTCTCATAATAATGATTTTAATATGTTTTATTTATTTCACCCGTGTAATACATGTGCTCTAACCTAGTGGTGTATATAAATAAGTATTAATTGGATAATTGTCAATTATAATAATAATTTTATTTTTTTATAATTTAATATAATGTAATGTAATATGTATTTGCACGGATAATATATGCTATTTTATAATATATTGATTGTAACATCCTAATGTATTAGGCCGCCAAGTCTACAACAAACCACCCAGTTCCATACTATTCACATAATAAAATAGCCTATGGCGTTGTAACCTGGTGATGAATATTGTACATATTTATTTTTTAACGGATTGCTTAGTTTTTTTCTATATGTTAACATTCAGGATAGTTCGAAGGTTGACCATGTGTTATTTCAGTGATAACTTTGATAATTCGTGAATTTTAAGTCGAAGTTGTGGCCTTAAGATGGTTTTTGTTATATTACATCAACCGGGTTTGTGACATATATTTTATTTAAACACTCCTTATTTAATATATTCATATTATATGTATCCAATATCATTAGATTACATATACGAATATCAAATCAGTTCCGACATGATGATTCTTTTTTAATAATGATTCATTTCGCGATGCAATTTGTTAATAAATAATAATGTATGAGAAAGTTATTAACTTCTAAAAGATTTTGAGAAATTATACAAGTGGAAAGAGAAGATTTCACAAGCTTCCTAAGAAGGTGGTATTTTCTCTTTATATCTCTCAATACACTCATACTTGACAGCATCGGGATATAAAGATAAAAACTTATCTATATCTTTTCACTATTTTTAATGAAATATATATATATATATATATATATATATATATATATATATATATATATATATATATATATATATATATATATATATATATATATATATAATGAAATATATATGTTCACATACATACATACGTATATTATGCACAAATTTTAATACATATAATGTTATGTATGAATGCACAAAAATATTCATGCATATATATAAGACATAAACACCCAATTACACTTACCGTACGTATGTAATAAATATATATTTTAATTTAAACGATAGGGCTGATAAATACTGAACCTAGCAAGGAGCTTGCACAAGTATCCTAGCCTCCTAATTTTCTTACTCTACTTAAATTAATGATTTTAAATATATATAGATCGGATGTTTTAAACTACATTAATATAACTAAAATAATATTAGAAGAAATTTATTACAAACTCTAATGTTGAAGCGTTTATTAAACCTATGACCTAAATATTTAGATTATACTATAAATAATCGTTCGTTTCCATTATGATTCAAATGATTTAGTTGATTATCATCATTATAGAAGTTTTATATTTTGTTGTATACGATACAAGTTTTTTAAAAACCGACCATAATTGAACACTTAGGTTGGAAAAATATCTATGCAATAATAATGATGTTGAAATAAATGAAAAAAGAAGTTTAACCTGTGAAATCTGTCTTTTATTCTCCTCAAGAAATTGACATGAACTTCATTCTCAGCCTCAAGCAGACTATCTGTCAACTTATGATCATGTACAAGTTCACTCCTACCATTGCACCCCTCTTTTCCTTGATCATCATCTTCTGAATAAGAACCGCCGCTCATGGCTACCTTCGTTGCCAGATCGTTAACCAGGATGGTCTGATGATTAGTAATAAAGGATATCGATACACGAAACGGTCATGTATACATATGTATATTCACAATGGAGAAAAGGACGTTGTTTGGATAGGCAATGGTGACAAGTTACTATGACTTGTGAAATACAAGTTGGAGTTATAAAGAGAAAGTTTGGTATCGCATTCATTATTGTATGGTTGAAACGAATTGATATTAAACCATTTAGATAACGAAATGAATACGTATTGCGTGCCTCGTTGTTATAGGAGGTAGTGAGCGGTGCATTTAATTTTGTTGTACATGATTTATTTTTTATTTTATTTTGTTGTACATGATTTATTTTTTATTTTGGTATTTTAATTAGCTTGATTCATAGCTCAATATAACAAAATAAGGCGACTGATAACAATGCAGACATGATGAAATAATATATTTTTCTTTATCTTCTCGCATGTCTTGTTTTTTAACGGTGTTTGAAACTATCATCAATATTTGGGTGAGCCTTCCTAAGATATAATGTTAACTGTTCTATCTTGACGCCATAGGTTTCACTCACCTAGAAACAAAAGCGAGAAGGAAACCCACCCACCATTATGGGAAAACACCATTGAGTCATATTGAAAGTAGAAACCTATAACATAGCAATCCCAAACCATCACCCTTGTGTAATTGAACTAAAAGGCCAACAACATATTATCATATCTCCTAGTGTTATTTTTATAACCCTAGAACTATCTTTTTCTTTTTTGCGTTTTTCTTTTCTTTTTTTATAAGAAAGAACACACCAATCCACAATTTACTCCTAAATGCATATTATTGCTCATAATGGTACTTAAACCCTTATTACCTAAGATGGACATCATTTCAACATATTGATACCATTGAGCTATGTGCTCTTTGATACAATTGACAACTGATGATTTGGCTAGTATAACTGTCAATACTTAGACAGTTACATTAATAAGAAAATTGTAAGGAATACACTTAGAGGCTGTTTCAACCAAAGAACAACTAGAGCTCTCAGTATGCACATATGAAGTACAAGGAAGTTACTTCGGAAGATTTGATACAATTCAGTGAATTATGCTAAGTATCAAATCTTCCAAATCCAAAAGACCAAATCTTCCGAAACCAAAGATGAAGTCTTCTGATGCTTCAAAGACAAAATCTTCTGATGCCAAAGACTGATTTCTTTCGAATACACAGGAGACATGCTTTTTTTGAATCACCTTTGACAAAATCTGAACAACTTTTCGCTACCACTTCTCATAGACTCACCAACTTATATGAGTTGGTGAAAAGTTCATACTTTTATTAAATTGTAGATTAAGGTCTTTTGTCTGTAACTTTCTGTAGGGTTATATTAGAAAGGTTGATGCAACAAAAGTAACCAAAGTGCTTCCTGCATGCATGCACTATTGTACAAGATAAAAGTTAATTCGGAAGTTTTACACTCTTCATAGAAAAATATTCTAAGTGTAAAATCTTTCAAAGCCAACGAACAAATCCTCCGAACGCAAAGATGAAGTCTTTCGAAGCTTAGAAGACAAGTCTTCCGAAGCCTGAAGTGAAGACTGATTTCTTTCGAAGACAGAGAAGACATGCTTTATCTGATCAACTTTTGTATAAAGCTGACCCACTTTTCGTTGCAACTCTAAAGACTCACCAACTTGTATAAGTTGGTGAAAAAGTCTATGCTTTTGCAACTATAGATTAAGGCTTAGAGTCTGTAACTTTCTACTTTGTACCTTTTATCCTTTTTTAATATATTAAGATGTGAGCTATGGGATTTCATAGTCACAAGTCAAAAGGCAATCTGTCTTTTGACTATACATTGATATTGTTGTCTAGATTAGTGTTTCTAGCTGGCCTTTACAACATGTTCGGCTATAGGATGTAGTATATATGCAGGACCATTTAAGGGATGGTTAATACACTTAGTCTCACAATGAGAAGAGTGTTAGAACATTTATCAGATCAAATAGGGAACCAGAACTTATATTATGATACTATTTACACAAGCAAACAAGAGACAAAATTTTAAGAACAACAACAAAGTAATGATTTTCAAGATTGCAATATATTGCTTCTCAAGTTCTTTTTACAAGTATTACTAAGCATGGAGAAAGATACAAAGACCTGAGATACTTTATACTACATTCTATAACCGGCCATACTTAGAAGGCCAGCTGGAAACATTGATCTAAACAACAAGATCAATGTAGAGCCAAAAGGCAAATCTGCCTTTTGACTAATGACTATGACATGCCATAACCCATATCCTAATATATTACAAAAAGGATAAAAGTACATAAAGTAGAAAGTTACACACTCAATACCTTAATGTACATTTTACAAAAAGCATGGACCATTCACCAACTTGTATAAGTTGGTGAGTCTTCAGAGTTGCAGCGAAAGTCAGCTTGATGAAAAGTACATTTGAGAAAGCATGTTCTTCAAAGTCTTCAGAAGAAATCTGTCTTCACTTTATTTGCTTCGGAAGATTTGTCTTTGAAGCTTGAAAAGACTTTGTCTTTAAAGCTTCGGAAGACTTCACTTTTGGATTCGAAAGATATCGGTCTTGGCTTCGGAAGATATTACACTTAGAATATTTCTGATGCAGGATGTAAAACTTCCGAAGCAACTTTTACTTTGCTCTAGGTGCATGCATGCAAGAAAGACTTGGGTTGTTTTGGGTGCATCAGCCTTTCAATAAGCCTTACAATAAAGTATCTCAGGTTCTTATATTTTATCATATATGCTTTGTAACACTTGTAATAGAACTTAAGAGCAATCTACAGTTTTCTTGAAAACCATACTTATCTTGTTCTTGTTCTTAGTTCTGTCTCTTTACTTATTTGTGTTCTTAGTATCATTTACATAAAACTCGGTTCCCTATTTGATCTGTTAAGTGTTCTAACACTCTCCACATTATGAGACTGATTGTATTGACCACCCATAACCGGTCCTGCACTTTCTAGTTTTGTACTTTTATCCTTTTGTAATAGATAAGGATGTGAGCTATGGCGTGTTATAATCACAAGTCAAAAGGCAATTTGCCTTTTGACTCTACATTGATCTTATTGTCTAGATTAGTCAGAGTCACTCAGACTCTCAAAGTATCTTCTCATGTCAAAGAGATCATGCAAAGATAAGTTAAGCATGTCTTGCCAGAAGTAGACATCTTGACTACCTTGATCTCTAATGACATACCATCTATCTAGATTAGCAGCAAAGGTCCAAGACAAGATGGGTCTTCTTTTACTTTAATTGAAGTTGGTTTAGCATCCTTTTCATACACTTCCTCAGGAAGATCTGACTTATCCTGAGGGTTGGAGGTGGATGCCTTTTATTTCTTCTTCTTCTTTGATGTAGATCTAATAGCCATCCTTTTCCTCCTCTTTGAAAACTTTAACTGAGAAGACTGGCCTTCAGCACCAGGTTGTTTTGTTTTTTCTTTCTCAGTTGGGTCCTCTTCCCGAGATTCAGAAGGAGAGGGAGCTGGACCCTGTTGTGGATCAGAAGATGAAGCTTGCTAAGGTTCAGCAAGAGGTCCAGGTTGTGTTGTCTCAAAGTGTTCAACCTTAACATCCACTTCCGAAGGAGCTTGACTTGGTAGGGAGTGTAAGTCAACTAGCTCCCCCATCTTTATCTTCTGCTTGATCACTCTAATGTGATCATCCATGGTGGATAGAGACCTTGGACCAAGCCTCCTTCCGGAGAATACATACAACTTCAGGAAGCTCATCATCCTCTGCTTATCAGCAGACTTCTTTTGACTCTTTTGGATGATGGCTCTTGACTTTGCTGCTTCTTTCCTCATCTTCCTCTTAGCAGCTTTTTGTTCCTTAAGAACTTGTACCTCGAGCTGCTTGAGGTATTCAAACTCAATGTACTCATATGACAAGGGAAGAAGTACAACTGCCTGATAGAGATCTGTGGCACTCAGGTAGTTGATCATGTTTTGTCTGTTAGCTTCTTTGTCTACATGAGGTTGTTGAGTTGTCACAGCCTCTCTTGCAGGACTTTCTTGAACTAGGGAGAGGATAGGAGCATAATTAGTGAAACTGAAAACCTAATGGTGCAGTCGTACGATGAAACTGAAAACCTATAAATACCACATAATTAGTGAAAAAAGGAGAGACTTCGAAGATTTACAAACCCTAGCCGTCCAGAGCGTCCTAAACAGCCTATCCAACTTCATAGACCCTAGCCGTCCAGAGCGTCCTAAACAGTCAATAATGATTCATGCGATTGATTCATACGCACGACTGAAGGTTCAGTCGTGCGACTGAATCAATCTTATGTCTCAGTCATATGACTAATCCAGTCTCCTGGTTTAGTCATGTGACTGATCCATAAGTATGATTCATTCGTGCGTATGGTCCATAAGTATGGTCCATTAGCATGAATAACCACCCGACTAAGTTGAACACATTTCTCAATCATTATTGACTTAGAACTATGTACAACAACTTTAAACCTATATATGATGTTCATATATATGAATTATACTAAATACAATAATAATATGAAACATTTAAAGAAAAATAAACATCAAGAAGCATATAATATTTCATTAAGAATTCATATTACATATGTGTAAGAAATGAAAGACTTTTACAATTAAGAACATAAACTAGGAACATGATGTATCAACAAACCCCCCCTTGGACCTAGTTTATCCTATTTTCTAACATTCTTCACAAGCTCTTGGAATTTCTTGTACTTCTCTTCTTTAGTGACTCCCGCGTGTATCTCAAATGCAAAGCAGAGCCGTATAACATGTTGGAATTGTAGAGCTTGTACAATATCTTGCGTGTCATAGAACAGTGGCCACTTGTATAGAGTGTAAACATCTTCAGCAGACAAGTTTGTAAGCCACATTGGCTCAAATACCATGATAGTCTCGATCTTCCTTTCCTTGTTCAGAACTATGACTGCTTCCCCCGTCCTCCAGTCATAATACCACCATTTGAAGTGTGGAGTGAAGTCCTGAGGCATCTCCCGTAAAGGAATCTTAAACATTGTGCGTGGGGGACTCCACTTCAACACCACCTTAGGCCTTCCAGATATAGGAACAACTTTAGTCTTATGAATGAACCACTTAGGTTGTTGAGGTCTGAAGTTGACCCATCTGGTGTGGTATTCTTCCTTCAACGATTTCTCAAACCATCCTGAAATCTTCCTCGGGTCGGCA
Organism: Flaveria ramosissima; assembly: GCA_025215565.1. NCBI lineage: Eukaryota > Viridiplantae > Streptophyta > Magnoliopsida > Asterales > Asteraceae > Flaveria > Flaveria ramosissima. The sequence goes on along the minus strand of CM046037.1, from coordinate 72,080,746 downwards.
TACAAAAGATCTAAACATGCAAATCTGTTTAGCTCAAAACCAGGAAGAGTTCAGATCATGTGGATATCTGAAGTACTCAATCCCCTTCTCCCTTTTAACAACATATACATCCAAATCTTCAAAGTAGGCCCAATTGATGATTTTTCCTGACACTTTCTAATGTTTCTTGACTCGGTAAAGTTTGGTGTAGGCATTCATCTTTGGAGGTGCACGTTTCTGCCTTCATTTCTGATAAACAAGCTGCCCATTCAACCTTTTTTATATCAACATTAGCATCTGTAGCTTGGGCTTTAGTTTCATCCTTTGCTTTCTCTTTCTCTATCTCATCAAGCTTAACAAAAGTATCACTGCCAAAAGTTTCACCCAAGTCTGGGATAACGTTGCCCTCAGGGTCAGTGTACTGTGGATAGTAGTCAGACGTGACATCCTCAATCTCAATCTCATCCACCCCTTGTAGCTTCTCGTCACTCAAAACTTCTACTTCCAGATCATCTTTGACAAGCTCATCTGGATTTAGTCTAAACATATCAGCGAGCTGCTCATCGGTCAGATCATGAATGATTTCTCCTTCCTCTGGAGTGTAACTCACAGACCTTCTCACAATCCCTTGCAAATCAAGAATCATAGTTACTTGAGTCTTGACTTTCTGAAGGGGAACAACATCATAATCCTCAGCCTATGGAGCATCGCTTTTGCCCTGATCATGTGTTTCTTCAGCTGGAGCTGCGGAGGACGCGGCTCTTTTGGAGCGCCTCTCCTGTGCTGCTTGATTTGAGGCTGATGCAGATGCATCACCTTCTTGATCATCCTCCTCATCATTGTCATCTCCTTTTCTCTTTCCACTTCCTCCAGCTTCCTCGTCATCATCATCTTCTTCTGATTCATCATCTGTCAACTTATCATCATCATCTCCACCATCATCTCTATCAGCTTTAATCTTCAGGGGCTCACCCTTGCTTCCCTTCAACCTCAACATCAGCTTTTTGTTCTTCTTATCCAACCCCTCTATCTGCTTCACGGATGCCTTGACAAGCTCATTTTGAGCATTCAGGGCATGGTGAGCTCGAACTAAAGCTCTCTCATGAGCAGCGTTCTTCTCAGTAAGCTGAGCAATCTGCTTACCTTGTGTGCTATTGACCGCCATCAGCTGATTCATCTGGTTGGCTCTTAGATCATCTGTCGCTAGCAGCTTGAGCACCAGTCTGTTTAGGCTCGCCAACTGTTCCTCTAGCCCAATAGTGGGTAGAGTAGAGCCCTGTGTAGGTAGGAATTGGGTGGATGTGCCAACTTGTAAAGTAGTGGGTGTAGTGGTGGATGTAGTGTAGATGGGAGTAGGAAAGGAAGTGGATTGTGGTGGAACTGATTTGGGTATTGTGGGTGAGGTAGGTGTGAATGTATGAGTGGTAGTAGGAGTGTCAGTGGTAGTAGTGGTGGCAGTGTGGGTAACAGTGGTGGTGGTGTGAGGAACAGTGGTGGTGGTAGTGGCTATGGTGGTGGAAGAACTGATCAAGGTAAACCTCTGCCTCTTACCCTTCTTGCCATGGGGTTGGGCCATCCTCTTCCTCCTGGAACCCTTGACTATCGGGGCTCCCCCTGAGCTAATAGGCTGGTCGGGTGTGTACGTCGGATCTGTGACATCAATGTCACCACCCTTAGTACCAGCTTGGCGTCCACCAACCGCCTCTTTCCCCTTCTCGGTAGCCACAACCCGGCTCCCGACTATCCTGGTGAGAGGCTCATCATTAGACTCATCACCTTCATCTACCAAGAAGTCCTGGTGGAAAGCAGCCTGCTTAGATCCACCAGGAGCAGCTGAAGTACTGTGTGGAGGTGGTGGAGATATTATAGACGTGTCGGTGGCCCGTGATTCACTGGGGCTAGCATCTCCACCTCCTTGACCATCATGATGGTCATCATCATCGTCATCATCTTCATCGGTAGGTACCACTATGGGCTCAACGTCTGAGTCACTGTCATCATTACGCCACTTCTTACGAGAGGGCGCCACGTAATCCTCGTAGGCCAGATGGCCAAACAGTCTCCTAAGCGGGGGCTTCACCTGCTTCTCCCAAACCTTCATCCTCCCCAGAGTGGTGTCATCCATCACCTCTAAAATCACAGCATCGTCCTTCTCCTTAGGTAGCCGAGGAAGCTTCTCGTCTATGATCATCTGCAAGAACCTTGGATACATGCAGAAGCCTTCCTTGCCTTTGGCCTTGATGTTCTCTATCAAGTACGAGAAGAGCATGCGTGAGAAACTGAACGAGTGGTTCAATATTAGTGCAACATATGCATTCTGGATTTGGTCGGACATCTCATCGAATCCTCCACGTTTGGAGGCTATGCACTTGAGGATCACATGTGCCAGATACTTGAACTGAGGGCACATGTTGCTCTTGTTCAGTACGCTAGCATTTATGTATCCGGCGTACTTGATCCTCAGAAAACATCCTCGAACAGTTAGGGGATGCATCTTGGTTGGATGGGCTCCTACTTCACCCAAATCTAAGACTCTCCTCAGGTCGTCTTCACGGATCTCAATCTCTTGTCCAAATATAGAGCTCCGGATACAGTGGGGCTCAACGGACCTGTCCACTGTGGCACTTTCCCAGAAAGCCTGCTGAATAGACCTGTATGGTGTGCATGGAGTAGAAATGGCCTTGTAGATCCTCGATCTACACAGGAGGCAATAATCCTGGTGAACTCAGAAGCGTTCCGAGATGCAGCATCTAGATGAGCACAGATGTTGTGCTTAGTGCTCATAGTCCATCTCTGAGCCATATTGCTGCAACACAAGAAACATATACATTAGATTTGTTCATAAGAGATAACGGATGAATTTTAGCTGATTTTGATCTACTGGTTCAATCATGCGATTGAACCATACGACTGATTTCAGTCGTACGATTGAGCCAGCAACTGAACTTCGTCGTATGCTATGCCATGTGGTTGAGTCAGTCGTGCGACTGAGTCATCGATTGATTCACTCGTGCGATTGAATCATGCATCTAGCTCATACTTATGGTTCAATCGTATAGTTGACCCATACTCATACTCATGTGATCCAATCGTTCGATTGGTCCATTCTTGTGATCCAATCGCATAGTTGACCCATACTCATGGTCCAATCGTGTGATTGGATCATAGTTATGGTCCAATCGTGTTATTGGCTCATACTTATGGTTCAATCGTACGGCTGGCTCATACTTATGAGTTTGACTTCATACATTTCCATACACTCAAACTTTAACTTTTGATTTATAACATTATGACCAATGATCATCTCAGACATGACCTTTTTAATAGAAAATCATTTGATCACCTCAGACGTGATCCTTTTAATTGAGAGCCGATTGGTCACCTCAGACGTGACCCTTTTTAATTTAGAGCCGATTGGTCACCTCAGACGTGACCCTTTTTAATTTGTGATTCACAGAGTTCATCTAGTTATATAGTCCGACATCTACGCAAAGAAGATAACGAAAACAGAAAACAACTTGGATTAAAACAAAACATGACATATTTTTGTGTTTTGGTTTGAGGTGGATTGAAACCTTTTAAAAATCATTTAACCGATTTTGCCTCCTGAGCAGAACAGCTTCAATTTATTTTTATCATATGTGGAAAGATTCATATGGAATCATACAGGTATATCATAATCATTTGTGACCCTTTTATATGTACTTGAATACTAGATTCTTATTTGTCTGAGAGTCAATAGCACTTGCAGAAAATCATACTAGAGCTATACAGTGCACACAATGATTTTGACTGTCGAAAGTTGCAGCCACGATGATCGTCAGTATATTTGTCCATTTAAATCCATAAACAGATTTTTGACTCACATTGGTGATTAGTTAGGTTTTATTATTTCAACAAGCATTTGTGGATCCCACACTTATATGGTAATCAACATTCCTTAGGAGATTTTTGAGTGGTCTACGGGTATTTGACAAGAAGAAACTATTCTAAGAGCTTTCAAAGAGATGCCAAGCCTCAGGTCAGTGCCATTACACAGCAGAGAGGCACAAACAACAATGAATTCTAGAATATTTAGGTTATGCTAATCCTCAGGTCAGTGCCATCGTACAGCAGAGAGGCAGACAACCTATCTTCTTGTTAGAGCACTTTTTTTCTTTTTGCACATAACGCACCAACAACACTAGTCATTAGCTTGATTGCGCTTAACATTTTTCCATGTGCTTTGCTTATTTTTATGGTCATCCGCACACATTTGTGGCGTTTATTTTGCTCGTCACCCCTTATTGGAAATGCGTTGATTGTGTTAACCAGGGATAAGATGAAAACCCACAACAAGTTGAATTTGATTCACCAATGAAGTCTACTCGTCTATTGTGTTGAATCTACCGACACATCATATAATGAACTAGCAACCCCTAGGCCTACTTTCTCTATGTAAACTCAGTAGTAGACTAGTTTACTATTTTTTTTATTTAAATTGAATATTGAAACTAAACTGTTCTCCCCCTAAAATTCTAAAACCGAAAAAGTTTTTGTGTTTTTGAATTTTAAAAGACTGGAAAGAAAATATTTTAAAAATAAAAAATAATTAAAAAAATAAAAAAATTCGTCGGACTAAGAACTCGATTCTTCTGGAATCACATCACTTTGCTTTTTCACGCCATTGACCTCCAAAAGATAGAAAAACCAAGGTTTGTCAAAAGCTTTTGTGTAGAGGTCGGCGCGTTGAAAATCTGTATTAATTTTAACAACATCGATTAAATGCTTTTCAAAACAGTCATGTATAAAGTGATATTAATACCGATGTGTTTAGTTTTTGGGTGTTGGATCGGATTTTTGGTGACAGCTATTGCAGCAGAATTATCAACAAAGATAGGGGTGTTAGAAAATTTCAAACCGTAGTCTTGCATTTGCTGTTGAATCCAAATGATTTGTGAACAGCAACTTGCAGCAGCAACATATTCAGCTTCACATGTTGACAGAGCAACAGATGTCTGCTTCTTACACTGCCAAGTGATTAAGCGTCTTCCAAAGAACTAACATCCCGCTGATGTTGACTTGTTTTCATCTTGCAACCACCATAGTCCGAGTCACTATACGCTGTAAGCTCAAAGTCATCATCATGAGGATACCACAACCCGAGTGTTGGAGTACCCTTCAGATAACAAAAGATCCTTTTTACCCCAGTTAGATGATTCACTTTTGGTTTAGCCTGATATCTGGAACAAAGACACGTGGCGTACATAATATCAGGACGAGAGGCTGTGAGGTACATCAGCGATCCGATCATTCCTCGGTACATAGTGGCATCTACCAGATCACCATTTTCGTCGGGTGATACATCGTGGTTCGTGGCAAGTGGAGTCCCAACAACCGTTGCATTCTCCATGTCAAACCGACTAAGGATATCTCCTACATATTTGGACTGATGCAGGAAGATTCCATTTGGTGTCTGATCCACCTGTAACCCAAGAAAGAACTTCATCTCTCCCATGGCACTCATCTCAAACTCAACTTTCATCACTAATTCGAATTCTTTACCCAATGATTCATTTTTGGAACCGAAGATTATGTCAGCCACATATATCTGTACCAGTAGTAAATCATCATGTTTCTCTTTGATGAACAACGTGCAGTCAATAACCCCTCTGCGAAAACCATGTTTCAGCAGATGAGTAGAGAGTTTCTCATACCAGGCGCGAGGGGCTTGATGAAGCCCATAAAGAGCCTTGTCTAGTTTATAAACTCTATCCCGATGATAAGGATCCTCAAATCCTTCGGGTTGACTGATGTACACCGTTTCACGGAATTCACCATGAAGAAATGCACTTTTCACATCCTATTGATAAACTTTGATCTTCATGTAGGATGCATAGGCTAAGAAGATACGAATTGCTTCCATCCTTGCCATAGGTGCAAACACTTGATTGTAGTCAATGCCTTCGACTTGTCTAAACCCTTGAACAACAAGCCGAGCCTTGTTTCTGATTATAACCACTTGGTCATCTTTCTTACACTTAAGAACCCATTTAGTGCCAATCACCTTTGCCCTTTTTGGTCTGTCCACAAGAGTCCATACTCCTAACTTTTTGAACTGAAGGAGTTCTTCTTGCATAGCACTAACCCATGCCTCACCGTTTATAGCTTCACTTACATATTTTGGCTCAAATTAAGACACAAACATCGATAAGCTCCATCGTGTAGATATCCTTTTTCCATGACTACAGCATAATCAGCTGAGTATAGCTGATTTCATGTCTGAACTCCCGATAGAATATCCCCGATGATGTTGTCCAGGGGATGATGCACATTAACTCGAGTTCCGGGAGTGGTGGGAACAGCTACCTCATTATCCAGATTTTGAATCTCAGGTTCAGTTTCTGTGGCTGTTGGAGTATGGGGTTCAGAAGTTCCAGAGGCATCAAGATCAGATGCTTGTGTACTTTCAGTAGTGGGAACCTATTCCTCATGGTCGACATTTGCAGTCTTAACTGCTTCATCATCAGAGGAAGACTCACTTACTTCAAGCTCTCCCCCTAAAGGGCTAGAAGTATCGTCTAATGGAACCGATGATGTCGGGTCTAGTGGAGGAGTATTCAGAACATCGTACATCATTCGAGCAGGTAACTCATCATCAGGATGAGAAGGAGGTAGATTGAAGGACTTGAAGAATCCATCATAGTCAAAGAAGAAGGAAGGTCCTTTGCCGGCAGGAGGGGTGGTGTATCTTTGGACATCAACATTGCACCGCACTTCTACCTGACCCGTTGAGTTGTTATAAACTCTCTTGTCTGGTATACTATATCCGAGAAAGATACCTTCTTCTGCCTTCTCACAAAACTTCCTTGTTTGAGTTTTCTTTAACAGCATGCACGGTACTCCAGATGGTTCTAATACTCCAAGTTGGGTTTACGTCCCTGGAGCAATTCATAACACATTTTTCCATGACGTTTGACCACTAAGACTCGACTGAGAGTGTAGCATGCATTAGCCGCTGCCTCGTTCCAGAAATGAATAAGCAGCTTAGAATCGGCTAACATTGTCCTTGCTGTCTCTATCAAGCTCTGATTCTTTCTTTCAGCAACTCCATTCATCTGTGGAGTGTAAGCAGAAGTAAATTGATGAACAATTCCTTTCTCTCGACAGAATGCCTCCATCACTGATTCTTGAACTCTGTTCCGTTGTCTGATCGATTTTTTCTTACTTTTAGCTTGTAGAGTGATTCCAATGTAGTGACTAGATGCTTGAATGATTCAAATGTTTCTGACTTTGCTTTCAGAAACATCACCCAAGAGAATCTTGAGTAATTATCAGTTACTACAAATCACCAACAATGCTCTTTGTACTGACTGGGCCAAACAAATCCATTTGTAGAAGCTCGAGAGGAATGTCGATAGAATTGACTTTCTTTGCTTTGTGAGACTTCTTGGTCTGTTTCCCTTTCTTACATGCTACGCAGAAATCTGGGAGTTGGAAATTCTTGATTGTAACTCCATTCACCAAATCATTCTGAACAGATGATTCATCTTCCTGGGATTAATGTGTCCCATTCTCCTATGCCAGGAGACTGAATCCCTCTCTGTTTCCTTTGACAAGAAGCACTGGACAGTAGACTCAGTTGTGGAGGGTTTTGATAGATCCAAGACATACATATCGTTATATCTTGAAGCTAACATTAGAATTTTATCATCCTCGACAACATACTCCTTCTTCAACATGTAGCACTTCTTGTTGTCAAACAAAACTTTGAATCCCTTATCACAGATTTGGGAGACAGAAAGCAAGTTGTTTTGCAGTTGTTGAACGTAGTTGACTTTGTCAAACTTCACTTTCTCATTTCCCACTTTGCCTTGAGCGGTGATGTAACCTCCTTTATTCCCAGCGAACGATACGTGTCCCCCTTTAATTTGCTTGATGTTGAAAAGGAGAGACGAATACCCGGTCATGTGCTTGGAAGCCCCACTATCAATAATCCAGGTATTAGTGATAGAGCTGTAGCGGACACCCTGCACATACAAAAGAATTGATTAGTTCAGGTTTGGGACCCAAGCCTTAACTGGCTTGGGTGTCCCAGAGGTATCACACATCATGAACTCAACCCACTGTCCTTCAGAGGATGAGGGCACATCTTTCTTCTTCTTATTCTCACTATCAGACACATTACTTGTTTTGATCTTGCATAAACCAGTTTTGTGTAAGGCCTGTTTGTGGTAAACAAGCGAATGGCTTATGGTTTGAACTTTAGGTTCACTAATAATCTTAGGTGTAACCTTAGGTGACATATTAGATCTAATTTCAGAAAATCTTGGTTTTTCATTAAAAAGTTCAATTTTCTTTTTAGGTGTCTGATAATAAAGACAATTTGGAGAGATCTGTTCTCGTTTTCCACAACTGTAGCATGATCTTCCTTCAACAGTTTGAAGAAAGTTGTGATGTGGGGTTGAGTTTGGTCGGGGTTTGAGATATGTCCAGTTGGGTTGTTTCTCTTCCTTTGTAGATGTTTCACCTTCTTTAACAAATTTAATGGTTTTGACATTTTGAACATCTTTCACTTTCACTTTATTAGGATGTTGATGATTAACACGTTTAAGGTTCATTGGATTAGACCTTTTAAATAGACGTTTGTGAACCTGACTCTAATTTAACCTTTTCAATTTTATTACCCAAATCCTCAACAGGTATCTTATCTTTTGATCCCAAAGTAGAATCCTTCTGTTTAGTGACAGATTTCACAGGTTTACCCATAGAATCTGGATCACTGACCAGAGGAGCAGACACCACAAGATCCTTTACTGGGTTATTATTAATTGGTCTACATTTAGTGTTCAAAAGGATTTCATGTGGTGGAGGTACTACCTTATAACCCAGACCTTCCCCTGCATTCCGTTCTTTCACTAGGTTCTGAACAATGTGAGAAGAACTTGCCAAACTGTGTAGTTTTTGTTTTAATGAATCAACTTCGACTTGCAAAACTGCTTTTTCCTTCTTAGTTTCCTCCAAAGAATTTAAATAGGACTTGATGTCATTTGATTGAATTAAGGCAACAACCTCGGTTTCCCTTAGTTGTTTCCCCAACAGTTCTATCTTTTCTTTGAAGCTGCACTCATTTTGTTTTAAAACACGATTTGCTTCAGTGCAGAGTTGTAAATCATTTACTAGATTATCATTATGTTCTAATAACCTAGCAAATTTTAAATCAACTCTTTCCCTAAATTTATTACCTTTAGTACATGCATGTTTTTCAAATAATTTTTCTTTAGAACATACCTGTGCAGAACTAGACGAATCAGCCATCAAAGCAGTGTCAGACTCTTTTGTGACTGGAGATTCTGAGTTTGTAGCACTTAGCTCTTCTTCAACCAACTGATCAACGACATTCATAGCTTCTTCGATATCTGAAAGTGAATGCTCAGCTATGATGTCTCCTTCACTTGCAGATCCATCATCCAATGTATCAACTAAAGCAATGTTTGATTCACCATGAGAAACGAATCGGAAGGACGAGTCTTGTCCTTCATCACCTTGAGCAACCAAAGCCTTAGACTCTTGACTTGAAGATGAAGCTCCTATCTTATCCTTGTCTTGTCGGTTGAATATAGGAAAAGGATTTCCATTTCCAGTCTTCTTTGGCTTTACGCACTCACGTTTGAAGTGCCCCTTTTCACCACAGTTGAAACACATGACTTTGGTTTTGTCAAATCCAAATGTCGTATCTTTAGTGGCAACCAAATTTTGCTCTGTATTTTTAACAAACTTCTTGGCTCTTCTAACAACACTAGCCAAGGCCCACATAATATCCATGTGTTCTAGCTTAGTTTCATCAACTTGCTCGTAGTCCTCGTCAGCAAGATGACAGTTTCCAATCTTACCAGCAACTAATCCATCATAAGATTGAATAACTGCAACTAGAAGGTCCATGTGCTCTTTAGCAACTTCCACGGTGACATTTCCGAGATTCTTGGTCTTCAACTTTGTAGTATTTGCCTTAGGAACTATGTATTAGGTTCCAGATGACCCTGACATTACGGTTCCTGATGCACTGCTTTGGGAAGGAGCAGAAGAGCTTGACACAAACGCCGTTTGTAATGGTGCACCTGAAGCAGCCGGAGTTGGAACTGAATTGTATAATGCAGGATTATGAGCATAGGATCCTTTCTTTGACTTGTATTTCATATGTAGTTCTTCCTCCCTTAACTTCAAAATGAAATCATTTATGTCTATAGTAGCAAGAATGTCGTTTTGTCTCAAACTAGACACAAATGGTTCCCATTTGTCTGGCAGACCATCAGCAAAACTAAAGACTTTAGCTTCCATGGATGTGGTCACGCCATGAGTGTAAAACTCACTCATCAGATGATAGAATCGATCAATGATATCATCCAAGTTCTCATTCCCAATCGGAGAGAAATTGTCAAATTCTTCTTAAGAGCTTTTGCCTTCAGTGCTTTCAGAGCTGTATTTCCTTCATATCTCTTTTCCAAGGCATCCCATAATTTCTTAGACTGCTTGTTCTCAGAGAATTGATGAAATATGTCCTTAGGTATAGACTAAGTCAACAAGGCATATGCTTTTTTTTTTCTGAATTATGCAGAGTCTTTTGGGATTCACTCATTCCTCCCAAAGTCAATTTCATTCCATTTGCACTGACTAAAACCGTGTAACCAGTCTCAATGGATGTCCAAAGGTTTGGGTCAACTCCATTCAAGTAGATTTCAAACCGCTATTTCCACTGTGGGAATTCATCCAAAGTTAACAGCTTTGGCGGTTTGTTGTGGTTTCCAATCTCATTCTCCAAAAGTAGAAGGTTCTGGATACGCGAGTCCTTTCCCGCAGTGAATGCAGCAAACTGGTCTTCCATTGCTTTAAACTTGGTAAACTTAGAACAGGACAGATTCACTCATGCGAATGAGCTATGCGAATGGGTCACTCGTGCGAATGAAGGATACGAATGAATTCAATCGGGCGATTGGATACAGTCGTGCGAATGAGCAAGGCGATTGTAATCAACTGACTGGAGTTGCTTAACCGTGCGAATGAGAGATACGACTGAGTTCAGTCGTACGAATGAGGGTATACAAATGGGTTCAGTCGTACGAATGGTCCAATCATGCGACTGAAGGCTGCTGTGTTTGAAAAATCGAATATTTGAACACTTTGACACAAAATACGAATTTTTTCAGAAACCCTAATCTGGCGTTTGATGAACAATCAAAACTTTAACACATGCAATCTTCAAAAACACTTTTTGTAGCAAAAAGGTGACTCTTTTGATTGAAAACGTTTGTTTTAACACCAAAACCAATTGAATCCATGTAAAATCACGAGCCAAAGCTCTAATACCACTTGTTAGGACCGTTTTCGTACGGAGTACTAACGGAATCTACGTGAGACCAGATCAAATAGTGCGGAATCCTATTTTATTGGCGATCCAATCAGGGAGAACGACAACCTGATAGATCTAACGATGAAACAAACGTTAAGAATTGATTAGAAGTCGATCAGGAACAAACTATGAAGTTGGATAGGCTATTTAGGACGCTTTGGATGGCTAGGGTTTGTAAATTTTCGAAGTCTCTCCTTTTTTCACTAGTTATGTGGTATTTATAGGTTTTCAGTTTCATTCGTACGACTGAACCATTAGCATGGTTCAGTCGTGCGACTGATCCATGCGATTGATTCATACGCACGACTGAAGGTTCAGTCGTGCGACTGAATCAATCTTATGTCTCAGTCATACGACTGATCCAGTCTCCTGGTTTAGTCGTGCGACTGATCCATAAGTATGATTCATTCGTGCGTATGGTCCATAAGTATGGTCCATTAGCATGAATAACCACCCGACTAAGTTGAACACATTTCTCAATCATTATTGACTTAGAACTATGTACAACAACCTCAAACCTATATATGATGTTCATACATATGAAGTATACTAAATACAATAATAATATGAAACATTTAAAGACAAATAAACATCAAAAAGCATATTATATTTCATTAAGAGTTCACATTACATATGTGTAAGAAATGAAAGACTTTTACAATTAAGAACATAAACTAGGAACATGATGTATCAACAGGAGTCATAATCCTTTTTCTCTTGTCACCCACAGACTCTAGCCCGAGAGAGGCTATGAAGCACCTTCACCAACTGGTGCCTCACTGAGGAAAATGGGTGATGAAGAGATTCCTGTCTCAAGGTTCACAGGTTCAAATACTGGGCCTTCAGTCAAGGTTTCCCATTCGAAGCTAATCTTAGGGTCCACCTCAACATCTAGTTGACCAATATCCTTACCTGCTAGCCTCTGTCTATATAGTCTTGATCTTAGTTTGAACTCTTCAAGCACCCTATCTTGAATCCTTTCTGCTAACCTTTCAGCTTGTCTATGTTGGCTTAGGTTGACAAGTGGAAGGTCAATTAGATATGTGTTCTCATAGAACCTCAGGTTTGAGAAGTTGAATCTTTTTGTTGTCCCTTTGTTCTTGAGATTACCAGAGCTCTCCTATCAGTGTCATACCTCCATCCTATAATTGGATTCTCAGAGTGACGAGATGGGGCAGGCATAGCTCTAGGTATACCCTCCTCAAACAGCTGTTGTATGAGTGAGTCCACATCAATGTGAACTTGAGGAGGTTGCTGAGTATGGACAAATGCAAGTGAGGGTGGTGAATCCTCTATGTCTATACCTGTAATAACCGACCCCTAGGTCATAATTCTAACTTTAAATCTCATGTATTAATTATTATTATTATTATTATTATTATTATTATTATTATTATTATTATTATTATTATTATTATTATTATTATTATTATTATTATTATTATTATTATTATTATTATTATTATTATTATTATTATTATTATTATTATTATTATTATTATTATTATTATTATTATTATTATCATTATTATTATTATTATTATCATTATTATTATTACTGTTACCTTAATTCTTCTATGATTATTATTACTTCATGTTCTATTTTCTTTAAATGATTCCTTTATGTCTAGCCCTAGTGTAGAATTATTAAGCGTTTCTGGAATAATTAGACATATTAAAATTCTAGAACTTAACCGAAAGCAAATTAATTATGTGTGTACACACAAATTCACGGGTCAAATGCATACATATACACATAATACTTAAAACACCTAACTAGAAACTACCAACTAAAATACCACACTACACAACAAAACTACACTACATAATATTAATTTACAAAAAAAAATTAAATAACCCCCCACTAGACAACAATTTCGACCGCCCCCTTCACCCACTCACCACCTCCCTTGTTCTCCTCAAACACTCCATCCCATCGCCCTTATTCCCATACATGCAACCAATTCAAACCTCCAAACCTCTCTCTCTTTCTCTAGGCTTTCCTCAACCAAAAAGAAGCCCCACACACACCTGCAAATCTTCATCATTTCAGCAAGAAACTCGAAGAATAGCATCATCCCAACATCAACCGAGAGCGTTTTGGTGGACTTTTGTGCATGTTTCTTGCAAGAACGAGCTACTCCAGCCCTTGCTCAAGAATCATCAGCTCATCTAGCCCACCTATTCTCTCAAAATCGCGAACTATCAAAAGAGTAAGCTTCAACACACCCGAAGCAAGCTATATCTTGTGATTTTCCTCCATATTCTACAAAAATCTTACCTTACTTATTCTAACTGTTAGGACCTGGTATTTGAACGAAATACCTAGTGATTAGCGTGTAAACCAACTCAAATAGTGCGGAATCCTATTTGATTGGCGATCCAATCAGTGAGAACACACGAAGAATCAATCAAGAATTGAATCTAACGTTAGAAGTCGATTAGGAATCGATCTAATGTGTTCTGTGAACTTGGAGAACGATTTGGGAGGTCTCTGGACGGCTAGGGTACGTCTGGAATCGTAATGGTATGAATGCTTACGTTTTCCACGAATTGGGTCTATTTATAGGTTAGTATTGTTCAATCGTGCGACTGGGCCATAAGTATGGTTCAGTCGTGCGATTGAACCATGCGGTTGATTCATCCGCACGACTGAGTGTTCAGTCGTGCGACTGAGCCAATCTTATGTGTCAATCATACGACTGATCCAGTCTCCTGGTTCAGTCGTGCGATTGAGTCAATCGTATGAAGTTATTCATGCGTATGGTCCATTCGCATGGGCCATTCGCATGAGAACTTCATTAAGTTAAGTTTGAATGTTTTAATTAATATAACATTATGTGTAACCATTCAAACAATCATAAACCCAATCAATTCAATCACGACTCATTAATGAAATATTAAACATTACAAATAACAAACAATCCATGTCATTTCATTAATCAATACAAATTACATCATAATCAGACAGACAAGATCTATTACATTACAAATCATGATCTAGGGACATACATGCATCAACAAACTCCCCCTTGGACCTAGATCTATCTAATCTCTTGTCTTCTGCATAACCTCCTTGTACTTCTTGTACTTCTCCTCTTTGGTGACTCCTGCGTGAATCTCAAACGCAAAGCAGAGTCGTATAACGTTTTGGAACTGGAGGGCTTGTACAATATCTTGCGTGTCATAGAACAGTGGCCACTTGTATAATGTATAGACATCATTAGCCGACAAGTTAGTTAGCCACATCGGGTCGAATACCCTGATTGTATCCATTTGTCCCTCTTTACTTAGGACTATGACCGCTTCAGCTGTTCTCCAATCATAGTACCACCATTTGAAGTGTGGAGTGAAGTCCTGTGGCATTTCCCTGAGAGGGATTCTCGACATAGTGCGCGGAGGACTCCACTTCAACACAATCTTGGGCTTGCCAGTAATGGCATCAACCTCAGACCTTCTTATGTACCTAGTAGGCTGTTGGGGTCTGAAGTTAACCCATCTGGTGTGGTACTCCTTCTTAAGGGCAGCCTCGAACCAGCCTGACATCTTCCTTGGGTCAGCATACAAAAGCTTTAGCTTAGCCAGCTGGTTGAGCTCAAAACCAGGTAGAGTCTTCAGATCATGGGAATCTGAAGTACTCTATGCCCTGTTCTCTCTTAACTGCATACGCATTAAGATCATCAAAATAAGCCCATGCTATAATCCTGCCTGACACCTTGTGGTGTTTCTTGACTCTGTAGAGCTTGGTGTAGGCATCTTTCTTTGGTGCAGCACGTTGGGCTCTCACTTCTTCAAAACAGGCAGCCCACTCAGCCTTTCGAATGTCAACATCATCATTTGAGGCTTGGGCTGTTCCTTCTGCCTTCTCCGTTTCCTGCTCCATCTTGTTCAGTACCTCAAAAGTATCACTGACTAGGGACTCACCCAGATTGGGGACCACATTACCCTCGTTGTCAGCATACTGAGGGTACTCCTCTGCAGTGATATCTTCGACCTCGACTTCATCAACATCATTTAGCTCTTCATCACTAGTCGAATCAACTGTTGGAGCATCTTTGACTATTTCATCCGGATTGAGTCTGAACATCTCTGCGAGTTGCTCGTTAGATAGGTCATGAATTATTTCCCCTTCTTCAGGGGTATAACTCACAGACCTTCTTACAATCCCTTGCAGATCAAGAATCATGGTTAGTTGAGTCTTGACCTGTTGAAGGGGAGCAATATCAAACTCATCTCTTTGAAAATTTGGATCTGTTTGATTTAAACATTCAACACATAAATCATTAGTAAGTAATCAAACAGAAGTACATTAACTTAATATATAAACATTCAAAACATTGTTTTCAGTACATGATTCAAACACCAAAATAAATAAATACATAAAACATCTAATCTGTACTTTTATCTTGAATCATGGTCTCATCGCTCGGAGGAGCAGAGGTGGTAGCTGACTGGTCCTGTCGATTCTTCGATCTTCGTTCTTGACCTGAAGCAGAGGCCGATGCAGCCGCATCCCCTCCTTCTGCTTCGTCATCATCATCCTTTCCCTCTGTCCTTTCTTCATCTGATTCCTCCTCATCCTCCGTATTCTCCTCATCCTCATCATCGTCTTCATCCTCGTCATCACCATCTCCATCATCTCCATTCCCTTCCTTTATCTTTAAGGGCTCATCCTTTGATCCCTTTAACCGCAGCATGATGGTCTTGTTGGTAGTCTCCAACTCCTCTATACGTTTGGCTGATTGGGCATGCTGCTCCTGGAGTTGGGACATCTCTACTCTCTGTGCATCCATCAGCTGGGTCTGCTGCTCTATCACACGAGCCTGCTCTGCCATCTGTTGAGACTGGGCAGCAGTCAGGTCGGTCAGCTGGCGTATCTGTGCAGCTTTCTCCTCGTCTGCAGCTAGCAAGCGCATCACCATACGGTTTAGCGCCGACAGCTGTTCCTCTACCCCGATTGGAGGTAGAGGTGATCCATACATGTGTGAGGACTGGGCTGACGGTCCTGCATGATGTGAGGTGGTGGTGGTGGTGGTGGCTGTGGTGAATATGGGTCGGTAAAATGGTGAAGGTGATGTGGGTGTAAATGGTATGGTGGTGGATGGGAAATGTACAGTGGTGGTAGGTATGGGTGGTGGCTGTGGTAGCAGTGGTGGATGTGGTGGCTGTGGTGGTGGATGGTATATCAGTGGAGGTGGTAGTGGTGGCTGTGGTGGTGGAAGTAGAGGCTACAGTGGTAACGAAGGTCAGTCGACGCTTCTTCTTCTTCAGTCCATGGGGCTGAGCCATCCTCTTCCTCCTAGTCCCTGTGGAAGTGGATGCTCCCCCTACAGCTCTGCCTGCTGAACCCGGAGCATAACTCGGGTCAGTCTCTGTCTCTCTGGAGTCTCTGGGTGTTCACCAACCACCCGTAGCCCGTGTTCTGTGGGAACAACCTTGCTTCCCACAGTTCTCGTGAGGGGCTCCTCATCAGACTCCTCCTCCTCCTCAGCACCAACAACAAACTCCTGATGAAAACCGGCCGTCTCAGCAACATCTCCGGCAGGGGCAGACACCGGGGGAATAACATCAGACTCAGTGCCTCTCGTGGAGCAGGCATATCGTCCCCGGCGTCTCCACTATCATCATCATCTGAATCAATCTCTGGAGGAGCAGCCTCTCATCATCAGAGTCACTGTCCTCATGACGCCATTTGCGTCTGCCTGGCGCCACATACCTCTCGTTGGCCAGGTGGCCAATCAATCTCTTAACTTGGGGCTTCACCTGCTTCCCCCTATAAACCTCATCCGACCCAGAGTCGTATCATCCATGATCTCTAGAGCCACTGCATCATGACTCTCTTTGGGCAGATGTGGCAGCTTCTCGTTGAAGATGAGCTGTAAGAACCTGGGGTACATACAAAACCCTCCTTTCCCTTGGCCTCCAAGTTCTCCACCAGGTAGGAGAATATCATGCTAGAAAAGCTGAAGGGTGGTTCAGCACCAGTGCCACGTAGGCATTTTGGATCTGGTCTGAGAGGTCGTCGAACCCACCCCTCCTCGATGCAACACACTTGAGGATCACGTGTGCTAAGTACTTGTACTGGGGGCTCAGGTTGCTCTTGTTGAGCACACCTGAGTTGATGTCCCCAGCAGTACTTATCCTCAGAAAGCATCCTGCACTGTCAGTGGATGTAATCTAGTAGGATGATCAGTATCATCCCCAAACTCTAGGACCCTCTGGATGTCGGCAGCAGTGATCTCAATATCATGACCAGTATAGAGCTCCTAATGCTGTAGGGCTCACGGGAGCGGTCCACAGAGGCATTCTCCCAGAATGCCTGATGCAGTGATCTGTATGGCGTGCAAGGAGTGGAGATAGCCTTATGAATCCGGGACCGTCTAAGAAAGGCTATAATGTCGGTAAACTCGGCCCCATTCCTGGTAGTGTGATCCAAATGAGCACAGATGTTGTGCTTTGGATTTATGGACCATCTCTCAGCCATTTTCCTGAAACACACATGACATAGAACCATTAGTACATAAGACATGAAAATTCTGTTCTAAGTGTAATGTTGAAACTCATTCTGATTCATTCGTGCGAATGAATCATGCGACTGAAGTCAGTCGTCTGTTCTTTCATGCGACTGAGCTCATTCTGGTCAATGTGACATGCGATTGGGTTCAGTCTGCTGACTGAGTCTGCGAATGGTTCAGTCGGCCGACTGAGCTCAATCGCATGGTTCATTCGGGCGATTTGCCCAATCGCAAGTTTCAATCGTGCGATTTGAGTTCATCCGGGCGACCAGTCGCCTGTCCTGTAGTTCAGTCGCCAATCGTTCGAATCTTAAACAAAACAAGTGTTTTAACATAGATAACCGGTTCAATAGACTCGCATTCTTGTTACTAATAACCTATTAGACTTGATTTTAACGTTTTGCTTAGTTTGGTAGGTTATTAGGTCTTTCAAGTCTCGGTTCTTGTTTCACAGTCGAGTAGCCAAAATTAGGGTTTGAATCTTTCATGTTTTGGAAAGATGAATCTTCAAACTACCTGGATAATCAATAGCAAGAGTCAGTGAATGAAGATCAAGACGAAAACAAGGTCTGATGAAAATTTGGCAGCGTAACGGTAGGGTATGCGATTTGAGAGCGATGGGGTTGTGGTGAATGAAATGCGAACGACTGTGCCCTTTAAATACTGAAGCTGAGTTCAGTCGGCCGACTGGCCTCAGTCGCCCAGTTCATTCGGGCGACTAAGGCTCAATCGTGCGATTGGCCCAGTCAGTCGCATGCTGTTGACCGACTGAGGTTCAGTCGGTCGACTGACTCAGTCGTGCCTTTCATTCGCATGTTCAGTTGACCGAATGAGTCTCAGTCGGTCGACTGACTCATTCGCCCCCTTCCAATCGGTCGAATGGGCCATTCTGATAAGCCATTCGTGTGAATGGCTCATCTTATGTCCATTCGTGCGAGTGAAAGCCATTCGCATGGTTGGTCCATTAGCATGGTCCAATCGTGCGAATGGGTCACACTTAGTTAATTTTCTGCCATTTTACCAATTACATTTAAAACCCTTTTAACTCTTGAAATTAACGTTATGAGCTTTTGATCATCTCAGACATGATCATTTTATCTTGAAAACATTGATCACCTCAGACGTGATCCTTTTAACAATTTAGTCACCTCAGACGTGACCCTTTTAAACACTTTGTCACCTCAGACGTGACTGTTTTAAATTTTAAAGCACATGTGGTCATCTCAGACATGACCCTTTTAGTGAGTTGATTCCTTACTGATTTTCCTGATGTAGTCCGACAAACTAACAAACTTAAAACTACTAACTAACTTAGAAAATTTAAACTAAAACTAAAAAAAAACTTGTTTTTGGCTTTTTGTGAGAGATAAATCCTAAGATAGACATCTACGGGATTTGGTTCCGGAATAGACAGCTTCAACTTGGATTGACCACACCTGGACCAATTCAATTTTGGAATCATACAGGCAAGTCAAATCATTTGGGACTTGTTATCAAAATCTTTTGATGCTCAATTCTTGGTGTTCATCCAGAGTCATTAGCAACTTAAGGAAATCATACTGAACTCTTAGATTGTCACATTGATTTGAACTTTTGAGAATTGTAGCCACAATGATTGTCAATATGTTTGTCCACTTAAATCCATACACAGACTTTTGACACAGACTGGTGATTGATTTAGGTTTAATTATTTCAACTAACATTTGTGGATCCCACACTTATATGGTAATCAACATTCCTCAGGAGCTTTTGAGCGGTCTACGGGTATTATTACAAGAAGAGACTATTCTTAGAGCTTTCAAAGAGAAGCCAGTCCTCAGGTCAGTGCCATCGCACAGCAGAGAGGCGGCAAACAACAATGAATTCTAGAATATCTAGGTTATGCTTATCCTCAGGTCAGTGCCATCGCACAGCAGAGAGGCACACAACCTATCTCCTTGTTAGAGCAGCTTATTTTATTTTGCACAAAATGCACCAACAACATAAGTCATTAGCTTTATAGCATTTGTCTTTCATTTTTCTTTGCTTTGCTCTAATTATGGTCATCCGCACACATTTGTGGCGTTTACATGCTCATTACCCCTTATTGGAATATTGTTGATTGTGTTAACCAGTGATAAGATGGAAGCCCACAGTCAGTTGAACAACTTAGTTTGATCTTGAGATCACCAGTCAGGTCTAATCATCTATTGTGTTGAATCTACCGACATATCATTTGTGGTCTAGCAACCTCTAGGTCTACTTTCTTTGTGTTACCTTAGGAGTTACCAGTTTTCTATCATCTTCCCTTTTGTATTGCCTAGACTACACAGACTTATACTTTAAATTTTGCATCTTTTCAAAACTTAAAATTTTAAATCCCTCTTGATTTGTTCCTGTGTACTATCATTTTCCAAAGGTGTTGAATCGGTATCACAGATACGATCTACCTTATATCAGCTATTCACTCCTTCTCCCTCGTTTTTTTAATGTTAACTTGCTGACATATTCTCCCCCTAAAATACTAAAATCATTACTGGTTTAATTATTTTAGGATTTTAATAAACAGCAAAATAACATGAGTTTAATTTAACAGACGAAAATAAACAAATAAAATAAAATAAATAAAAAACTTTAACTAAACTACATCGGACTACACATTATCATCATCAGGAATAACCTCACTTTTCTTTTTAACGCCGTTGACCTCTAGCAAATATTGAAAACGTGGTTTATCAAAGGCTTTAGTATAGAGGTCAGCGCGTTGAAAATCAGTATTAATTTTAACCACATCAATTAAGTTCTTTTCAAAACAATCTCTTATGAAATGGTATTTAATACCGATGTGTTTGGTCTTAGGATGTTGAACCGGATTTTTAGTTACTGCAATTGCAGCAGAGTTATCAACAAAAATAGGAGTAGACGAGAATTTTAAACCGTAATCCCGCATTTGCTGTTGAATCCAGATGATTTGTGAACAGCAACTTGCAGCAGCAACATATTCGGCTTCACAGGTTGACAATGCAACCGATGTCTGCTTCTTACACTGCCAGGTAACTAATCTTCTCCCAAAGAATTGACACCCTGCTGATGTAGACTTGTAGTTCATCTTGCAGCCCCCGTAATCCGAGTCACTATACGCGGTAAGCTCAAAGTCATCATCATGAGGGTACCACAATCCAAGTGTGGGTGTACCCTTCAGATAACGAAAAATCCTCTTGACCCCGATCAGATGGTTGACCTTAGGTTTAGCCTGATATCTAGAACATAAACATGTAGCATACATAATATCAGGTCTTGAGGCAGTGAGATACATAAGGGATCCAATCATTCCTCGGTACATCGTGGCATCTACAAGATCTCCATTCTCATCAGGTGCTATATCGTGATTCGTAGCAAGTGGAGTCCCAGCAGCAGAAGCATTCTCCATGTCAAAGCGACTGAGAATGTCTCCTACATACTTGGTCTGATGTAGAAAGATCCCATTTGGTGTCTGATCCACCTGTAACCCGAGAAAGAACTTCATCTCCCCCATAGCACTCATCTCAAACTCTTTCTTCATCACTGCTTCAAACTCTTTGCATAACTCTTCGTTCTTTGAACCGAAGATTATGTCATCAACATAGATCTGTACAAGCAGTAGGTCGCCATCCTTTTCTTTAATAAACAGCGTGCAGTCAATGACTCCCCTGCGAAAGCCGTGTTTCACAAGATGAGTCGAGAGTTTCTCATACCAAGCTCGAGGAGCTTGATGAAGCCCGTATAAAGCCTTGTCGAGCTTGTAAACTCTATCCCGATGATAAGGATCTTCAAATCCCTCGGGTTGACTTACATAGACTGTTTCCCTGATTTCCCCATGAAGGAATGCACTCTTCACATCTAATTGGTAGACTTTAATCTTCATGTACGATGCATAGGCAAGGAAGATACGAATGGCTTCCATCTTGCCACGGGTGCAAACACCTCATTGTAGTCAATCCCCTCGACTTGGCGAAAACCTTGAACCACCAATCGAGCTTTGTTCCTGATAATGACCCCTTGGTCATCCTTCTTGCATTTTAGTACCCATTTGGTGCCAATGACTTTAGCACCTTTAGGTCTATCAACCAGAGTCCATACACCTAACTTCTTGAACTGCAGAAGTTCTTCTTGCATGGCACTCACCCACGCCTCATCATTTAGTGCCTCACTGACATATTTTGGCTCAAACTGCGAGACAAAACATCGATAAGCACCATCATGAATGTAACCCTTCTCCATAACCGAGGCGTAATCAGCTGAGTATAGCTGATTTCGGGTTTGTACTCCTGATCTGACATCCCCAATGACATTGTCAAGGGGATGATAGACGTTTAGTCGTGATCCTGGAGTAGTAGGAACAGCTACCTCAGAGCCAAGATTATGAACATTGTGGTTCTGCATCTGAGGTAGTTGGAGTTTGAGGTTCCGAAGTCGAAGGTGCATCACTTGTAGATGCTTGTGGACTTTCAGGAACTGGAACCTGTTCCTCCTGACTGTTCTGGTCATCTGCTTCAGCTTCATCTTCAGAGGAGGAGTCACTGTCATCGACTACTCCCCCTGACTGAGTAGATGATTCTCCCTGTGTGCTAGATGGTGTATTCAGGATATCATACATCATCCTAGTAGCTAACTCATCATCCGAG
Organism: Flaveria ramosissima; assembly: GCA_025215565.1. NCBI lineage: Eukaryota > Viridiplantae > Streptophyta > Magnoliopsida > Asterales > Asteraceae > Flaveria > Flaveria ramosissima. The sequence continues at coordinate 72,058,223 of CM046037.1, read as the reverse complement.
GGAGAGAGAGGGATGTTGAAGGACTTGAAGAATCCATCATAATCGAAGAAGTATGCGGGTCCTTTGCCTGTAGGTGGTGTGGTATATCTCTGAACGTCAACATTACACCACACTTCTACAAGACCCGTTGAGTTGTTGTAAACTCGCTTGTTCGGTATGTTGTATCCTAGAAAGATTCCTTCATCCGCCTTCTCGCTGAATTTGCCTTCTTGTGTCTTCTTCAGAAGTGTGCACGGCGCGCCAAAAGGTTCAAGATACTCCAAATTCGGTTTGCGTCTTTGTAGTAGCTCGTAACATGTCTTTCCGTGGCGCTTGACTATTAGGACTCGATTCAGTGTATAACATGCATTGCCACTGCCTCATTCCAGAATTGGATAGGCAGTTTCGAGTCCGCCAGCATAGTCCGTGCTGTCTCTATCAAGCTTCTGTTCTTCCTCTCAGCAACACCATTCATCTGAGGCGTGTAGGCAGAAGTGAATTGATGCACAATTCCCTTTTCCTTGCAGTATGCCTCCATCCATTGATTCTTGAATTCTGTCCCGTTGTCTGAGCGTACTTGTCTAACTTTTAGCTTGTAGAGAGATTCCAGTGTGGTTACTAACTCCTTGAATGACTCAAATGTTTCTGATTTGGATTTCAGAAACATTACCCAAGTGAACCTTGAGTAGTCATCAGTGACCACAAAACAGTACAAGTCGCCTGCAATGCTCTTTGTACTGACTGGACCAAACAGATCCATGTGAAGAAGTTCAAGAGGAAGTTCTATTGAATGAACTTTCTTTTCCTTATGAGACTTCTTTGTCTGTTTGCCTTTCTTGCAAGCTACACAAAAGTCAGGAAGTTGGAAGTTCTTGACATTAACTCCTCTCACCAAATCCTTCTGAATCAAATGATTCATCTTCCTTTGACTAATGTGTCCCATTCTCCTATGCCAGGAGATGGAATCCTTCTCAGTAGCTTTAGATAGAAAGCACTGAACCTCATGATCCGTTGTAGCAGCTGTTGACAGATCCAAGACATAAAGGTCTTTATATCTTGAAGCAGTCATCAGAACTTGGTCCTCTGGGATCACGTAGTCTTTCTTCAGCACGTAACACTTCTTGTTGTCGAAGATGACCTTAAATCCTTTATCACAGATTTGGGAAACAGAAAGTAAGTTATTCTGAATGTTGTGTTGAACGTAGTTCACCTTATCAAACTTAACTTTCTGATTTCCCACTTCTCCCTGAGCTGTGATATAGCCTCCCTTGTTTCCAGCAAAGGAAACATGCCCTCCTTTTATTTGCTTGACGTTTGATAAAAGGGCCCTATTTCCTGTCATGTGCCTGGATGCTCCGCTGTCTACAATCCACGTGTTAGTCTCAGCACTGTATCGAACACCCTGCACATACAAAGTAAATGAATTAGTTTAGGTTAGGAACCCAAGCCTTTACTGGCTTGGGTTTCCCAGAGGCATCACACATCATAAACTCCACCCATTGACCCTTAGAGGGTGAGGGTAGCTCAGGTTCCTTCTTGTCATCAGTATCAGACACGCAGGATGACTTCTCTTTCCATAAGCCAGATTTGTGCAAGGCCTGTTTATGATAAACAGTCGTCTGGCTTACAGGTTGGACTTTAGGTTCACTAGCTCTTCTAGGTGGAGTCAGAGAACTCCTCTTAGAAGACCTAGGCTTAGAGTCCTGAAGGTCAATCTTCTTCCTAGGTGTCTGATAGAAAGGACAATAGGAAGCAATGTGTCCACATTCTCCACAGTTGTAGCATGACCGGCTATCAACTTTATGAGTAGACTTTCTTTGTGGAGAAGTGCGTGACACTCTAGTAACATCAATCACTTTAGGTTTTGACTCTTGTGCGTTTGATGTTTTCTCTGGTTTAACAAAATTAACTGTTTTAACCTGTTTAACATCTTTCTCTTTTTGGTTAACTGGTTTTTGACTTGAAGCATGTGAAAAATTAACATTTGAAGTCCTTTAGGTTCTGATTTGACTCTGTTTGACCCTGACTTTAAGTTAACTTTTTCAAATTCCTTTTCCAGATTAACACAAGGCAATTTACCCTTTGCCTTTGAAGTGGCCTCCTTTTGTTTGTGTCCAGATTCAGTAGATGAACATGAGGTATCTGGATCACTAACAAGAGGAGTAGACACCACGTGATCCTTGATGGGGTTATTATTTACTGGTCTAGTCTTAGTGTTCATCAAGGTCTCAGGTGGTGGTGGAACCACTTTGTAACCAATCCCTCCCCGTTATTCCTTTCTCTCACTAAGTGTTGAACTATGTGTGAAGAACTAGTCCAACTATGCAGTTTCTGTTTTAATGAATTTACTTCTACTTCTAGAACTGCCTTTTGCTTCTTAGTGTCTTCTAGGGAGTTTAGATAGTACCTAATGTCATTTGCTTGGTTAAAGGCAACTACTTCGGTTTCCCTAAGCTGTTTAGTCAATAGGTCTATCTTTTTTTATAACTATGCTCATTTTGTTTTAATACTCTATTAGCCTCAGTGCACAGTTGCAAATCTTTTACTAAGTTATCATTATGATCTAATAACCTAGCAATTTTTCATCTATGCTATTCCTAAAAGTATCACAATCAGAACAAGCATGATTATTAAACATTTGGTCAGTAGTACTTACCTGAGTTGGTTCAGAAGAGCTAGCCATCAACGCAGCAGCATCAGATGTCTCTGGTTCTGGTGATTCTGTCTTTTCTGTCTCTGACGTGGAAGTCTCCTCCTTTGGCTTGTAACTGACCTCGGCTGCAGTTGCTTCTTCACTATGTGACATCGCTATCTCAACTGCTAGATCACCTTCACTCGCAGAATCATCATCAATATCTTCTACACTGGCAATGTTTGATTCCCCTGGTGAGACAAACCTAAACTCCAATCCTGTCCTTCATCATCATGAGCAGTCAAGGCTTTTGGATCCTTGTTTGATGAAGTAGAACTGGAAGCTTGCTTGTCTTGGCGAGTAAAGGACGAGAACGGGTTCCCATTACCCGTCTTCTTTGGCTTGACACATTCTCTTTTGAAGTGCCCCTTCTCTCCACAGTTGAAGCAGGTCACTTTGCTCTTGTCAAAGCCAAATGTGGTATCCTTAGTAGCTACCAAGTTCTGTCCGGTCTTTTTAACAAACTTCTTCGCCCTCCGGACAGCACTAGCTAAGGCCCACATTATATCCATCCTCTCAAGCTCCATTTCGTCCACCTGCTCGTAGTCCTCATCTGCCAGATGGCAGTTTCCAATCTTCCCGGCAACAAGTCCATCATATGAATGAACCACTGCAGCTAAAAGATCCATATGCTCTCGAGCTACTTCCACAGTCACATTACCGAGGTTCTCGGTCTTCAGTTTGGTAGAGCACTTGCTTCTGATCCAATATAGTGGGTACAAGACGACCCTGACGTGTCTGATCCAGAAGGAGAAGCATGTGAAGGACCTGACGAGCTAGACACAAAAGCAGTCTGGAGAGGTGCTCCAGATGTCTTAGCTTGAGGCGTGGCGTTGTACAAAGCTGGATGGATTTTGTGTACGAAGACTTCTGAGCTCTGTACTTCATCCTTAGTGCTTCTTCTCGCAACTTAAGAATGAAGTCATTAATATCCAGCTTTGCAAGCATTCCATTCTGTCTCAGGTTAGACACGAATGAAGCCCACTTATCAGGCAATCCGTCTGCAAAGTTACTCACTTTCTCTTCCATGGTCGTTTCCACTCCATGTGTATGCAGTTCGCTCATCAAGTGGTAGAATCTATCTATGACGTCGTCTAAACTCTCGTTACCAATCGATGAGAAGTTATCGAATTCCTTCTTTAACTCCTTTGCCTTGATTGCCTTCAACGAAGCATTCCCATCATACCTCTTCTCTAGCTCATCCCACAGTTTCTTGGACTGCTTATTCTCTGAATACTGGTGGAATATGTCTTTGGGGATAGACTGAGTGTAATCAATGCATAAACCCTTTCTCTCTGCATTGTATTTGACTTTCTGTGCGTCTGTCATCCCACCTAACGTTAGCTTAACTCCATCAGCTCCCACCGGTGTACTATAACCAATCAATTCTGGCTTCCCACAGATTAGGATCTACTCCATTGAGGTAGATCTCAAAACGTTGTTTCCAGTGGGGAAACTCATCTAAAGTCAAGAGCTTTGGTGGTTTATTGTGATTACCCACCTCACTCTCAAGCAGCAGCAGGTTCTGTATCCTCGAGTCCTTCCCAGCAGTAAAGGCTGACATCTGATCTTCCATGGCGAATAACTTTAAGTCTAATCAAACAAACTTTCACTGATGCGACTGAAGGATGCGAATGGTCTAGTCGTGCGTATGAACTCTGCGACTGGTTCAATCGTGCGGCTGATATTGGGCGATTGGTTCAGTCGTGCGAATGAATATGGTGCGTATGAGCTATGCGAACGAACGGTTCAGTCGGCCGAATGAAGGTGCGACTAGGTCCAATCGTGCGAATGAGCAAAGCGAATGGAGTCCAGTCGTGCGAATGGTTGCGACTCGTGCGACTGAAGCTGCTGTTTTGCGAAATTTTCTAGGTTTGACGGGTTTCAGCCGTAAAAATTCGAAATTTCACAAGTCCTAATCGCCTAAGTCCGTAGAAACCAAACTTCGATGAGCAGGGAACGTCCAAGATCACTTTTGACACCAAAGATTGCGTTTTTAGTGCAAAAACACAAACTTTTATGCAATCTTGATTGAATCAACACGTAATCAAGAGCCAAAGCTCTGATACCACTTGTTAGGACCTGGTATTTGAACGAAATACCTAGTGATTAGCGTGTTAAACAAACTCAAATAGTGCGGAATCCTATTTGATTGGCGATCCAATCAGTGAGAACACACGAAGAATCAATCAAGAATTGAA
>CM046037.1:71813351-72048351 GCA_025215565.1 Flaveria ramosissima | reverse complement strand
TTTGATTCTACAATTGATTTTGTTTGTGTCTAGTCAATTGTATCCAGCTGGCTTTCAAAGTATAGCCGGCTGTAGGTTGTAGTATAAGTATTCCATGTTAGTATCTTTCTTTATGCTTTGTAACACTTGTAATAGAACTTGAGAAAGCAATATACTGCATCCTTGAAACCCAATCTCTTGTGTTCTCTTGTTCTGTCTCTTACTCATTACTTGTGTTCTTAGTATAATTGTTGTGGTTAATCCAGTTTACTGTTTGATTAAGTTTGGTTAATCTCCTCTTTGTGTTGTTGTGTTGTAAGTGACCACCCTTCACGGGTCCTGCAATTGGTATCAGAGCATTTCAGGCTTTTGATATAAGATCTCACCATTTTAAGATCCCTCACACACATAAATATTAAACTTTTCAAATGGCAGCCATTTCAAAGACTAATATGGAAACTGGAACCATGAACAAGTCCCCACTGATCACTCTTGATGACTTTGATACCTGGTGTATGAGAATGGAAGGTTTCATCAGGTCTCTAGACTCAAGAATATGGGAGTCTGTTGAAAATGGACCTTTCATACCCAGCACTCCTTCTACTACTGGTGCGGGTATAATCCCCAAAGATGTGGCTAACTACTCTGATGAAGATAGGAAAAGAGTAGAGATTGATAGAAAAGCCATGACAGCTCTTCAAACTGCCCTTCCAAACTCTGTGTACAGTGGTTTCAAGAAGTGCAAAACAGCTAAACAGCTGTGGGATGCACTAAAACTGATGTATAAAGGCTCCTCTGAAGCCAAGCAGAACAAGAAGGATCTCCTGAAGCAGCAGTTTGAAAACTTCACCTTCAAAACAGGTGAAACCATGACTCAGCAATACTTCAGGTATGTTGAGATAGTGGATACCCTTGTGGATGGAGGAGTTCCTCTTGAAAACAGAGACATTGTAAGGAATTTCATGTCCTCACTTCCTAGGCAATGGACACACTATTGTGTGGTGATCAAGAGGACTGAAAATCTCAAAACTCTTACTCTGACAGAGTTATATGGGATTCTGTCAGGATCAGTGATCACAAGTTTGATGGATTAGAGTGTAATGCAGCGGAATAAGATCAAGAATTAGACAAATTGTAGCAAGAATTTGATATTTGTAAACAAATACGAGAGAATATATTTCTGTGACAAGGAATGTTTCAATTATACCAAATATTTCTGCTCAATCATTCACATGTTACAATAAGGTTGACACTCCTTATATAGAGTGCAATCACTGCTGTTATCACGGGATAGTGACAACTGGCAGATCTATTACAAAAATAACTAACACTTAACAAACTACTGAAATGTTCACAACTACTGAGAACATATCAGAGTGCTAAGTGCAAAATATAAAACTACTGATAAGAAACTACTGAAACTACAACGACTGAAGAACAAGCTCTTCAGTCGTTTTACAAAACTACTGAAAATATAAAACTACCGAAAGTAAACCGTCACAACTACTGAAGAAGTCCTCTTCAGCTGTTATGACAACGTCTGATACTTGGTCTTCAGTACTTGTGTCTTCAGACTTTGTCTTCAGCACTTGTCTTCAGACTTTGTCTTCAGCACTTGTGTCTTCAGACTTTGTCTTCAGCACTTGTCTTCAGACTTTGTCTGCAGCACTTGTGTCTTCAGACTTTGTAATCAGTTGTTGTCTTCAGCTGTTGTGGACTTCAGCGGTTGTTGTGACATCTGTGGGACTTAAAGGTTTTTCTGATCCGGCTCATTGGTTCTTTTGGTCCAACAAACTCCCCCTGAACCAATGCAGCCAAAACCTTTAACTTTATTGAGGTCCCACTTATTGTTGGCAAAATGGTTGGTCTTTTTCCTTCTTGATCAGTTGAGAAGATGACCCATTATAAGCACTGGCCTGGAAATGAGTCTCTAATGATTTGGTTGGCAATGTATGGATGGGAGCTCTGTATTGGGGAATTGGACACTGAGCTGTTCCCCCATCCATGAGACTCACTTCCCATGTATAAGCCTGTAGGATTCTCTGGTGTATGCTCTGAGAAACATAATTTGTTCTTCCATGGTAAGATTTTCAGCTTCACCATCAAACAATCCTTCACGCCCATACAGCTCTGAAATGTACTTAGCCTGTTTGCCATTTTTGAGCTCAACTGTTGTAATCTGTCTGTATGCAAACTCATCTGGGTGAGTACCTTCAAGTAACAGACTGAGCTCATTTTGTTTGAAGTTCTCAAGCTTCTTGTAGACTAGCCCCTTTTTAATTACTCTGTTCTCTAACATCTTTTGGGGTGGCTGTTTAGTCTCATAAGCCTTCTTGAAATCTTCTACAATTTCCCAGGGTGATACTACCAGGACCACTGTGATCTCTTCATCTACGATCCTTTTTACTTGGCCCTTGTATCTCGCAGGAATGTCTTTCTTCACAATTCTGTGAGCCACCCTAGGATCAGGCCATATTCTCACCTTTTCCTTTTGATATTGAAATGTGTTAGCAAGGGTGTACAATCTCAGAGCTTCTTTCTTCATACTGATTATTGATGAAGAAGCAGCATAAGTTTTGTCTATGCTTTTCAGCATCTCCTCATCATGAAGCCTTTGCTGCTGTTCTTCTTCTATCTTTATTCTCACCGTTTCCATCTGTGAGGTGGGAGTGATGGGCATAGGTTTGGCTTTAGGCAAAGTTAGGACTGTCGAAAGAGGCAGCCTATCTTCTTCCTCATCATCCTCTTCTTCTTCTTTTTCTAGCCTCAGCATCCTTCTCTTCTTCTTCTTGGGTGCATCATCGGCTGTTGGTTTTGAGGGTAAAGGAGTTGGTTTAATGGGTTGTGGTAGTGGTGATTTTGAAGTGGGAAGTTTTGCAGGTTGTTCTAGCATTCTTGTAGTGAGTGAGGCTTTTGAGTGTTTTGCTAGTTCATTTCTGTTCCCAGCACGTGCCTCATTTAGTGCTTCAATCACCAATCCCTTAGTGTATGCTTCAGACGTACAGATCTTGGTGGTTATTGCCAAGATACTGTCCCTGGTCCATGACTTAATCTCGATCAATGATCTCCCAAGGTACTTTGCAATGAATCTGATCATGATCTCCAGTCTTTCTCTTTCTAATGCATCATAACTTGCCCATCTTGAGTTAATTTCTTCAACTTCAAGTCTCCTAATCTCTGAGTCAAGCTGTGCAGTATCGAACCCTTGTCTATACAGTTGATCAATAATGGAGTCCATTGATTTACTATGTGTAGCATCCCCCATTTTGATCATCTCATCAAGTTGGAGTTCTTTTTCTTTTCCTTCAACCTTCCTTTTCTTATATGTGATATGAAAGTCTTTCTGACTTTCACCCACTTGATCAATGTCAGCTCCCTTCACAAACTCCTCTTCCTTCTCAGTCTCCTTCACAAACTCCTCTTCCTTCTCAGTCTCCTTTTCTTTCAGTATGCTCTTCCTCTTTGCTTTCACTGACTGACTCTCCCCCTTTTGGTTGCATTGGTTGCAAGGGTTTGAGTAGCAGAAAGCCTTGTGCTCACAATCTCCTCCACCAGGGGTTGTATGATTGAGGGAAGCCTTTCATCCATGGTTTTGATCACAATGTCTGTGATCATTGGGGTGATGAGAGGTAGGGATTGCTGAAAGATAGCAGCTGTTTGCTCAGAGGGGTTCTGTCCCTGAGAAGCAGTGCCAGAAATAGAGGCTGGTGGGTTGGAAGTTTGGAGTGGCTGAGTGTTTGGGAGACCTTCAGGTGAAGGTGCCATCTGTGGGTTTATGTTGGTGTCAGATGGACTTGCTTCTTGAGAGAATTGGTCAAGTAGGCTTTGTAGTCTACAGACTTCTTCCTCAAGAATTGTGTTCTGGGACAGAACATCATAAAAGAAGCCCAGGTCATCATCAGCATATGCTGAATCACCTGACCTCCTGCTTGTAGCAGGATGTACATGCACTGGGTGTAGACCAGGTTTAGCATGTGCCCTTTTTTCTTGGAACTAGGGACTTCCAGCCTCAGGACGATGTCCTTCATCAGCTGTTGCCTCTGATGAGGTCTTAGCAATGTTACCAGCCTCAGTCTGATCATGTGTTGATTCAGAAGAGGTGGCAGCCTCACCAGATATTCTGATCTCCATATCCACACCAGGAGACAGAACATTTAAACCCCGGTGCTGTGGGTTGTCAGAAGCATGTTGATCCTCTTCCTCAATGGCTGTGGTTTTCCCCTTTGTTGGTGGTTGTTGGGGAGGAGGAGAGGCATGCAGCTGAGTCAGCACGTTTGCAATTATAATGGTTGGACTTTGGGGGGCATTTTCATGGGGAGATGGGGTAAAAGCATTATGCACCTGGGGAGAATGGTGCTCTTCAATGGTAATCTCCTCAAATGAGGAAGATTCCAGATTAGTGGGTACCCCTTCTTTGGTTGCTGCAGGCTCCTTTTGAGAGGAATCCTGAGCGGCTGTGGCTGGTAGAGTCTTTGATACTGCTGGGGGGTTTACACCAGCAAGTATATCCTGCCTTGGTGGTACAGGAGCATCTTCAGGGGACTCATCTCCCTGAATAGCTGTTTTGGGGCGTTTGGTTTTTGGTTTGGTGGGGACTCTGGATCTTGTGGTGGTGGCTGTGGGTTCCAGCTGCGTGGGTTTACGCAGCTTGGCAGCCATTTTTAGAGATTGGTCAGAGTTGTGCCGGGAGTATACTTCAGGCAATACAGCCATAGCAGGGACTCCCAGGCCAACAAGTCCCTCAGCTTGAAGCTGGTTTTAGTTGCATGGTCGCCATTGATGAAGAGAGGTTACAGAGTTTTTGAACGTTAGGTTTGAGAAGAGAGGAGAGAAAAACTCTGAAGGTGGGATAAGGTATTTAAAGGGTAGGGTTAGAAAACGACTGAAGGTTTTGGTGTTAGTCATCATTTGTTGAAACTACTGATGACGTGGTATTAACTTTCAGAGGTTTGAAAGGACTGACCGTATTGGTGTGATCATCAGTTGTTATAAAACAACTGAAGACTTGGTTTTAACCGTCAGACGTTGAAACAACTGAAGTCTCTGATTTAGTCATCAGTAGTTATAAAACTACTGAAGACAGTTTTGACTTCAGGTGGTGAAACAACTGAGGACATGGTGTTTGTCATCAGTAGTTGTGAAACTACTGAAGACAGTGGTTTTGTCATCAGTTGTTGTAAACAGCTGAAGACTTGGTGTTAGTCTTCAGCAGTTGTAAACTACTGAAGACATAGGTTTGGCTTCAGTTGTTTAGAAACAGTAGTTGTAGAAACAACTGAAGAGAAATTACTCATCAGCTGTTTTAGTCAATTCATAGCTTTTCAGCTGTTTCAGTCTGACCTCCACACTTACTCATCAGACTTAAATCTGAGTTTCAGAGGTTTCATTGGTCATCAGTACTTATCTGCATTTTTGACATCAGTAGTTGTAGCTACATCAGCTGTTGTGATTTCATCAGCTGTTGTAACTACATCAGGTGTTTTAACAAATAGAGTACTTCAGTACTTGTGAGGCATGTAGCCTTCAGTAGTTATAAAAACTACTGAGGGTAAAGGAACTCATCAGTACTTATATGTGACATGGTTACCAATGATCATCAGTACTTATTACTGAGATCATCAGTAGTTGTCACTTATTCTAGTTGCAGCATACCAAGCCTTAACACCAGGTTGTGGAAAGTTGAACTATCCAAAGGCTTAGTAAAAATGTCTGCAAGCTCATCAGCACTAGGAACAAATTTTGGATCAATCAGACCTTTTTCAAAACCATCTCTAATAAAATGGTTTCTGATTTCAATATGTTTAGTCCTAGAGTGCTGGACAGGATTCTTGACAATACAAAGAGCTGAAGAGCTGTCCATTAACAATGGAGTCTTAGTCTCTGTTATGCCATAATCCAGTAATTGGTTTTGAAGCCAAAGTACCTGAGATGTACAGCTTGCAGCAGCAATGTACTCGGCTTCAGCAGTTGATGTAGCAACTGAGGTTTGTTTCTTACTCTGCCAAGAGATCAAACAGTTGCCTAGGAATTGACATCCACCAGAAGTTGATTTCCTGGTCAACTTACACCCTGCATAGTCACTGTCAGAAAAAGCAACTAATTTACCAGAATGTCTAGTAGAATACCATAAACCTAGAGATGGAGTGCCTTGCAGATATCTAAAGATCCTCTTGACTGCAATAAATGAGACTCCTTAGGTGCAGCTTGAAATCTAGCACAAACACATGTAGCAAACATAATATCTGGTCTAGAAGCTGTTAAGTACATCAGGGATCCAATCATACATCTGTAAAGTGTTTCATCAACCACTTTACCTTTAGTTGTGTGGTGTTGCACATGAGAGTAGAACAGGGCTTACAGTTTTGTAAATCAAATTTTTCCAAAAGATTTTTTGTGTATTTGGACTGATGAATGAAAATTCCATCAGCCTTTTGTTTGATTTGCAAACCCAGAAAGAATTGTAATTCTCCCATGGCACTCATTTCAAACTTTTGTTGCATCAACTTTGTAAAGGCATCACACAACTGTGGATCAGAGGATGCAAAAATAATATCATCTACATAAATTTGAACAAGTAGATTATGCTGCCCAGTTTTCTTAATGAATAAAGTTTTATCTATGGAGCCTCTAGTGAAATTATTTTCCAGAAGAAGTTTGATAATGTCTCATACCAGGCTCTAGGAGCTTGTTTCAACCCATAAAGAGCCTTATCAAGCTTATACACCCAATTAGGATGTTTATTGTCCTCAAAACCTGGTGGTTGACATACATAAACCTCTTCTTTAATTTTCCCATACAAAAATGCACTTTTGACATCCATTTGAAAAACTTTATGATTTTGATAAGCAGCATAAGCTAAAAACAATCGAATTGCTTCCAGTCTGGCTACAGGGGCAAAAGTTTCATCATAATCAATACCTTCTTCTTGTGCAAACCCCTGAACAACTAGTCTGGCCTTGTTCTTAACAATAAGCCCATTTTCATCAATTTTGTTCCTAAACACCCATTTAGTGCCTATTGCACACTTACCTGGAGGTAGAGGAACCAGTTCCCACACTTGCTGTTTCTTGAACTGAAGAAGCTCAAGCTGCATGGCATCAACCCATCCATTGTCCTTTAAAGCAATGTGATAATTCTTTGGCTCTTGCTGGTTGATGAAGAGAGCATAGAAGCAGAAATTTGACAATTGACTTCTTGTTGATACTCCAGCAGTGATATCACCAATGATTTGAGACATAGGGTGATTCTTCAGATCTTGGTACACAATGAGATCAGTGCAAGTGTTTGTAGCAGGCTCAGCAGCAACAGATGGTGATGGTGAAGCATTTCCTTGAAACCAATCAGTAGATGGTAATTCAAAGGAAGTTGAAGTTGTAGAAATCTCATCAGCATTTGTTGTGGATTGTGCTGCTGGAGCTACAGGAACATCAGGTCTAGCTGAATCAGGCAGTTGATCACTAAACTTGAAGAGGTGAGTACTACTATCATCATTATCATCAGCACCAGCAGTATCACCAGGTGGTGAACTGTTGACAGGAGCAACAGTAGGAGTTTGATAAGGAACATATTGCAGTATGTCCAAATCAAATATCTCCACAGGGCTTTGTGGAATCTTGTCCTTTGGAGATTCATTAAACTTAACATGTAGAGTCTCTTCAACCATCTTTGTTCTACAGTTGAAGACTCTGTATGCTTTGCAAGTTGATGAATAACCAACAAAGTACCCTGCATCCACCTTAGAATCAAATTTTTGGAGTTGATCCCGTGTGTTGAGAATGAAACAAGGACATCCAAAAGCTCTGAAGAATGAAATTAGAGGGGCCAAATGATGAAGAACTTCATATGGAGTCTTCATCAACCTCTGATTTACTAGAGCTCTATTCTGTACATAGCAAGCTGTATTGATAGCTTCAGCCCAAAAAGTCATTGGCAGTCCAGAATCAGCCAACATGGACCTTGCAGCTTCAATAAGGGTCCTGTTCTTTCTCTCCACTACTCCATTTTTTCAGGAGTTCTTGGAATGCTAAAATGCCTCTTGATTCCCTTCGAGAGGTAGAACTCATCAAGTGTATTGTTTCTAAATTCTGTTCCATTATCACTTCTAATACACTTGACTGAGAGGGAATACTGCTTCTCAACATACAACACAAAGTTGATAATCTTCTGAGCTGCCTCATCCTTTGAATGCAAGAAGAAAGTCCATACAAATCTGGAGTAATCATCCACAATTACCAGACAGTATTTCTTCTTAGCCATACTCATCACTCTCACAGGACCAAAGAGATCCATGTGAAGAAGCTGTAAGCAGGCAGTGGACTTAGGTTCTTCTATGGAGGGAAATGAAGCTTTGTGCTGTTTTCCTTTTAAACAAGCAGTGCAGTTATCTTCACATTTGAACTCCTTCATAGGCAGTCCCCTTACTAAACCATGGTTTATCAACTGATTTATGTTTTTGAGATTAACATGACCCAGCCTTCTATGCCATAGAGTAGATTCTTGAGGAGAAGCCTTGGAAAATAGGCAAGGATGGCCTTTGAGATCTATTTTCTTGGAAAGATCTAAGGCATACACTCTTCCTGTCCTATTGGCCTTTAGGAGAGTGTATTCATCCAACACCTTATCAATCAAACTTAGAACTTTGGATGACAGAATCCGACAGTTCTGACTGGTGAAAAGAGCAACATGGCCTTTGTCACACATTTGACTGACACTCAAGAGGTTGTACTTGAGATTTTCCACATGGTTAACATCATCAAACTTTATTTCCCCATTGGAAACAAAGCCTTTGCCGATGATGTAACCCTTTGCATCATTGCCAAATGACACAAACCCCTTCCTTCCTTGAGAGTAGTCATTAAGAAGTGATCTGTTTCCTGTCATATGCATGGATCCTCCACTGTCTACATACCAGATGCCTCTGTGGCATGTTGAAGAACCCTGCAAAACAAAACAAGTTAGTTAGATTTTGAGACCCAAACCTTTTTGGTTTTGGGCCTGTTCACATCAACAGATGGTAGACTAACATGTATGTTGGAAACAACAGCCTGAGAGGAAGAAGATGGTGAAGAAGAGGAATCCTTTGGCTTGGACCTTCTTTTCTGTGGTTTCAACATAGGAACATCTAATTGGTTAACTCTTCCCAATAGATGTTGAACCATCATAACCAGCTGTGTCTGATTTTGTGATAAAGCTTTCAGCTCTTCAGACACATTGGCATTGGAGTTTGATAAGTTCCTATGTTGCACCTTCTTCTTTTGAGCAATCTCAGCTGTTACCTGTTTAACCCCTTCCTTTTTGGATTTCTTTTTGGACTTAAGGGTTACAGGATTTGATGTTGCTGGTACAAATGTGGCTTCAAACTCATTTTTCATTTTAACCATTTTCTCTTTAATTTCCTCTTTATGTTTGAGTTTGGATCCTCTTTTGTACCAACAATCATCTGTAAGATGATTAAACAAACCACATACTTCACATGGTTTCTCCTTCATCTTATGTTGATCATCAACTAAAGAGAATGAAACTACTGAAGACTTGCTCTTCAGTACTTTGGAAGCATTATTTGCTTTCTTGACTTCCTCTTTAGTAGTCTTCAAACTCTTTCTACTGACAGCTTTCTTCTTTTTAGTGCTGACAGTAGTTGGAGTTTGAAATTCAGGTGTTAAATCTTGCTCTCAAGTCCTTTCAGGACTTCCAGAAGTAACTCCTGAGTTGATCAACTCTTTGATCATGTGAGTGTCAGCAATGGAACCATCAACATCAGCTGATTGGTTCTGAGAAGGCTTAGTGCTGACTTCTACTTTTGATGATGCTCTATCAAAAAGTAAATCACATGATGAGGTGGATTGGTTATTGCTTTCTCCATCAGATTTCACTTCTGCTCTTGAAGCAAAATCTGTAGGAGGAGCAGTGTGATTATAACCAATGCCAAACTTCACATTGGAAGCAGATTGCTTACTAAGAAGCATTTCAAAACCTTTGCATGATTGTACCCATCGATCACACTCTACTTGGGTGACTGCAAGGGTTTCTTTGAGAATTCTCTGGTCTTCCAGAATAACCTCTAGCTTAGCCTTTTCATCATTTAATTGGCATTTAAGCTTATAAATCTCATCACTTTTACTATTAAGAGCAGACTCATACTCAGCTTTTCTTTTGGAAATGGTTTTCTCAAACTCAAGTTTTTGATTTATTAATGCTACATTTGCCTCTCTAATAGAGACAAAGGCAGCTATGCATGATTCAGAACATAACTTGGCTTTAGCCTCTGAAGATACCTGAGTTACCTGTGAAAATGATGCATTTGAGCAGGAACCCTCAGTAGACTCCAGAGCCATAAGTGCTAGATTCCCAAAAGGACTGTCACCACCATGTTGATCAGCACCTGTGAACAGTTGTTCATGACCAGACATGTCATCTGGCAAACTGCTCCAGTCAACAACTTCAGGGGTGAAGAAGCTATGTTGTTGAGGTTGAGGAGGTTGATGAGATGGTTGAGGATCTGGTAGTGCATGAGGTTGTGATACCATAGGAGCTTGAACTTGACTGGTTTGTGGCATGTAATAACAAGGGTAAGGGTATGGCATTTGATCCTGAGGAACAAAATATGCAGGAGATTATGGTTGAGAATGATGACTAGAATTGACAGGATGTTGCCCTTTGTTTTGTTGACTATTTCCAGGGAAAGTCACAAAAGGTGCAGAGGAATTAGATCCAGATAATCTACATTCTCTAGCAAAGTGTCCAAGCCTTTGGCATTTGTGACACCTCAACTTACTCTTGTCAAAACCAACTTTGGTTTTGCCAGAGAGTCCTGGGAACTTTCTTCCAGTTCTTTTGTAGAACTTCTGAGATCTGATATTTATCAAGGCCATTTGGCTCAAAATATCCATCTCTTCTAAGTCATCATCAGCAATCCCCTTGAGATCATCCATGATGAAGCATAGATTGTCATTATTACACCAGTAAACTGACTATCAACACTCACAAATGCAGAATCAGAAATGTTTGAGGAGAAATCAATATGCTCATCATACTGGCATTCAGATGAAGCATATTCTGACTCATGACTAACCAAGGCAGTGTTGCCTGGTACAAAGTCTTCAGTGAGCTTACCAGATGAAGACAGTTTTCGTTTTTGTTCTATCTCTCTCTCAAATGTGAGCAATTTCCCATGGAGTTGGGTGAGAGATAGTTTGTCCAAATTTGCACTGGAGCGTAGGACAATAGTATATATGTCCCATCTCTCAGGTAGTGATCTGAGAAATCTGTTATTCATCTGGATATTGGTGTACTCATGTTTGACCATTTTTAATTCAGAGATCAAACAAGAGAACCGCTCAAACTGTTGAGTCAGTGTCTCACCCTTCCTATGAGAGAATGTCTTATATTGTTGGGCAAGGATCTCTCTATTATTTGCCAAGACCTCATCTGTTCCTCCAAATTGTTCTTTCAAGGCATTCCAGAGGTCATGGGCAGATTCATAATGCATTAGCCCAGAATAGATTTCATTGGGTAGTGCCATGGCCAGAATTCCATGGGCTTTTGCATCAATCTCAAACAATTTCTTATCCTCATCTGAGTATTGATCCTTCCTCTTCGGAACCATTTGATTGGTTTCCGGGTTATTCACCATAGGCTTGTGTGGACCATGTACCACTGATGTCCAACAACCTGAGCTGTTAACAGACAGGTGATGGAGCATACGTCGTTGCCATATGTTATACTCATTCCTAACCAGCATTGGAGGCTTGGTTGAGGAACCAGTATTGTGAGGATCATTGGAAGGAGTAGTCATTTTAGGTCCAAAAAAATTTTAATTCAAGCTTTTAAAAGATTTTACACGGACCACAACAGACTCAATGAAAACCAAGAATAAATCTCAGGATGAATGACCAAAAACACAGAAAATTCAATCTCTATAACCGTTTCTTGCAAAAATGCTAATTCAATCAAACTTGGATCTTGAATAGCAGTTTCAATGATCAATTATTAGATCGATCAATGATTAACCTGCTCTGATACCATTTGTCAGGATCAGTGATCACAAGTTCGATGGATTAGAGTGTAATGCAGTGGAATAAGATCAAGAATTAGACAAATTGTAGCAAGAATTTGATATTTGTAAACAAATACGAGAGAATATATTTCTGTGACAAGGAATGTTTCAATTATACCAAATATTTCTGCTCAATCATTCACATGTTACAATAAGGTTGACACTCCTTATATAGAGTGCAATCACTGCTGTTATCACGGGATAGTGACAACTGGCAGATCTATTACAAAAATAACTAACACTTAACAAACTACTGAAATGTTCACAACTACTGAGAACATATCAGAGTGCTAAGTACAAAATATAAAACTACTGATAAGAAACTACTGAAACTACAACGACTGAAGAACAAGCTCTTCAGTCGTTTTACAAAACTACTGAAAATATAAAACTACTGAAAGTAAACCGTCACAACTACTGAAGAATTCCTCTTCAGCTGTTATGACAACGTCTGATAGTTGGTCTTCAGTACTTGTGTCTTCAGACTTTGTCTTCAGCACTTGTCTTCAGACTTTGTCTTCAGCACTTGTGTCTTCAGACTTTGTCTTCAGACTTTGTCTTCAGCACTTGTGTCTTCAGACTTTGTAATCAGTTGTTGTCTTCAGCTGTTGTGGACTTCAGCGGTTGTTGTGACGTCTGTGGGACTTAAAGGTTTTTCTGATCCGGCTCATTGGTTCTTTTGGTCCAACAGATTCTCAATGGCTACCAGATGGAGATGAACATGCAAGGTTCATCTGGCAACTCCAACAATCAATTGGGTTCAGCCCTGCATGTGGTTGAAAGGGATAGCATAAAACCCCAACATCATCTCATATGCTACCCTGACAATTCCCTAAAGGGTCCTTTCATCACCTTCCCAGAGACACCCAGGGAGAACTACACTCAAGGAAGCCCATTCCAAGAGACAAGCTCTTCTCAAGCCTTTGTGTCTTCTGATGAAAGTTGTGGCAACTCTCTTTTCACTCTTGAAGACCTGGATTGTATCCATCCAGATGATCTAGAATATATGGAAATAGTCTAGCAGATGGCTCTTCTCACTCATAGAGCCAAGAAGTTCTACAAGAGAACTGGAAGGAGGTTTCCAAGCAATGCAACCAGTGGAAAGTTTGGCTTGGATAAAAGCAAAGTCAAGTGTTACAACTGTAACCTGATGGGCCACTTTGCTAGAGAGTGTAAGGCACCTAAAACAAATGGTGGCCAAGCACAAACCAGACTAAACTACACTGACAAAGCCCCTCAGAATAAGAAGCCAAAGCAACAAGCTGCTATTGCTGTTGAAGAAGGAGGCTTTGACTGGAGCTTTCAGGTGGAAGATGCTTCTCCAAACCAAGCACTAATGGCAGATCATGATGAAGCCAAGGTATTGGAACATCTCTGTACTCCTGAATGCATTTGCTAAAGTTAACAGATACAGGTCCTATAACTTGGAGATGAGATCTGATCTTGAGTCCTTAAACATTTTAAAATCTGATTTTAGAAAGTCTGAAAATGATTATAAACTAAAGATAAAGGACTTATAGAAAACCGTTTCAGTTCTAAAACATGAGCATACAGATTTTAGGACTCAAATCCAAGATCTCATAACCAAGATGACTGAGTGCTAGGCTGAGCTTGTGATCAGCAAAGCCAGGGCAGAAAAGAGTGTTCTTGAAGAAGAGACCTTCAAGAACATGATATCCTCATCCCTGCACAACAAAGTGTGTTATCAAAATAGACAGGGACTGGGATCCAATGAGATAGCTCCTCCACACACAATCTTGTCTGTAAGATCTCCTAGGTGTGGAACTTGTGAAGATGAGCTTCCTCTCATAAATCCTATAAGTGAAGAGGATGAAGAAGAGATAGTGAAGAATTCCTCTGAGAAGAGTGAAGAGGAGGATTCTAAGAAGGGCCACTATCCTTCTGAGGAGAAGAAGATTATTGTGATGACCAAGTCAATGAGAAAGAACTTGATCAGGAAGAGCAAAAGAAAAGCAAAGAAGGCTCAAGAGCTCAAGGCTACTTTTGACTCTAAGCAGAAACAAGTTTTTATCTCTGCAGGGTTTGAAGTAGTAAAGACTGAAGACATCAACCAAAACTCTTCAGCTAAGAGTTCTGGTTCTTGTTCAAATCATCTCAGTACCAAGAAAAAGACTAATCTGCTGTGTACCACTGCTGCACAGCCTGGACCATCAAACTCCAAGAACAGTTCCCAGCCCATAAGAACTGTCTCAGCATCTGCAAAGATGAAGGTGGAGAAGGGATGTGACCAAAGACAGTCTTGCTCTCATAAGGAGACTCTTGTGAAGAAGAAAATGTTGTGTGTCATGTGTGAAAGTACCTCTCACATTGCTAAGGATTGTCCATACAATCCTAAAAGTACTGTCCATATGACCAAGACAAAGAATTCAAAGAGTTTCAAGAAGATTCAAGCTTCGGAAAGAAAGTCTGTTTTCTTCGGAAGCTCCAAATCAAAGAAGAAGGCAAATAGAAAATTACCTTCGGAAGAGAAGTTGGTCTCGGAAGAAAGGAATTCTTCCGAAGCAGTGAAGTCTGCTGCAGTGACTGCAGAATCTTCCGAAGGTTCAATCATCAAAACTTCCGAAGTCCCAAAAGCTTCTGAAGTTTTGAAGGTCAAGTCCAAGACTCCAAAGGTGGTGTGGAAGTCTAAGAAAGACCAAGTAACTGAAGTTTCTCCATCAACAACAGCTCAAGATCCTTCTAGCACAACCATAGGATCTATTACTGTTGCATTACCTTCTATTATACTTAGTGAGCCCAAGAGAAGTAAGGCTTGGGTTTCCAAATGTAACTAATCATTTTCTTTGTGCAAGAACAGCTCAAGACAAACAAGAATGTCTGGATCATTGATAGTGGCTGTTCCAGGCACATGATAGGCAATAGGTCACTACTCCATAACTTTGAGAGGATTGATGGAGGACCAGTTGCTTTTGGAGGAGATGAAGGTGGTTACATTTCTGGAAGGGGCAAGGTCACGAATGGTAAGCTCAGTATTGAAAAGGTAAACTTTGTCAAGGAGCTTGGGTACAATCTTCTGAGTGTATCCCAATTTTGTGATCAGAGTCATAACATGCTCTTTACTGAGCATGAGTGTATTGTTCTCAAGCCTGGAGTGGTCATTCCTCATGAGCACATCCTGCTTAGAGCCCCCAGGAAAGGGAACATGTACAAGATGGATTTGCAAGAAACATCTCCCTCTGGAGAAGTTTCATGCTTTCTGTCTAAAGCCAATAGTGATGAGTCTTTCCTATAGCATAAAAGAATGTGCCATGTAAACTTTAAGAACATGAATAAACTAATTAAACATGATTTGCTAACTGGAATGCCAAAGAAAGAGTTTACAAGTGATGATCATTGTGTTGCATGCCTGAAAGGGAAGCAACATAAGGTATCTCACAAGCCTAAGGAAAGGAACTCCATCACTACTCCCCTACACTTATTACATATGGATCTCTTTGGCCCCACCAGTGTAATGAGTCTAGGAAGAACCTCTTATTGTTTGGTGATCACAGATGATTTTACAAGATTCACTTGGGTTTTCTTTCTTAGAACTAAGGATGAGACCCCTGAGATTCTGAAGAATTTCATCTTAAAAATTGAGAATCAAAGTGATCACAAGGTCAAAACCATAAGATGTGATCAAGGGACTGAATTCAAGAAATCAAATCCTTGATACATTTTGTGATGAAAAAGGTATTACAAGACAATATAGTGCTCCCAGGACTCTTCAGCAAAATGGTGTTGCTGAGAGGAGAAACATGACACTAATTGAAGCTGCAAGAACTATGTTGTCTGACTCTAAACTGCCCATCATCTTCTAGGCAGAGGTAGTAAATACTGCTTGCTATGTGCAAAACAAAGTTTTAGTAGTTAAGACACATGGTAAGACTCCTTATGAACTTTGGCACAAGAGAAAACCTTTCATTGGTTTTCTCAGGTCATTTGGATGTTCATGCACCATCTTGAATACCAAAGATCAAATTGCCAAGTTTGCTGAGAAATCAGATGATGGACACTTCATTGGATACTCTTCCCAAGCTAAGGCTTATAGAGTATACAATATCAGAACTAGAATTGTTGAGGAGTCAGCCAATGTGACTTTCAATGAACACACACCCTGTGTGGCTGGTTCTGGTCCTGATTGGCTATTTGATCTTGATTTAGTTACCAACTGTTTTAACAAATCTTATGAGAATGTTTAAGGATCTACAGAAAATTTAAATACAGGTGATCCTGATCCAAGATTTGAGCTAAGAAGACCTTCAACTCATACATCTTCAGCTCCAGTTGGAACTACTTCAGCAAATGAGGTTTCTATCAGCACTGCAATGACAAATTCAGCCGATACATCTAGGGTGCCTTCAAATTCCAGCTCAGAGGCTCCACAGCCAGATAAAGCTACCTTAATTGTGGAAGACAACAATGGTGATGGTGAAAGTGATCAAGAATTCCTTGATGCTAATAACCACACCATAGATGACAACATCAATGATGTCACACACTCATTGGATCAAGTCAATCTTGATAAGTGTGGTGCTGTGGAGGGTGAATCATCTATGCCAGATTTAAATTTCTCAAATTTAGATCTTTCTCAGCAACTTGCTGGGATCCCTCAGCTTAGGATCCACAAGTCTCACCCCGCCACAAACATCATTGGAGATGTTGTCACAGGGGTAAGAACAAGAGGACAAACCCATGAAGAAAAATGTTTGTCTTCACTCTTGTTTCTTATCCCAGATAGAGCCAAAGAAAGTTGATGAGGCTCTAAAGGATGGAAGTTGGGTTGAAGCTATGCAACAAGAGTTGCTTCAATTCAAAAGGCAAAAAGTTTGGAACCTTTGTCCTCTTCCTCATGGGAAGACTACCATTGGAACCAAATGGGTGTTTAGGAATAAGAAGGATGATAGAGGCATTATCATCAAGAACAAGGCTAGACTAGTTGTTCAAGGATACACACAAGAAGAAGGGATTGACTACACTGATGTCTTTGCTCCTGTAGCAAGATTAGAAGCTGTTAGGATATTCCTGGCATTTGCTGCATCCAAGAACTTCAAGGTCTTTCAACTTGATGTAAAGTGTGCTTTTCTGTATGGAGTGATTGATGAAGAGGTATATGTCAAACAACCACCTGGTTTTGTAGATCCTGATCATCCTGATTATGTTTGCAAGCTTGACAAAGCTCTTTATGGGCTGCATCAGGCACCCAGGAAGTGGTATGAGACATTGTCTGAGTATCTTTGTAAACATGGATACAGGAGAGGTACTATAGATGGAACTCTCTTCATCAAAGGACAGGGAAATGATATATTGCTAGTTCAAGTGTATGTAGATGACATCATCTTTGGTTCAACTAATCCAAAGCTCTGTAAAGACTTTGAGAAGCTGATGAAAGACAGATTTGAAATGAGTGCAATGGGAGAACTCAATTTCTTTCAGGGAATTCAAGTGAAGCAAGTTGAAGATGGCATCTTCATAAGTCAGTCAAAGTATGTTCAGGACATACTCAAGAGGTTCAACATGACTGATTGTAAGATTGCTAAGACACCCATAGCCAGAAACCACTCCCTTGGACCTGATCTTGAGGGGGAGTGTGTAGATGAACACTTATACAGGGCTATGATTGGGTCTCTTATGTATCTTACAGCTAGCAGGCCTGATATCATGTTTGCTAAATGTATTTGTGCAAGATATCAAGCCAACCCTAAGATGTCTCACCTCATCACTGTCAAAAGGATTTTAAGATACCTCAAAGGTGCTTCAACACTTGGTTTATGGTATCCAAAGAATCCCGACTTCAATCTGTATGCTTATACAGATAGTGATTATGGTGGTTGCAACATGACTGCAAAGTCTACATCTAGGGGATGTCAATTCCTTGGTGGAAGGGTTGTCTCATGGCAATGCAAGAAACAATCCTGTGTGTCTGCATCAACTGCTGAGGCTGAATACATTGCTGCTGCAAGTTGCTGTGCTCAATTGCTTTGGATTCAAAATCAGATGCTGGACTATGGATTTAACTTCAAGGAGACTCCTATCCACATAGACAACAATAGTGCTATCTCTATCACTGAGAACCCTGTGCAGCACTCAAGGACCAAACACATCAATATCAGGTATCATTTAATAAGAGATAACTATGAAAAAGGATTAATTAAACTAGTCAAAGTTCATACAGATGAACAATATGCTGATCTGTTTACAAAAGCTTTTGATGACAGAGATTTAAATATCTAATATCAGCTATTGGGATGATTAACTTTGAGTGGATCTTTTCTTAAAACTAATTCTAATTATTTCTTAAAATTATGTGTGTCCTAAGTTGTCTAGTTCATCACTTTCATAAGCTCATGTTTTCTTTGGATATAAAATCCTTTTTGAAAACTTTCCTTAGATTCTTGAAAATTTTCTGATCCTTTGGAAGATATATTTTTACCTTCGGAAGCAAATCATGTCTTTAAAAGAAATAACTGTCTAAGAAATTTTACCTCCGGAAGAGGTTTCAATCTATCTTCCGAAGCTTAAATACTTGTCTTAGACACTTATTTGTTTTTAAGGACTTTTTCCTTCTGAAGAAAAATTAACTCTCGGAAGCTTTGTTGTTTTATATACAAAGCATTCAAGTGCTTATTTCTCTTCCGAAGCAAAATTTTCAAGATTCTCAGGAAAATCTTCCGAAGTCATTTTAGCTTCGGAAGCTTTTTCATTAAAACTTCCGAAGATACTTTACCTTCGGAAGCTTTTCGAATTCCAAGAAAACTACTTTTTGAGCAAAAGTAAACTACTTTTTCAGAGGTGGGACCGACATTCGGATTTCAAAGTTTATCCTCTTTCATTAACTTTGGTTCAAATCCTTTTCACATAAACACCCAATGGTTCCCCCTCTCCCTCACTATCTTCTTCAATTCTACTATTCCTCAAACCTAATTCCCAAACCACCTTTGCTTTTCACCTTTATTCATCCTTAAGCTTCTCAAATGGCCAACCTTAACCGCAGAAACAACCCAGATTTCTCCATGCAACTTCACAGGCAACATAATTAGGTTGCTCTGTTAAGCTCTAAGAAAGATGAAAGTTTCTCAGAGATTTGCCAGTTCTTAGCTTTATCAAATTACTTCACCTCCCTAACCATTGATCCTACTCTCTATGAGGATCATCTGCTTGAATTTTGGAAGACCTGCCAAGAGGTCATCATGGATGGGGAGAAGGCACTGTCTGCCACAATGCAAGGGAGGACAATCTTCATCACTCCAGCCATCATCAACACTCATTTGCAGCTGGATGATGAAGATGGTGAGTTGTCCTTCCCAAAGGAGCTGTAAATCATTCCTCTGAGTAGATGGGCTCTGAGGGAGATTTCTCAGTAAAGACCTTCAGGAAAGGGAAGGTCTCATCCCAGTGGAAATACCTACTCTATCTGGTTATCCACAGCTTGTCAAACAAGCATGAAGGGTGGGACCAGATTCCTGAGGATCTCCCCTTCATAGTGCATGGAATGGTTCAAGGGGTCAAGTTCAGGTACTCTCAATTTGTCTATACCAATTTGCTTGCTAACTTGGACTCCTTAGAGTATTATATGTTTCCTAGATATGTTCAACACATTCTCAACTGTGAACTGGGCTCACAGTTGAGGGAAACAGATAATATTCTTAAATTGGGACAAATGAAGCCCAGCATCTTTAAAATCATGAAGAAGCCAACTGTAGGCTTCTCAGGGGTAGAAACAGCCCTTGTCCCCAAAATGTTAGAGCTCATTGCTCAAGGTGACAACCTAGCAACACAAGCTAGTGTTAAACCCACACCTTCTATCTCTCTACCACTAAAAAGGCCTCAAGTAACCCTCACCTACCAAAGAAAATCCAAACGAACCCCTGCTCAAGCTATTGAATCTGTGCAGGTCCCCATATACTCACCTATACAGGACGAAGTGGACACTAGAGCTCCCACTTCCCCTGAGAGCAAACCACTCCCATCTCTTCAACAATCAGGGCTGAGGTTCCTCATGCTCACCCTGATGAGCTCACAAGCCCAACTGCCTTAAGCCTTCACTCTAAGTCTCAACACTCAAGTGAACAACCTTCAAGGGACAATTACAATCCCCAGCCTTTAGATCTAAATCAACCCATTCCCAACCTTTCATTCTATACTGATGAAGACTTAGGTTTCAGTGAGTACCATGAGTCTCTTTTCTCTTCCCCTACTCAAAGAGAGATGAGTACTCCTGAGTCTCCTTAGTCTAGCCCACATCAGTCACCTATAACTGAGGTGGATACTTCTGAACCTGTTCAGGATATCCATATGGAAAAGGCTCTCACTTTTGTAAGTGATTACATTATTAAGACCTCAACCATGGCAACTCAGCCCATTGACATCTCAACTGAGAATGTCAATGAGCAGAGGAAATCCAGCAGCCAAGAATCTGAAGCTGGTGGTGAGAGAGAGGACTTTAGTCCAATTATCTCATCCCCCAATGATTCTTCTGATGAAGAAGAGGGGAATCTGAGACTAAAGGTGCAAAAACTGTCAAAAACATGCTCCTATTTAGTCTCTAAGGTTAGTCACCTTGAATCTCAGGTGACTACCCTTCAAAACAAGGTCAATGATCAGCAACTTGAGATATCTTATCTCAGGGAAAAACTAGCTGGGAGACCTTTAAGAAGAGTTCAACCAGGAACACAAGAACCTGTGAATGTGGTTGACCTAACCTCTAGCTCACCTATACAAGAGGGTGATGCTACCAAAAAGGGGGAGAAAGTCATCACAGACACAGAACCTGGGAGCTCTTCAGAGAGTATGAACATTGAGGACTCACCATCCTCACTTGCAATTGTGCATAATCAGCAGCTTCCTCAAGATCACATTAATGTGGACTCTATAGACTCTATCATCAGGAGTCTGTTTGAGGAAGGTATACCAAGGGCTATGTCATCACCACCTCAAGGAACTTCAAACTACATTATTGGGTGGAGGTATGATGGTGATAGAAGAGCCCTTATTCTTCACAGAGTTCAAGGGCAACAAGAAGTATTTGATTTTCAAACCTTGAACTACTATGAAGGTCTTGATCTGGTCAACATGCCACTTGTCAATCCAAGCAAATCAAGACAAGCTGACAGGTTGGCACTCAAAATTCAAGACAGAATTACTGAAGAGTTCAGCCTAAGAAGGAGACAAAGACAATCAGGTAATGTCATTGGTCAACTGGATGCTGAGGCAGACCCTGAGATTAGCTTCAAAGGGAAAACCTTGGCTGAAGGCCCAGTGATAGAGCCTGAGAGCCCTGTCACACCAACAACTGCTTCAGAAATTCATTCCCTCAGTGAAACACCTGCTGGTGAAGGTGTCTCACAACCTCTCTCTGGCCAGAGCATGGATGCTACACCAAGCAATGAAGGCCAAACCTCTATCCACCCTGAGTCACAAAGGTCTGTGGGTGACAAAGGGAAAAGGATTTTGACTTCTGAGGAAATTGAGGAGGAGGAGAGAGAGAGAGGAAGAGGAAGCTAAGGGGAGAAAGTTCCTCTGGGTCTTCAGGTTTTATGCAAGCTGCAATCAGGGCTGCCCCCAGACCAAATACTCAAGATGATGAGTTGAGGGCAGTCAGGATTACTTACCTGCAGACCAGGAACTATGACATATATGAGATTATTTCTCTCCCCTTAGAGCAACTAAATGAACTGGCTGACATAGAAGTATCAAGAGAGATGAAAGAGAAAGAGGATGCAAGGTTACTTCTCCAATTCAAAGAGGAGAAGAGACAGAAAAGACTCTACAAGCATGCTCCTACTCTTTCACCAGTTCAGGAAAGCCTTGTGCAAGAGACTATGGCTTCAACACAAGAACCTCTGGCAGACAAAGAAACAGACAGACAAAACATGATCAACTACCTGAGTGCCACAGGTCTCTACCAGGCATCTGCACTTCTTCCCTTGTCCTTTGAGTACATTGAATTTGAGTATCTCAAACAGCTTGAACTTCAAGTGCTCAAAGAACAAAAAGCTACAAAGAGAAAGATGAGGGAAGAGGCTGCAAAGTCAAGAGCCATCATCCAAAAGAGTATGAAGAAGTCTGCTGACAGACAAAGGATGATGAGCTTCTTGAAGCTGTATGGATTCTCCGGAAGGAGACTTGGCCCTATGTCTCTATCCACAATGGATGAGCATATCAGGGTAATCAAGCAGAAGATCAAGAGTGGAGAGCTGATTGACTTACACTCTCTTCCAAGTCAAGTCCCACCTGAAGTGGAGGTTAAGGTTGAACAACCTAAGACAACACAACCCGGACCTCCTACTGAGCCTCAGCAAGCTTCATCTTCTGATCCACAGCAGGGTCAAACTCCCTCTCCTTCTGAACCTGTGAGGGAGGAACACCCAACTAAGAAAGACAAGGATGATCAACATGGTGCTGCAGACCAGTCTTCTCAGTTAAAGTCCTCTAAGAGGAAGAAGAGGATGGCTTCTAAACCAAAGTCTAAGAAGAAGAAGCCTAAATCATCTACCTCTACACCTCAGGCTGAGTCAGATCAACCTGAGGAAGTGCATGAAGAGGCAGCCCAACCAACTCCAATTCAAGTGGCTCCTCTTGCAGCTGAGACACCTATCTTATCCTGGACCTTCTCTACTAATCCAGAAAGATGGCATGTAATCAGAGATCAAGGTGTTGAGAATGTCTATACATGGCAAGACATAATCAACTTACCTCCTCATGATCTCTTTGAAATGAGAAGATACTATGAGAGTCTGAATGATCCTGACCATCTAATGAAGAAGGGTATGGTCATCACTCTCCCCTTAGAGCAACTAAATGAACTGGCAGATGTCATCACTCGCCCATTTAAGAATGCTAGGCCAGGAGCATTGGTTTCCTTTAGGATGCCTTCTCCTCCACCTCCTCCTGCAAGGACCCCAACACCAGCACCTCCTATGATCAACCCGCCCAAACACCACCCGCACGACAAGCATTGGATGCCACCTAGGCGTATCATGTATGATGGGTCGAGTGTTCTTGTCGGCGACCCCTACTCCTAGTCTAGTCATCGGGCTAGTGATTTTGGTCCTTCTAACCCTACGTTGAGTGACATATTAAGGACCATCCAGCGTCATGAGTTGACTCTTCAGCACGGCACGCGAACTTCCCAGTCCGCCCAGCTTCAGGATATGATGGCGTCACATGGTGTCCAGCGCTTGGAGCAAGAACAAAGGAAGAAGAGTTCAGGCTGGTTTGGATGGCTGAAGAAAAGATGGCAGTGACGGCTAGGGAAAGGATATTTGGGTCGTCTGTCACTGAAACTATTTGAAGGGACTATGTTATTTACTTTGGACACTATTATTATTATTTATGGGGTCGATGGCACCTTCCAAATTGTGAAACTATGACGCTATTAGTATTTGTTTGGTTGACACTATATTTATCTATCTAAGAAACTATTGCTTATGATGCTACTTTTGCAGGGTGATTTGATTTGGATGCAATATATCATGTGTTGAAAGATTGATTTGTGTCCCATAGATAATTCACACCATGTTGATTGAATGATATATATATATATATATATATATATATATATATATATATATATATGTGTGTGTGTGTGTGTGTGTGTGTGTGTGTCGTGTTATGTGTATTATATTCTCATTGTGATTGGTTAACATGGGTAATTAGGGTAAATTCAATGTAGTGGGATACTTGAAACCAAAATTTATAAGATGCTAGATGAGTTTATCTATGATGCTAGCAGAATGCCGCCCAGACAGGGAGCTCGTACTAGAAGATGAGGAGCTGCTAGAGGCCGACAAGAAGAAGCTAGACAGACCGGAAACCAACCACCTACTCCACCAGGAACCCCACATGAAGAGAATGTCGACCATGAGAACGACGAGCGGATTACTAACCTAGTGGCACAACAAATTGCTAACACCATTCCAACTATCATCGCCCAGATCAACGCAGACCGGGGTAATACAATCGGAAACGATGGACCCAGGAATGATGAAGGAAATAATGATGATGCTTAAGAGATAAGGAATGGGTGTTCTTACAAAACCTTCATGGCATGCAAACCAAAGGATTTCTATGGCACCAATGGTGCGATAGAGACTTACCGATAGGTAGATGAGATCGAAGCTGTGTTAGATATCAGTGAGTGCAAGATGGAACACATGGTGAGGTTTGCCTCCTAATCTCTCAATGGATCGGCACAGGAGTGGTGGAAAACCATTATTCAGCCTCGAGGAAGGAACGTTGTAGGTTGAATAAATTCGACCGATTACGAGTAATGGAAGTTTATAGGTAACATAATGATACAATAAAACCTTGACAAATATGGCCACAATAACTTATAACGATTAGCTAGGTGTACTTGGTTCCCGTGATGAACAAGCATACGTCATCAGGAGCCGGCAATAACCTCGGCTTTAGCACCAAATAGGCTTGTCAAGTCCATAGATCTATGACGTCGCTAGGCTAGAAATAGTTTACAAATAACCATGACAAGATTAAATAAGAATTGCTAGTGTATTTACAAGTATCAAGATGTTTACAAGTGTAAGTTTATAACGTTAACATGTTCCACCCCAAAGGTGTGAAATAAGTAAAATGGGCATGAAAACTCACATGTTGTATAAGATGAATCTGAAGAATAATAATAAGAATTTAAGTAACGCTCCAATGATTTCTTTTTACAGGATAACTAAATGTATAAATTCTAAGATTTAAGTTTAAAAACAAGATTAACGACTAAACGTGAACTAGGGGTTTCAATTGAAATTTGGGGTTTGATAAATAAATAAAATTAAATAATGGAATCACTTATATTTTGATTCAATGAAAAAGAAATATACCATTGTGAATCCAAGGATCACAATCAGGAATTATCAATGTTAGATTGGAATCGAGTTAATGATTGCGGAATGATCATTAATCATTGTTTAATTGATTTATTATTAAAAATCAATGACAATGAATATTAACAATAAAGAACTCAATGATATCAACGCAATAAATAAACGAAAAATATTTGATTCAAAAGTATTTCGTTAAAACTAGTTAATGATTACAGATGAAATAACTAATGAATGCTATAAACAATAATTGCTTCGAACATGTTGAGGTTTATGATGTATTGATGTGACAGCTGCTAGGGTTTTGTGTTTGATTGTGTAAATTGATGTGATGGTTGTTAGGTTGCCGACTATTGCTTGTGTTCCGTCTCCTTTGATGGGAAACCTAGAACTCCTACAAGTTGTTCATCTGTGGGTCTTTGATCTCCCAGCTTCCTTAGACTTGTCTGCATTGGTGTACTTCCATAGGAAATCCTCGAATGCATTTCATATCTACGGAAGAACAGATTTGTTCATCCGTAGATATTTTGTACACTTAGTCAATTTTAGAAATTGACTAAGTCTAATGTTTGATCCTGCAATCATACATACAAATCAACACACATATATGTATATGGTTAACCTATATGCATAATGCATACATCATAATAATGAATTACAAATATTCAATACAATTATTGATCAAGTTCTAAGCCTATACAAAATGATCTAGATCTATCGTTCCTATATCTAACAATACTCCCCTTTAGGCTTAGACACTTGTAATAAGTTCTTTAACACTGAAAGCTCCTTCATCCTTGACACCTTTCTTGTTGAAGTATGATACTGCATCCTTTTGATTATCGTACTTGTACTTGATCTCCATTCTACATATCTTTAAAGTGTCTCAAAACTCAATCCCAACACATCTTCTTCAGTAGTAAGTGTTTCCACTACACTTTGATTATGCACTATTTTAAGCTCATCTTCTTCTGAGATTCTTAGTTCTGAAACTTCCTCAATGGTAGATCCTTTCAGCAGCCCAGCTTCATGTCTTCTTCTCTTGTAAGCCTTTGCATGTAATTAGTCAATTACTTGGTTCATATGCACATATAGACATAGATCATTCTGTGCTCTTTCATCAGTCAGCTTTGGGAAAAATTTGTCATGTAGATATGATGTATAGCTTGGGTGAAGCAATTTGATCTCCACTAGGTCAAAGATTCTTATCTTATCAGCTTTCTTTCCTTCAGCATTCCTCAGTAGCACCAACTCTTTGGTTATCTCTACAAATCCGCATTCTGTTATGGGATATGTATATTGATTTCCTTCAAAGCTTTTTAGACTTGCTGAATTCCTGTTGCTGTCTCCAACCCTCTTTAAAAATTCATCATCTACAAGAGTAAAGGAGTTGGATGTTGATATTTTCTTTCCTTGATTTCTCTTTCCGTGCTCAGCATCTTCCCTCTTAGCCTCCTTGAGCACATCATCTATGAATTTTGTCTTTAGCCTACCCACTAACAAAGAAAAATCTTTTCCCCTTGGGTGGATTGGATAGTTAGAGATGATTAAGCTTTGCAAATCCTTAGTATCTCCCTCAGGAAGACTCAATAATACTTCTACATCATGGAAGTATTGGATTCTTCCAAATGTTTTCTTAATGATTGCACAATCCCAGTCTGGATCATATGTCTAGGCCATAATTGTGTTTTCTTCCACAGAACTGGGGGTTGTGATATGATCATAAAGCTTTATCAGGGTTGACTTCTGCTCTGTTATTTCTCTAACTGTTGTTCCCAATGACCATACTTTGTCAGTTATAATTGCATGTGGCTCTCCGATCAGTTTTTCCTTCCCTTTGTGCTGATCTTTAGATTCAACAGTTACAGGATCAGCAAGGAGTTTGCTTTGTTGCTCATAGGAGGGGTTGGGGCTTCGGTTCTGAACTGTAGACCAGTTTCTAGCTCTATTTTCATCACATGTTCCATCATCCTTCTTAGCTCTACCTTTGATCTTCCCTTCAACCCATGCATTATGTAGTTGTTACCCTATAGCCAACAGGTCATATTGTATTTACTCAGCTTAGTTGTGTCACAGTGACCCAAATCCATCTTGATATTCTGAATTGATTGATAGGTTGTGAATGCCTCATAGTCACAGTTGGGGATAATAAACCTTGCAAGCTCAATCTCTTTCAACAAATCCTTCATTTCAGTCATGTTCATCCTTTCTACCATGTCATATGAGAATCCATGGTTAATTAGGGTTATGAACATTGTTAATTCAGGCCTTTCTTCCAATATATCTTTTATGGTCAGTAGATCATCAGCCTTTGGTTCTTTGTGTTCTTTGGGAGACTCAAGTTTTGTCAACTCATCCCATTCAACATCACTCTCAATTTCTGCATGAGATATAGGCTTCAAGGTTGAGACATCCACTGAAGGAGTGTGTTCTGGCGATGTGGGTTTTGATCTTTTTGGTGATTTTTCAACATCAATCACTTCTTTCTTTGTAGGCCCTAAGTAGCTCCTCTTTCTTGAGTATTGAATGATTTGCTTTGAGGTCTCAGCAGATTCTTTTGATTGTTTTGTTGCATAAGCATTTGATTCAATGTCACTTATCTTCTTTTTCAGATTATCATTCTCTGCATCTTTTCTTTCCAGCTTAACAGATTGTTCATTTAGAGTCTTTTTAGCTTTATTTCTCTCAACCACAAGCTTCTCTCTTTCATCCTTCTCATGTGCAATAAACTCTTTTAGATCTTTGACTAGCTCATGCAAAGCATCAATGACTTCATTGTTTTCTTGAACATTTTCTCTAAATTTTTTTACGGATGCTTCTTGAGTTAATAACTTATCCTCCTTTTCCCTTATCATCCTCGTCAACTCCCTTATTCTTTCTAACCTTTTGTTTGATTTAATGATCAGCTTGTTGTATTCAGCTACCAAGTAACGTTTGCTTACTTGGATGTCTTCATCACTAAGGTCATTTTCATGGTATGCAATGACATCAACATAGTTTACTTCTTCTTCCCCTTCTTGATGTTTAGCATCCATCTCATCATCATTTACTTCATCATAGACTATACTAAATGAGCTTGAGCTGGACTCAGCTGCTTGATCTGCCGCTCTTGAAGTTGTTGTTGTTGCTGCTGATGATCAGTGGTTGGAGAGACAGGTTTAGTATCATTATAGTGAACAGGGGATTCAGTTTTAGGGATAATAAACCTTGCAAGCTCAAACTCTTTCAACAAGTCCTTCATTTAGTCATGTTCATCCTTTCTACCATGTCATATGAGAATCCATGGTTAATTAGGGTCATGAACATTATTAATTCAGGCCTTTCTTCCAATATATCTTTTGTGGTCAGTGGATCATCAACCTTTGGTTCTTTATGTTCTTTGGGAGACTCAACTTTTGCCAACTCATCCCATTCGGCATCACTCTCAGTTTCTGCATGAGATATAGGCTTCAAGGTTAAGACACCCACTGAAGGAGTGTGTTCTGGCGATGTGGGTTTTGATCTTTTTGGTGATTTTTCAACATTAATCACTTTTTTCTTTGTAGACCCCAAGTATCTCCTCTTTCTTGAGTATTGAATGATGTTGCTTTGAGGTCTCAGCAGATTCTTTTGATTGTTTTGTTGCATAAGCATTTGATTCAATGTCACTTATCTTCTTTTTCAGATTATCAATCTCTACATCTTTTCTTTCCAGCTGAGCAGATTGTTCATTCAGAGTCTTTTTAGCTTTGTTTCTCTCAACCACAAGCTTCTCTCTTTCATCCTTCTCATGTGCAATTGACTTTTTTAGATCTTTGACTAGCTCATGCAAAGCATCAATGACTTCATTGTTTTCTTGAACATTTTCTCATAATTTTTTCACGGATGCTTCTTGAGTTAACAACTTATCCTCCTTTTCCTTTATCATGCCCCTCAACTCCTTTATTCTTTCTAACATTTTGTTTGATTTAATGATCAGCTTGTTGTATTCAGCTACCAAGTAACGTTTGCTTACTTGAATGTCTTCATCACTAAAGATCATCTTCATTGTATGCAATGACATCAACATAGTTTGCTTCTTCTTCCCCGTCTTGATGTTCAGCATCCATCTCATCATCATTTACTTCATCATGGGCTATACTAACTGAGCTTGAGCTGGACTCAGCTGCTTGATCTGCCTGCTCTTGTTGTTGTTGTGTTGTTGTTGCTGATGATCAGTGATTGGAGAGACAGGTTTAGTATCATTAGAGTGAACAGGGGATTCAGTTTTGGTTAGAGAGGGTTGAACATTACTTGCTTGTGAGGCTAACTCAGTCTCACCAGTGTAAATGCTCTCAACTGATTGGTTTTTAGGAGTTGGAGGTTGTTGAAAAGTTGTAATTGGTGTTGAATTGGTGATTGAGGGTGATCTAGAGAAATTGGTTGAGTGTTTTGACTGGCTGGAGATTGAGGTTGTGGAGAATGTGAGGCTTGCTCAGTATCAGCATGAGAGCTATCCTGCTGGTCTTCCCACACCAGCTCTTGAGGATTGTTGGCATTAGGGTCAGCCACATGAGCAAACATAGGCATGTCTTTACCTTGGTATTTTCCACTTATCTTGTTAAGTACATATCTTCCTAAATGTGCTTGAACAAACACATCACCATCTCGGTCTATTCCAGGAAGCTCAGCATTTATGATCAAGTGTAACAACCTTGGGAACATATACATCTTGTCAGCTTTCTTTACTCTGATTTGGTCACACAAACACCCAAAGATGTACTTTGAGTAGTTGTATGTCCTCCCCTCAAATATGCCAATGATACTAGAAGAAATGTGTTTAGAAAATCTATCCAATCTGGATTTCCTGTTGGAGATACCCATGAGATAAGTGTGACACAGAAATGTATATGGCTTACACAGTCTTCCTTTCATTATTTCTCCCTCCTCAAAATCACCATCACATCCCATTAGGTAGAACACCTTCTCTATATACTCATTCTCAAATACATCTGGGTGACCTGCTTCTTGATCTCCTAACTATAATACCCTTCTGATGGTCTGTACATCTATTCTGAGTCTTTCATTCTTAATATCAGCCATAATCACTTCAGATTCTCCATCTTCCATTATTAGAGCTGAATTCCAAAAGTCGACTATATGAGCTTGATGAATCACAGGCTCTGCTGTTAAAGCATAGAAAAGCCTGGATCGTCACAAATATCTGATGATGTCCCGACATCCTTCCGATACAGTGTCGTTAGGATTTAAGAATGCACACACATTGTGCTCTCTTGCAAATCGATTAGCCATCTGTTCATAAAAACGAAGAAGATTAAGTTAGAACAAAGTCATCACATCTAAAAATATGAAGAGGTTAAACGAAAATGATGAATCAATCAGTTCTTACTGATGTTTATGATATGATTTACCTTGAAATTAAGACTTAAAATCAGGATTAAGATTTGTTTGATGTTTAAGATTTGAGTAATTTTTAAATCAGATAAGGGAGGGATGAGGTTTTGACTAATGGAATTCTAGGTCAAAAAGGTTCTGTAAAAGTGAATAATGAATACCAAGTCAAAAACATCATTTATACTCCCTTGGACACATTTATTTCATTTATTTAATGAAGTGTGTCCCACTTTTTTATTACTCTTCCGTAGAATTTATTTATTCCGTGGATTTCAGTTCTTTCGTAGGACATCTGCGGATGCCTAGCTTCAAAACTGAAATTTGAAATTCATTTGAAGTATAACTAAATTTTCCATAGTTTACCAATCTATGGAAATAGATTATACTTGTTAAATATTAACTCATCCGTAAGTTATCAATCTACGGATAGTCATTTTTTTTCTTGATCAAGTTTTGCACTATAGCTTTTGCTTATGCTAAAAATGCATTGTAGCTTCTGCTGATGCTGAAGAATGCACTGTAGCTTCTAATGATGCTGAAATGTAAAGTTTGAAACTTCTTTGATTGTATGATTGTATTGTTCTATTTAACTGATAGAACCATTTATTGCTATTGGACCTTGTTGACTTTGTTTTCATAACAATTTGTGTACAAGAAGATTTATAAATTTAAAAAATTCATGTATCCTACAGCCAAGTTAGTGCTCAGGTTTCAATTTCTTCGTATTGACAATTTATTTGACAATTTTGTGAATTATCTACTCCCCTTAAATTTTGATCAATGATGAATGAAGGCATTTATCATAAATTTAAGAGAAGAATATCATGAAAGACACATGTCTGTCCAAACATACTGGAAAAGAAATAAATCAAAATAAACCAAATTGAATTATGTACAAGCATATATACTCATAGAATGGGATCATACTATAACACTAAGCATCTTCCTGTTTGATTTGTTTGATGAAATGGTACCTGGTCCTAGTTTTGATTGCAAGTATGTTTCTCCATTTAAATCCAAACAAGCGTAATGTATCAACTGGGCATGCTGTTTATCATGTTTTCATGTTTATTTGTGAGTAACAGTTATGGGCTCCACATTCAAATCACTTAGAGTTTGTCCTCCCTTTGTGAGTCAAATCATCACTTTTTCACACATACAAACTAGGTACTTTAAGTTATAAGTTCTATCTTGAGATGTATTTGACATCTCATAAATGCATTGATGTAACAGCTCTGAAGTTAATATACAGTTGATCACATAGGATTCTTTTGAGAGCTAAGATATGATCATCATCAGGTCACCAGGTATTTACTTCCGTAAAACAGAGGTGCCTTTAACCCAGGTCTTTGTTTACATAAAACATAGGGATGATGAGGATGATGATCTTGTCACAAGTTGGTTACAAATGTACACCATGGTGATCATACACCCAGGTCTTTGTTTACACAAAACAAAAGGAATATGATTTGCAAAGATAGACATTATAAAGTGTTGGTAAATAGTGTGCTTAGATGAGTGATTTGGTCACATCACAATAAGACTCACTTGTATCCCACATACAGTCACTTTTACATGATATTGGGCATGTTCTTAGTGTAGTTATTACTCAAGATGAACCTACTCACAAATCAAGAAACTATTGATCAGATTTTAATAAAATTTAAGAACTCGGGAAGCAAGCAAAGGCATAGTGTACTATCATTTGTTTTGGTTAACCTATATACATAATGCATACATCATAATAATGAATTAGAAATATTCATTACAATTATTGATCAAGTTCTAAGCCTATACAAAATGATCTAGATCTATCATTCCTAGATCTAACAATACTCCCCCTTAGGCTTAGACACTTGTAATCAGTTCTTAAACACTGAAAGCTCCTTCATCCTTGACACCATTTTCTTGTTGAAGCTTGATGCTGCATCCTTTTGATCATCGTACTTGTACTTGATCTCCTGTAACACCCGGTTATTTAAAAAGACAAGAAATGAAGAATAAAAGAAAGAAAAACAATAAAGTCCAAATGGAGGGACTAAAAGTGTCCAAAAGGACAAATCTTTAAAAAGTTGGTGAATAAAGCAACATGGCCGCCCATGTTGCTACTCACACCTTTTCATTCGGTTTTAGAGAGAGAGAGAAAGGAAGATAGCAGAACTTCGGGTTTTGAAGAAGAAGATATCGAATTCAAGGTAAGAATTCGTGGTTTTTAAGTGTTTATGACGGGTCTTATCCCGGTTGCATGTTTATGTGCTTATGTGTTTGTGTATGTGCTCGGGTGTGTGTGTTTGGTGGTGTTTTTAGGTGCTTGAACTCAGTTGCAAAAGGGTTAGAAGGAAGAAACACCCAAGTTGCATCAGGTGAGTTTCTAGACCCCGGTGAACATCTTTGGGGCTGAAAATGTATTTAAAACATTTTTACAAGTTTATGTATGTTTACCCGTATGTATTATGCATGTTGATTGTTGGTTCTTAGATGCTTATAGGTTGTTCATGTTTAGAATGACCATGTTAAGCTTAGAACAAATAGGTTGGATGTTTGGATTGGAATTCATGCTAGAAACAAGTTGAACAGAAGATTCATGCACCTAAATAAGGTCCATGCGCCTGAAAAATGCCTTAGACGAATTTAAGTATAAGCCCATGCGCCTGAACAATAGCCCATGCGCCTAAAATTACCTTAGAAAAGTGTAAGTGTAACCCATGCGCCTGAACAGTAGCCCATGCGTCTGAGATTGCCTTAGAAATGTCTAAGTATAGCCCATGCGCCCAATGTGGCCCATGCGCCTAAAGTTTCTCATGCGCCCAAGTGGCCCATGCGCCTAAGTATGTCCATGCGCCTAAATGGTTCATGCGCCTAAGAGTACAAAAAATGGTTAAGTGTTGGCTGATGCGCCTATATAGTGATGAAACGCCCAAAAAGGGCTCATGCGCCTAAATAGTGTCAAAGCGCCTAACCCTTAGAATTTATTTCAGAATGTTGGGAGTCTGTGCCTTTAGGGTTTTGACCGAGGGTTGACTAGATGGGTTTCATGCATGATTTTGATTGATTATGATTGTCTTATGATTGTTCCTTATTATTATTGTTGCTATTATTATTATTACCTATAGAATGTGACTTTACGTGGTATGTATATTATCGTAACGTATAGTATATTGTAATAATAAAGAGAAAGAGCAATAAAGAAAAGAAGAGGAACATTAATAAAATGTTAACAAGTCTTGCAAGCTTATAGGAGGTACACGACCGTGTTGTCGTTAGCTCAACTGTGCTGCGGGTTAGCTATCCTATTATGCACACAGGGCCAGTCTTGGAGATTGGGAGGACCCTTGTAGCGTACCCTGGGTGATTGGGTCGGCCTTGTATACAGTACACAGCACTCTTTCGAGGGATACAATTGACCCTTTCGAGGGATATAGTTGACCCTTTCGAGGGATATAGATGGCCCATCACCCGTTTTCCATCGCGCATATACTTGGGGTATTGCTCATTGGTCCATACACACAGTGAAAGATAAAGATAATAGAAAACAGAGTAAACAAGGCATACAGTAAAGAGAACGAACAGTATTTGTTCATATAGTTAATGCATGCTCGCATATACAGTAAAGAGTTGTATTTTACTATAAAGAGTATTTTCATATGCAACATACAGAAAGTATTTTATTACTTATAAAACTAGAACTCACTCAGCAACGCTGACTTTTATACATTTTCAGTTGGCAGGTAATTATTGCTGAGGATGGCACGAGGGTGAAGCTACTCGGCAGGGAAAGACTGACATCCATTCGTATTTTATGTGCTGTTGTTTTGTAATGCAGTAAAACAATTCTTTTGTAATCAGTTAAATGATGATGTATTGCTCAACAACAGTGTTTTAAATGAAATGAATGGTTTTTGATAAATTATTTCTGCTGCTTAAGTTTGTATAATTATAAAGATTAATGTTTTAACTGCTGTGATTGACCAACTGTGAGGTTTCCGATAACAGGGCCTTACATCTCCATTCTGCATATCTTTTGAAGTGTCTCAAAACTCAATCCCAGCACATCTTCTTCAGTAGTAAGTGTTTCCACTACACTTTGATTGTGCACTATTTCAAGCTGATCTTCTTGTGGGATTCTTAGTTCTGAAACATCCTCAATAGTAGATCCTTTCAACAGCCCAGCTTCATGTCTTCTTCTCTTGTATGCTTTTGCATGCAATTTGTCAATTACTTGAATCATATGCACATATAGACATAGATCATTCTGTGCTCTTTCATTAGTCAGCTTTGGGAAGAATTTGTCATGTAGATATGATGTATAGCTTGGGTGAAGCAATTTGATCTCCACTGGGTCAAAGATTCTTATCTTATCAGCTTTCTTTCCTTCAGCATTCCTCAGTAGCACCAACTCTTTGGTTTTCTCAACATATCCCCATTCTGTTATGGGATATGTATATTGATTTCCTTCAAAGCTTTTTAGACTTGCTGAATTCCTGTTGCTGTATCCAACCCTCTTTAAAAATTCATCATCTACAAGAGTAGAGGAGGAGGATGTTGATCTTTTATTTCCTTGATTTCTCTTTCTGTGCTCAGCATCTTCCCTCTTAGCCTCCTTGAGCACATCATCTATGAATTTTGTCTTTACCCTACCCACTGACATAGAAAAATCTCTTCCCCTTGGGTGGATTGGATAGTTAGAAATGATTAAGCTTTGCAAATCCTTAGAATCTCCCTCAAGAAGACTCAATACTGCTTCTACATCATAGAAGTATTGGATTCTTCCAGATGTTCTCTTAATGAATTCACAATCCCAACCTGGATCATATTTCCAGGCCATAATCCTGTTTTCTTCCACAGCTTCGGGGGTTGTAATATGATCATAAAGCTCTATCAGGGTTGACTTCTTTATGTTAGTTCTCTAACTATTGTTCCCAATGGCCACACTTTGCCATGTATAACTCCACGTGGTTCTCTGATAAGTTATTCCTTCCTTTTGTGCTGTTCTTTAGATTCAACAGTTACAGGATCAGCAGGGAGTTTGCTTTGTTGCTCATAGGATGGGTTTGGGGCTTCAGTTCTGAACTTTACACCAGTTTATAGCTCTATTTTCATCACATGTTCCACCATCCTTCTTAGGTCTGCCACTGATCTTCCATTCAACTCATGCATTATGTAGTTGTGACCCTGTAGCCAACAGGTCATGTTGTATTTACTCATCTTAGCTATGTCACAATGACCCAAGTCCTTCTTGATTTTCTGAATTGATTGAAAGGTTGTGAATGCCTCATAGTCATAGTTAGGAATCCATAGAATGGGATCCAATTCCTTCATATTGACAATTTATTTGACAATTTTGTTGTTATATTGTTTTCATGAATTATCTACTCCCCTTAAATTTTTGATCAATGATGAATGAAGGCATTTATCATAAATTTAAGAGAAGAATATCATACAAGACACATGTTTGTCCATCCAAACATACTAAAAAGAAATAATTAAATTAAACCAAATTGAATTATGTACAAGCATATATACTCAGAGAATGGGATCATACTATAACACTAAGCATCTTTCTATTTGATTTGTTTGATGAAATGGTACCTGATCCTAGTTCTGATTGCAATTATGTTTCTCCATTTAAATCCAAACAATAGTAATGTATCAACTAGGCATGCTGTTTATCATGTTTTCATGTTTATTTGTGAGTAACTGTTATGGGCTCCACATTCAAATCACTTATAGTTTGTCCTCTCTATGTGAGTCAAATCATCACTTTTTCACACTTACAAACTAGGTACTTTAAGTTATAAGTTCTATCTTGAGATGTATTTGACATCTCATGAATGCATTGATGTAATAGCTCTGAAGTTAATGTACAGTTGATCACATAGGATTCTTTTGAGAGCTAAGATATGATCATCATCAGGTCAACAGGTCTTTACTTCTGTAAAACAGAGGTACCTTTAACCCAGGTCTTTGTTTACACAAAACAGAGGGATGATGAGGATCATGATCTTCACCAGTTGGTTACAAATGTAACCCATGTGATCATACACCCAGGTCTTTGTTTACACAAAACAACGGGAATATGATTTGAAAAGATAGACATTATAAAGTGTTGGTACATAGTGTGCTTAGATGAGTGATTTGGTCACATCAGAATAACACTTACTTGTTGTATCTTTAAAATGGAGTATCCCACATACAATCACTTTTACATTATGTTAGGCATGCTCTTAGTGTAGTTATCACTCAAGATGAACCTACTCACATATCAAGAAAATTTTGATCAAGTTTTAATAAAATTTAAGAACTCAGGAAGCAAGCAAAGGCATAGTGTACTTTTATTTCCCATACATATGTCATGCTGAATTAAAAGACACAGAAAGAAAGACAATATTTTTTATTCTAAGCTTCGGAAGATGTTTCAGAAGTTTCGTTCGAAGGTAAATTGTTTTCGGAAAAAAATTGTTTTTTGAAAACATATAAGTACTTTAATTAATTTTAAGCTTCGAAAGATATTTCAGAAATTTCTTCCGAAGGTAAATCTTTGTTTACTAAGACATAAGTATATTCCGAAGGTAATTATAAATCTTCCGAAGGATAATTTTTGTTTATGAATGTTTTTGGGTTTTATTTATTACTATTTACAAGGATAGACACATGCTTTTCTTTGTTCATAATGATTAATCTAAGTTAATCATGCCCAGAGACTCAATTAGAAAATTAAATCTAACAGAATCAAAGGCTTTAGTAAATAAACCAGCAAGCTGATTTGTTGTATACACTTTTACTATCTTAATCAAACCTTTTTCTGAGCAAGCTCTTAGAAAATGGTATATGATTTCAATATGCTTTGTTTTACTATGCTGCACTGGATTAGCAGTGATAAACATAGCAGCTGAATTGTTAATATAAATTGGAGTTTAAAGAAAATTGTAATCATAATCAAGCAATTGGTTTTACAACCAAAGTACTTGAGAGCAACCAGCTGAAGCAGCTATGTACTCAGCCTCAGCTGTGGATACATATACATTTGTTTGCTTTTTGCACTGCCATGAAACAAGTCTTGGTCATAAAAATTGACACCCACCAGTTGTGGATTTTCTGTTGTTGTTGCATCCTCCAAAGTCACTATCTGAATATGAGTAGAGAGTGAAGTCACCATCCTTTGGATACCAAAGTCCAAGGGCTGGTTTCCCTTTGCAATATCTGAAAATTCTCTTCACAGCATTTAGATGAGACTCTTTTGGATCTGATTGGTACCTAGTACAAACACACACAACAAACATAATGTCAGGTCTACTGGCAGTTAAATACATAAGAGATCCTATCATTGATCTATACAATCTTTGATCAACAGATTTTCCTGGGGGATCAGGTACAATCTTATCAATTATTGAGGAAGGTGTTTTGCATGAAGATGTATCAACAAGATTGTACTTCTTCAATATTTGATGTATATACTTCTCTTGATTGATGAAGATGCCATCTGTTTTATAATGAACTTATAGACCAAGGAAGAAAGTTATATCTCCCATTGAACTCATCTGAAACTCAGATTTCATCAACTCTTCAAAGCTTACACATAGTCTTTTATTAGCTGAACCAAATATAATGGCATCAACATAAATTTAAACAACTAAGAGATCTTGATGTTCTTATTTGAGAAAAAGAGTCTAATCAATAGTTCCCTTTTTATATCCATGCTTGAGCAAGAAAGATGATAATGTTTCATACCACTTTCTTGGTGCTTGATGAAGACCGTACAAAAGCTTTGTCAAGCTTGTATACCCTATGAGGGTAATCAGGATCTTCAAAACCAGGAGGTTGAGCTACATAGACTTTTTCATCAATTTTCCCATATAAGAAAGCACATTTGACATCCATTTGATAGACAGTGAACTTCTTATATGATGCATAGGCTACGAAAACTCTTATGGCTTTAATTCTTGCAACTGGTGCAAACACTTCATCATAGTCTATCCCTTTTTCTTGAGTATATCCTTGTGCAAATAGCCTTCCTTTGCTTCTCACAATTATACCTCTGTCATCTAGTTTATTTTTGAAAAGCCACCTT
This sequence comes from Flaveria ramosissima, assembly GCA_025215565.1. Taxonomy (NCBI): domain Eukaryota; kingdom Viridiplantae; phylum Streptophyta; class Magnoliopsida; order Asterales; family Asteraceae; genus Flaveria; species Flaveria ramosissima. The sequence goes on along the minus strand of CM046037.1, from coordinate 72,010,040 downwards.
GTGCCAATAAGATGTTGACCTTCAGGTAGATCAACTAGATTCCAGACTTTTTGCTTTTTGAATTGTTAAAGCTCTTCATGCATTGCTTGAATCCAGCTATTATCTTTTAGTGCAGCTATTATATTTGGAGGAACCACTTGTGAAAGAAAACAAGAGAAGAGACAGATGTTTGTAGCTCCCCCTTGGCTTCTTGTGGTTTTTTCATTAAGATCACCAATGATGTTGTCTATTGGATGTGTCTTATGAATTCTTGTTGTTGGAATAGACCTAACTGGAATAGATGATTCCAAGTTAGTCATATTTAGTGATGCAGATGGATTCAACTGAGATGATGAATTTATGAAGTAGTCAAATTGATCATCATGTTGATCATTGGAAGCTGAATGAACTTCCTCATGAGTTGGTACATCAGCTGCATGATGAATGCCTTCCGCAGGAACTTCTACGGATGGATTTTGTGCTTCTGTAGGAGTTACAGGAACATTTGCGGATGGTATTTGTTGAGTTGCTGTCATCAACTCTTTTGAATGCAATTGATCATCTCTAATGTTTTGAATATCTACTAATGTAATATTCATATCTCCAGATGTAGAACACTCATCTGTGGATGCAGAAGTAGCAGCGGCTGATGAAGTGTTTTCATCTGAGGAGTTAGATCCATTGGGCTGGTCTTGTGCTGCATTAGCTGCATATTGAGTTTATTTGGAGTTCCTTGTTCCATGGTACTTGAAGTTTGTATTCTTGGAGGATCAGCAGATAATGACACTTCATTCATGTTTAGTGGAACAAATGGATAGCATGTATCTACGTAACCTGTATTATTCAGATAACCAGAGTTAAATGAGTCTGTGAGTGCATCTATATCAAACAACCATGATGATCCTTTCACAGATTTAGGAAATAAGGATTCATCAAATGACACATTAGGAGTTTCTTTCATAATATTTTGTTATGGAATATAAATCCTATATGATTTAGATGTTGAAGTATCCAACAAAGAAACTGTGAAGTCTCTGGATCGGTAGACATCCGAGCAGACAAACAATAAACACAATCTATAATAAAATGGGTTCATTGATAAAACCTAATGATTACAAGATTGTTACAACATAATATTCACGACTCTTGGCAAGGGGAGATCGAGCATGATCTCCCCTCTCATTAGGGCAGGCCTAGGCTCCGGGCAGACTCCCTCTCAAATCCTTATCTCTCTACAAATTGAAACTGGTATATATAGGCCTCGGCCCATATTAGATGCGACTGGGCCCATTCGTGCAATTGGACCATGCGTATGGTTCAATCGTACGACTGGACCATGCATATGGTTCAATCGTACGACTGGACCATACGTATGGTTCAGTCTTACAAATGTCCCAATCGCATCTCTCAGTCGCACGACTGGTCCATTAGCATGGCTCAGTCCTATGATTGAGTCTCATTCGCATATGCTCCTGCGAATGACCCAGTTTCATGTGTTTAACATATCAGGTGTATTACATTAAGCTTAGACTATTCTTCAAGCGACGGACACACTATATATGACAATATATGCTCCAACAAATTCCCCCTTGGACGTTGCTTGCGAATAGTAGATAACACCTCTTAGAATCTTCAGTCAATCTTTGCTCTGGTTGTCAATAGAATCAAACGAAAACCATATTAGCCAACGTTGCTGATCCATCAGGTTGCTACAATATCCCTAAAAATGAATTAGGGCACTATAGCTTCCGTTTACTTTGTAGAACACCATTATAGCAGCAAGATTTCCCATATGACTGAGTTTTCCAGATAATGACATGAGCAGTTTTCCATTGCTTCAATCTTCAAACAGGCTAACCTGATTAACATCCACACCTACAGAAAATCCCCCTCAAATGCAGCATATCCCAATATATAGACATTGTGCTCTCCTGATGTCTTCACACGGTGTATTGGGCAAAAAGTAGAGGGTTCCAATCCACCGCTGACAATCTCAACCAAATCAGCGTGCACTCAGATTCATCATTAGAAACCAGCTCACATCATCACTTTCTGATTGCGTCTTCAATTTCTCTATACATGGATTCCCCCTAAGAATGAGAATCCTCTCTGTGCGGATAGATATAACTTGATTGGCCCATAAATAGTCAGATGCTCCTGATTACCCCACAAAATCAGCACCGACTGCTGACATCTTCTCTTCTCTCTTTCGTGTTCGAACTACATTCATCTATTCTAGAAGTCCAACGAATAATGGGGCATCCATCGAACTTATTTGACAAAAGAACCTCAGGGTGAATGTGCTTTGCTCATCCTCAAATCTGTGCAAAAGGTAGTTCCAGACAATTTTTTTTTGGTCTGGAACAAATGCGGATAAGTCAATGCGGATGGCTCATTCGTGCGATTGAACTTACAACTGGTCTAGTCGCACGATTGAACATAAGACTGGTCCAGTCGCACGAATGGTCCATTAGCATGGTCCATTCGTACGAATGGTCCATTAGCATTGTCCAGTCGTACGAATGGTCCATTCCCATGGTCCAGTCGCATGAGCGCATCTGCACGCAGATTTTCAGATCTGCAGCCGTCAGGGCTGCCCAAAACCCTAATCTGACGAATTTTACATGTACCAAAACAAAATAGACATCATTAGATTCGAAAGGGTGATCAGAATGTGGTTTCAAGTTCGATTTTAACATAGAGACACCACACGTAACAAGATCTGATCAAAATACGAAGAACACGAAGTGGGTTTAACGTCAAGAATCTGAAATAGATCCAGAAATCAAGAGCTCGGGTTGCTAGAATGATTGTTAGATCATTCAAGCAGTAACCGACTCTGATACCAATTGTGAAGTCGCTGGATCGGTAGACATACGAGCATGTTCTTGACGGAAGGAAACAAAATCAAAACCAAGAGACAAACAATAAACACGATCTATAATAAAATGGTTTCATTGATAAAACCTAATGATTACAAGATCGTTACAACATAATATTCATGACTCTTGGCAAGGGGAGATCGAGCATGATCTCCCCTCTCATCCGGCAGCCCTAGGCTCCGGGCAGACTCCCTCTTAAATCCTTATCTCTCTACACATTGAAACTGGTATATATAGGCCTCGACCCATATTAGATGCGACTGGGCCCATTCGTGCGATTGGACCATGCGTATGGTTCAATCGTACGACTGGACCATGCGTATGATTCAATCATACGACTGGACCATACTTATAGTTCAGTCTTACGAATGTCCCAATCGCATTTCTCAGTCGCACGGTTGGTCCATTAGCATGGCTCAGTCGTATGACTGAGTCTCATTCGCATATGCTCTTGCGAATGACCCAGTTTCATGTGTTTACAACATATCAGGTGTATTACATTAAGCCTAGACTATTTGTCAAGCGACAGACACACTATATTGACAATATATGCTCCAACAGAAACCATCATAGGCTTTTTCTGATAACTTTCCCAATTGTTCTTTGGTGTTTAAAACAAATACATGACACCCAAAAGCTCTAAGATATCATATGTAAGGTTTTCTTTTGAATAAAAGCTCATAAGGTGTTTTATAATGTTCTTTGACAATTAATGTCTTGTTTTGAACATTGCATGTAGTGTTCACTGCTTCAGCCCAAAAGGTGATGGGCAATTATGAATCAGCTAGCATTGTCCTTGCTGCTTCAATGAGAGTTCTATTTCTTCTCTCAGCAACTCCATTTTGTTGTGGATTTCTTGATGCACTGAATTGCCTTGCAATGCCTTTATTCCTGCAAAAAGAGACTAAGACAACATTAACAAATTCAGTCCCATTGTCACTCCTGAAAATTTTGATTTTTAAATCAAGTTGATTTTCAATCTTAGTGACAAACTCCATTAATGTTTCAGTAGTTTTATTCTTTTGTTTTAAGAAAAATACCTATGTGAATCTAGTGAAATCATCCACAACCACCAAACAATATTGCCTTTTTCCAATGCTCATCACATTGGTTGGACCAAAAAGATCCATGTGAAGCAATTTGTGTGGTGTAGTGTTTGTATTGATAATTTTGGATTTATGTGACACTCGATGTTGTTTTCCTTTGTAACATGAAGGACAATAGTTTGAACAATAAAATTCTTTCTTTGGCAAGCCAATGACTAGGTCATTTTTCACCAATTTATTCATGTTCTTCATGTTGGAGTGAACAAGCCTTCTATGCCACACCTGAGATTCATCTTCTGATGACTTAGATAGCAGGCATGTTTCACTTCTTGTGAGTGCTGTATTGTTCATATCCAAAACATGTGTGTTTCCTTTTCTTGATGCTTTAAGAAGGATCCAATCTTCTGGAACTGAAAAACCTTGCTTAAGAATGTAACAATTAGTGTTATGAAATAATATGGTATAATTTTGATAACAAATTTGAGACACACTCAGTAAATTATATTTTAAATTTTCACAATAGTTTACTTTCTTGAATTTGAGCAGACCATTAGTTACCATTCCTTCACCAATAATTTTACCTCCCTTCTTATCCCCACCAAATGCCACATAAGAAGCATTTTTATGTTTGAAGTCATGGAGAACAGAACAGTTTCCTGTCATATGTCTGGAACAACCACTGTCAACATACCACTTGTGAGCAGACTGTCATTTGCCTCAACCAGTATTCAGCACTGTCAACCTGTGAAGCCGAATACGTTGTTGCTGCAAGTTGCTGTTCACAAATCATTTGGATTTAACAGCAAATGTGGGACTACGGTTTGAATTTCTCTTCTACTCCTATCTTTGTTGATAACTCTGCTGCAATTGCAGTAACTAAAAATCTGGTACAACATCCTAAGACCAAACACATCGGCATAAAATATCATTTTATACGTGACTGCTTTGAAAAGAATTTAATCGATGTGGTAAAAATAAACACTGATTTTCAACGCGCTGACCTCTATACAAAGGCTTTTGACAAACCACGTTTTCTATATTTGTTAGAGGTCAACGGCGTTAAAAAGAAAAGTGATATAATTCCAGATGAAGACCATGTGTAGTCCGATGCATTTAGTCTAATTTTTTATTTTTTCTTTTTATTTCTTTTGTTTATTCTCTTTTCTGTTTAAATTAAATACATGTTATTTAGTTGTCTATTAAAATCCTAAAAAGCGTAAATCGGTTACGGTTTTAGAATTTTAAGGGGAGAATAGGTCAGCAAGTAACATTAAAAAAAACGAGGGAGAAGGAGAGGCTAGCTGATAGAAAGTAGATCGTATCTGTGATACCGATTCAAATACTTTGGAAAATGATAGTACACAGGAACAAATTAAGTGGGACTTTAAAAGTTTAAATTAGATAAGATGCCAAATTCAAAGTAGAAGTCTGTGTAGTCTAAGCAATATAAAAGGAAAAATGATAGCAAAACTGGTTACTATTAAGGCAACACAATGAAAGTAGACCTAGAGGTTGCTAGACCACAGATGATATGTCGGTAGATTCAACACAATAGATGATTACACCTGGATGGTGATCTCAAGACCAAACTAAGTCGTTCAACTGACTGTGGGTTTGAGAATCCAAGGATCGTCGACAGGAATTATCAGTGTGAATCGATGTCAAGTCAACGTTAGCGGAATTAACGTTGATTTGGTTTAATTGTATTCAAGCAATTTTAAATATCAATGAAATATCAAGAACACACGAAACAAAACACAATTAATGATTAATTAATATTTTATTATAATGTGTTGATGATTACAAAAGAATGAATGAACGATATCAATGAATGCTATGATGTTGTATATGTTTTGATGATCGAAAGACTTTTGATGATTGTTGTAATGCTATTGCTGTTCTCAATCAATCAATCGTCTGAATCAATCCTCCTTGAATCGAAACCTAGGATCCATATTTATAGACAATGATGTTTCAGTTATAGGAAACACCGGATCTCTTGGGATTTGATTTGTTTCTGATAAGGAATCATTGGATTTCTCGGGATTCGTGTAACCGCCTTGTTGACTTGTTGACTTGTTGACTTGTAACACTTGTATTATACAAGTGTTTGGACTCCGCAGAAATATTGTCTTCCGTAGATGTTTTGTTCTTCCGCAGATGTTTTGTTCTTCCTCAGTATTCTTGTTCTTCCGCAGCATTTCTTGAACACTTGGAACTCCAGTTGACTTTGTTCATCCGTAGATGATCTTCGGATGTTTTGTTACTTGTACAATATATATCTACGGAAGAACAAAATGTTCATCCGTAGATGTTTCTTACACGGTCAATTTCAGTAATTGATCAAGTATTATGTTTGTACCTGCAGCCATACATACATCAACACATATATAAATGGGTTAACCTATATATTTAATGCATACACAATAATGAAATACAAAAGTTCATTACAGATATTAATTCAAGTACTAAGCCTATACATAATGACTAGATCTACTGATTCTAGACCTAACAATACTCCCCCTTAGGCTTAGCTACTTGCAATCAGTCCTTCAAAACTGCAAGATCTTTGATTCTTGCAATCATCTTGTTGTAGAAGTAGGAGACAGCAGTCCTCTGATCATCATACTTATAGTTGATCTTCATTTTGCTGATCTTCTTCAGAGTCTCATAACTAATTCCCAGAACATCTTCCTCTGTAGTGAGTGTGTCTAACACCTTGTTGTTATTCACCACTTCTAGCTCATCTTGTTCTGTCATTCTTAGTTCTGTTACTTCATCAAAAGTTGTTCCCTTCAGTAGTCCAACATTAAATCTTCTTCTTTTATAGGCTTTGGCATGTAGTTTGTCTACTACTTGAATCACATGGACATGTAGGAACAGATCATTTTGTGCTTTTTCATCAGACAGCTTGGGAAAGAATTTGTCATTAAGATATGAGGTGTAGCTGGGATGGAGCAGTTTGATTTCCACAGGATCAAAGATTCTGATCTTTTCAGCTTTCTTGTTCTCAGCATTTCTCAGTAGGACCAACTCTTTTGTCTTCTCAACATATCCCCATTCAGTGATTGGGTATGTGAATTGAGTCCCTTCAATGCATTTAAGTGCTGCTTTGTTTTTGTTGTTGTAGCCAATCCTCTTCAAGAATTCATCATCTACATGTTCTGAGGCATTGGTCTTGAATCTTTTTAGCCCTTTGATTCTCTTTTGATGTTCTACATCTTCTCTTTTGGCTTCTATAAGCACATCATCTTTGAATTTTGTTTTCAGCTTTCCCACTAGGGTTGAGAAATCTCTTCCTCTAGGGTGAATTGGATAGTTGCTGATGATTAAACTTTGAAGATCTTTGATGTCATTTTCTGGCAGACTCAGCACTGAGAGTACATCATGGAAGTATTCAACTCTTCCAGATGTTCTTTTAATAACAGCACAATCCCAGTCTGGATCATATTTCCAGGCCATGATCTTGTTTTCTTCCGCAGAGCTGGGAGTTGTGAGATGATCTATCAGTTGTATTAGAGTGGACTTTTGCTCAGTTATTTCTCTAACTGCAGTCCCAAGTGGCCATACTTTTCCGGGGATGACTTCTCTTGGCTCTCTAATCAATTTCTCTTTTCCTTTGTGCTGATCTTTAGGTTCAACTGTTATAGGTTCAGCAGGAAGTCTGCTTTGTTGTTCATAAGATGGATGTGGAGCTTCAGTTCTGAATCTTACTCCTGTATCTAGCTCAACTTTCATCACATGCTCCATCATCCTTCTGAGTTCCCCTACTGATCTTCCTTTAAGCTCATGAGGTTTGTAGTTATGTCCTTGTAACCAGCAAGTCATGTTGTATTTGCTCAGCTTGGCTGTGTCACAATGTCCCAGCTCCTTCTTTGTGTTTTGAATTGATTGAAAGGTGCTGAAGGCTTCATAATCACAGTTTGGAATCATAAAGCAGGCAAGCTCAAACTCTTTTAACATGTTCTTCATCTCTGTCATGTTTAGTCTTTCAACCATGTCATAAGGGAAACCATGGTTTATAAGTGTCATGAACATGGTTGATTCAGGCCTCTCTTCAAGTATGTCACTTGTAGTCAGAAGATCATCAGCCTTTGAGACTTCTTGTTTTGGAGGAGAGTCTTCTTTGATTAATTCTTCCCACTCTTTATCACTTTCATCTTTCTGTTCAGAGATGGGCTTCTTAGCAGATAAGTCTATTAAGGGGGTGTGTTCAGGAGAAGTCAGCATTTGTTTCTTTGAAATACTTTCATAAGTGGTTGGCTTCTTCTCAGCAGTACCAAGGTACTTTCTTTTCCTTGAGTACAAGATCATTTCTTTAGATGCCTCAGGACTTTGTTTTGTTTGAGCAGTTGAGGCCTTAGCATGAGATTCCAATGAACTGATTTTCAGTTTAAGTTGCTCAATTTCTTCCTCTTTTCTCTTTATGATGTTTGACTGAGCAGTCATAGTGCCAGATGCTTGTTCAAGTCTCTTCATGACCTTTTCTTTCTCTTTCTTCTCAGACTCTGCTGATTCTTTAAGCTCAGCTTCCTTGTCTAGCAGAGCATCAATGACTTCTTTATCACTTTGAGCATCTTCTTTCAGTCTCTTTATTCTTGCTTGCTGATTTATCAATTCTTCATCCTTTTCTTTTATTATGCCCTTCAGCTCTTGTATTCTTGCCTTTCTTTTATTTGATTTGAGCACCAGCTTGTTGTACTCAGCCACCAGATAACTTTTGCTCACAGGAATGTCATCATCACTCAGATCATCTTCATTATAGGCAATCACATCAACCTGATCTACTTCTGTATCTCTTTCCTGATGCTGAGACTTAATCTCATCTTCTTTTACTTCCTCATGATCAACACTTGCTGAGCTTGACTTTGGTTCAGTGGCTTGATCTTCATGCTCTTGAAGTGTTTGTTGTTGTTGCTGATCAATCACTGGAGAAACTTGTTCAGTTTCATTTGAATGCACAGGGGATTCAGTCTTGGATAATGACAGTTTGACTGTACTTGCTTCTGAGACTAATTCTGTCTCTCCAGTGTAGATGCTCTTAGTATCAGAATTTGGAAGTTGTTGGTAGATTTGCATCTGAGGCTGAATTGGTGATTGGGGTTGAATGGGAGATATTGGTTCAGTATTTTGACTGGCAGGGGATTGTGTTTGGGGAGTTTGTTGTTGTTGTGGTGATAGGTGGAGGATTGGAGAGATAGGTTCTGTATTTTGGCTGGCTGGAGATTGAGCTTGGGGTGTTTGTTGTTGTTGTGGTGATAGATTGAGGATTGGAGAGATAGGTTCTGTAGTTTGGCTGGCTGGTGATTGTGTTTGGGGTGTTTGTTGTTGAGGTGATGCTTCAGGTGATGGAGTGTCTTGAGCAGAGCTGGTAGCAGAGCTCTCTTCATCAATTTCCCAAACAAGCTCTTGAGGTATGTCTGCATTAGCATCAATCACATGAGCAAACATGTCTATGTCTCCTCTTTCATATCTCCCTGAGATTTTGTTCAGCACAGATCTGCCAAGGTGTGCTTGGATACACACACCACCCTCCACAGATGTTCCAGGCAGGTCTGCATTAATGATGAGTTGAATGAACCTTGGAAACATATACATCTTATCAGCCTTCTGTACTCGAATGTGATCACACAAACAATTAAAGATGTACTTTGAGTAGTTGTAGGTCCTTCCCTCAAAGATGCCAATGATACCAGATGATATATGTTTTGAAAATCTGTCAAGCCCAGATTTTCTGTTTGACATACACTTCAGATAAGTGTGACACAAAAATCTGTATGGCTTACAGAGTCTTCCCTTCTTGATTTCTCCCTTTTCAAAGTCTCCATCATACCCCATTAGAAGAAAAACCTTTTCTATGTATTCATTATCAAATACATCAGGGTGTCCAGCTTCAACATCTCCCAGTTCTAGTACCCTTCTTATTGTTTGTTCGTCTATTCTCAGCCTTCGATTCTTTACTTCTGCAATAATTCCTTCATCATCTTCTTCTATATGTGCAGAATTACAGAAATCACTGATATGCGAGCGATAAATCGTTGGCTCTGCAGATAATGCATAGAAAACCCTTGATCTTCTCAAATATCTCATAATTTCTTGACATCCTTCTGACACAGGATCGTCAGGGTTCAAGAAAGCACACACATTATGCTCTTTTGCAAATCGTTGATCCATATGTTCATAAGAAAAGACTTCGTTAGAATCACATTATTGATGTTAGAATACGAACAGTTGTGAGATAAAACAAGAATCAACTTGTTCGTTCTTGATGATTACGACATGTTTTACCTTAATAAACGCTGATTAAGAACACAGATATATGTTTGCTTAAGGTTTGATTTGGTAAATTTTGAATGTTGAGAAAGTGGGAAAAATTTGTTGAGCGAGATTTTCTAGGTCTGAAAAAGTGAGCTGAAAAAGTGAATAATGCATTTGACAAGTCAAATCTCTTTATTTATACCCTCAGACATATTAATTTTCTCGGATTTATTCAGTGGGTCCCACATTGTACTCTTCCGTAGAAGTAATTTCACATTAATTGTGATCCACAATTTACTCTTCCGTAGTATATCTACGGATCAACAACTTCTACTGATTGATTTTTATTTATCCGTAGTTTACCAACCTACGGATAAACATTAATATACTAATATTGATTTACATACAGTTGTATGTATGGTCCAACTCCATTGGTTGAACCAATTATTGCTATAGGACCTCGTTGGCTTTGTATACATGACAATTTAGTACAAGAAAATTTAACATAAATTCCATGTAACCAACGGCTAAGGTGATGCTCAGGTTTCAATTTCTTCAAATTGATAAAGATATAGACATTGCTGCTGCTGAATTAGATGCTTTTTCATGAATTCTACTCCCCCTAAATTTGTGATTAATGATGAACTTAAGCATTTATCATAAATTTCTTTAAGAGGAATAACATAAACTCTAAATATATGATGATGATCGGATGCACTTAAGATGGAATCATACTATAATGCTAAGCCTCTTCCTGATTAGTTATGTTGTATAGTTGATGCTAGAACAAGTTCTGATTGCAAGTATATTGTCCTTATAAATCCATACAAGAGCTCATGTATCAACTAGGCTTGCTGTTTATCATGTTTTATTGATTTAGAAATAACTGTCATGGACTTCACATTTGATTCACAAAGGTGTTGTCCTCCCTTTGTAAGTCAAATCATCATTATTCCACACTTAAGACTATGTACTTTAAATTATAATAGCTATCTTGAGATGTATTTGACATCTCATTGATGCGATGTTGATAAAGCTCAGGATAATATACAGTTGATCACTTAGGATTCTTTTCAGAGCTTTAAATATGATCATCATCAGGTCACCAGGTCTTTACTCACGTAAAACAGAGGTGCCTTTAACCCAGGTCTTTGTTCACACAAAACAGAGGGATGATGATGAACATGATCTTTTCACCTTTGATACTGAGATTCAGTATGGTGATCATACACCCAGGTCTTTGTTCACACAAAACAGAGGGAGTATGATTTGCAAAGATAGATAGTATAAAGTGTTTTACATAGTGTGTGCAGATGAATGATTTGATCACATTAGGATAAGACTCACTTTGTTTTCTCAAAATGAAGTTTCCCACAGACAATTATGATAATACTATGTTGTGCAAGCACTAAGATTTGTTTCCACTCAAGTTGAACCTACTCACATATCAAGAAACTTGTTGAGATATATTGTTATTTGTTTATACAGAAATAGGCAAAGCTATAGTTTACTATCATTTCCCATGCATAAGGCATACTGATGCATTATTGCACACAGCATGTTGTTTGTTTGGACGTGATTTAATCTAAGTTAATCATACCTAGAGACTCAATCTATAAATTAAATCTGACTGAATCAAAGGCTTTAGTGAATAAATCAGCAAGCTGATTTGATGTATCCACTTTGACTAACTTAATCAATCCCTTTTCTGAGCAATCTCTCAGAAAATGATACCTAATCTCTATATGTTTTGTTTTACTATGTTGCACAGGATTAGCAGTTATAAACATAGCAGCAGAATTGTCTATATAGATTGAAGTTTGAAGAAAGTTGTAACCATAGTCAAGCAATTGGTTTTGTAACCAAAGTACTTGAGAACACCCCGCTGAAGCAGCAATGTACTCAGCCTCAGCTGTGGATACAGAAACATTTGTTTGTTTCTTGCACTGCCATGACACTAGCCTGGGTCCAATGAATTGACATCCACCGGTTGTTGATTTTCTATTGCTGTTACATCCACCATAGTCACTGTCTGAGTATGAGTAGAGTGTAAAGTCTCCATCCTTGGGATACCATAGACCTAGTCCTGGTTTTCCCTTGAGGTATCTGAAAATTCTTTTGACAGCATTGAGATGTGACTCCTTTGGATCAGATTGGTACCTAGCACATACACACACAGCAAACATAATATCAGGTCTACTGGCAGTTAAGTACATAAGTGAACCTATCATGGATCTAAATAATTTTTGATCAATAGATTTTCCAGTGGGATCAGGAGCAATCTTATCAATTGTTGATGCTGGTGTTTTGCATGAGGATACTTCAGCAAGATTGTATTTCTTCAGTATTTGATGTATGTATTTTTCTTGATTGATGAGTATTCCATCTGCTTTTTGATGAACTTGAAGGCCAAGGAAGAATGTTAATTCACCCATTGAACTCATCTGAAACTCAGATTTCATCAGTTCTTCAAAATTCACACACAATCTCTTATTAGTTGATCCAAATATAATGTCATCAACATATACTTGGACTACTAAGAGATCTAGATGTTCTTGTTTGAGAAAGAGTGTCTGATCAATTGTTCCTCTTTTGTAGCCATGCTTGAGTAAGAAGGATGATAGTGTTTCATACCATTTTCTTGGTGCTTGATGAAGACCATACAAGGCTTTATCTAGTTTGTATACCCTGTGAGGATAATGAGGATCTTCAAATCCGGGGGGTTGAGACACATAAATTTCCTCATCAATTTTTCCATATAAGAATGCACACTTGACATCCATTTGATACACAGTGAATTTCTTGTATGATGCATATGCCAAGAACACTCTTATTGCCTCAATTCTTGCAACTGGTGCAAAAACTTCATCATAATCTATGCCTTCTTCTTGAGTGTATCCTTGTGCTATTAACCTTGCTTTGTTTCGGACAATAATCCCTCTATCATCCAGTTTGTTTTTGTACAACCATCTAGTTCCAATAGGATGTTGACCTTCAGGTAAATCAACAAGACACCATACTTTTTGCTTTCTGAACTGTTGAAGCTCTTCTTGCATAGCTTCAATCCAGCTATTGTCTTTTAAAGCGGCAGTAATGTTTGGAGGCACCACTTGAGAAAGAAAACAGTTGAAAAGACAAAGGTTGGCTGTACCACTTTGGCTTCTTGTAGTTCTCTTGTCAGGATTTCCAATGATATTGTTAAGTGGTTGAGTTTTATGAATTCTCATAGATGGAGTTGACTCAACTGGAATGGATGATTCCAGATTAGTCATTTCCATTGCCTCTGATTGATTCATCTCAATTTGAGAATTCAAGAAATAATCAAATTGAGTCTCTGTTGATTGAGCTACAGAAGTATCTGCAGTTGGATTTTGCTCTTCCGCAGGAACTTCTGCGGAAGTATTTTGTTCTTCCGTAGGAGTTGCTCCGGATACATTTTGGTCTTCCGAAGGAAGTTCTCCGGATGCATGCTGATCTTCCGAAGGAACTCCGGATGCATTTTGGTCTTCCGAAGGAATTTCTCCGGATGCATGCTGATCTTCCGAAGGAACTTCGGATTGTGAAGTCACTGGATCGGTAAACATCCGAGCATGTTCTTGACGGAAGGATAAACAACCACAACCAAAAGTCAAATCAATAACACGAACTATCAAAAATTGGTTTCATTGATAAAACCTAACGATTACAAGCTCGTTACAACATAAGAATCAAGACTCTTGGCAAGGGGAGATCGAGCATGATCTCCCCTCTCATCCGGCAGCCCTAGGCTCCGGGCAGACTCCCTCCCCAAACCCATATTCTCTCTACACACTGAAACTGGTATATATAGGCTTCGGCCCATATTAGATGCGACTGGGCCCATTCGTGCGATTGGACCATGTGTATGGTTCAATCGTACGATTGACCCAATCGCATCTCTCAGTCGCACGACTGGCCCATTAGTAAGGCTCAGTCGCACGACTGAGTCTCATTCGCATATGCTCCTGCGAATGACCCAGTTTCATGTGTTCACAACATATCAGGTTCATTACATTAAGTCTAGACTATTCGACAAGCGACGGACACACTATATATGACAATATATGCTCCAACAAATTCCCCCTTGGACGTTGCTTGCGAATAGTAGATAACACCTCTTACAATCTTCAGTCAATCTTTGCTCTGGTTATCAATAGAATCAAACGAAAACCATATTAGCCAACGTTGCCGATCCGTCAGGTTGCTACAATATCCCTGAAAATGAATTTAGGCACAATAGCTTTCGTTTACTTTGCAGAACACCATCACAGCATCAAGATTCCCCATATGACTGATTTTTCCAGATAATGACATGAACAGTTTTCCATTGCTTCAATCTTCACACAGGCTAACCTGAATAACATTAACACCTGCAGAAATTCCCCCTCACATTCAGCATATCCAAATATATAAACGTTGTGCTCTCTCTTGGCGTCTTCATACGGTGTATTGGGCAAAAGGTTGAAGGTTCCAATTCACAGCTGATAATATCAAACAAATCAGCATGCATGTAGATTCTTCATCGGAAACCGGCTCACATCATCACTTTCTGATTGCGTCTTCAATCTCTCTATACATGGATTCCCCCTAAGAATGAGAATCCTCTCTGTGCGGATAATTATAACTTGATTGGCCCATAAATAGTCAGATGCTCCTGACTACCCCACAAAATCAGCACTGACTGCTGACATCTTCTCTTCTCTCTTTCGTGTTCCAACTTCATTCACCTATTCTGGAAGTCCGACGAATAATGGGGTATACATCGAACTTATTTGAAAAAAGAATCTCAGGGTGAATGTGCTTTGCTCATCCTCAAATCTGTGCAAAAGGTAGTTCCAGACTTTTTCGTTTTTTTTTTTTTTTTTTTTTTTTTTTTTTTTTTTTTTTTTTTTTTGGAACACCGTTCATCCGTATGACGTGGAGGACAAATATCACATTCATGTGAATGGATGATACGAATGATATATTCGTGAGACTGGTCATAAGACTGGTCCAGTAGCATGATTGGTCATAAGACTGGTCCAGTAGCATGACTTGTCATAAGACTGGTCCAGTAGCATGACTGGTCATAAGACTGGTCCAGTAGCATGACTGGTCATAAGACTGGTCCAGTCGCATTCCAGTCGTACGAATGGTCCATTAGCATGGTCCAGTCGCACGAATGGTCCATTAGCATGGTCCAGTCGCACGAATGGTCCATTAGCATGGTCCAGTCGCACGAATGGTCCATTAGCATGGTCCAGTCGCACGAATGGTCCATTAGCATGGTCCAGTCGCACGAATGGGTCTGTACGCAGATTTTCAGATCTGCAGCCGCCAAAGCTGCCAAAAACCCTAATTTGATGAATTTTACATGAACCGAAACAAAATAGACATCATCAGATTCGCACGGGTCATAGGAACGTGGTTTCGAGTTCGATTTTAACATAGAAACAACACACGTAACAAGATCTGAGCAAAACACGAAGAACACGAAGTGGGTTTAACGTCAAGATATGAAATTTGATCCAGAAATCAAGAGCTCGGGTTGCTAGAATGATTGTTAGATCATTCCAGCAGTAACCTCGCTCTGATACCAATTGTGAAGTCACTGGATCGGTAAACATCCGAGCATGTTCTTGACGGAAGGATAAACAACCACAACCAAAAGTCAAATCAATAACACGAACTATCAAAAATTGGTTTCATTGATAAAACCTAACGATTACAAGCTCGTTACAACATAAGAATCAAGACTCTTGGCAAGGGGAGATCGAGCATGATCTCCCCTCTCATCCGGCAGCCCTAGGCTCCGGGCAGACTCCCTCCCCAAACCCATATTCTCTCTACACACTGAAACTGGTATATATAGGCTTCGGCCCATATTAGATGCGACTGGGCCCATTCGTGCGATTGGACCATGTGTATGGTTCAATCGTACGATTGACCCAATCGCATCTCTCAGTCGCACGACTGGCCCATTAGTAAGGCTCAGTCGCACGACTGAGTCTCATTCGCATATGCTCCTGCGAATGACCCAGTTTCATGTGTTCACAACATATCAGGTTCATTACATTAAGTCTAGACTATTCGACAAGCGACGGACACACTATATATGACAATATATGCTCCAACACGGATGCATTTTGGTCTTCCGAAGGAATTTCTCCGGATGCATGCTGATCTTCCGAAGGAACTCCGGATGCATTTTGGTCAGTTCCACATGTAATATCTGCTTCTGCTGAAGTATTGTCACTTGAAGATGGATGTATCCTTGGGGGATCAGCAGATAAAGTTACTTCAGTCATAATAGGTGGAACAAATGGATAGCATACTTCATCAGAACCTGCATTTGTCAAATGATCATAGTTAAAAGATTTAGACAAGGCATCTATGTCAAATAACCATGAAGAACCTTTAACTGACTTAGTGAACACATTTTCATCAAAAGATACATTAGGGGTCTCTTCCACAATGTTATGCTGTGGAATATACACTCTATATGATTTTGATGTTGAAGAATATCCAACAAAGAAACCATCATATGCTTTTTCTGAAAATTTTCCTAATGACTCTTTTATGTTCAAAACAGTTACTTGACATCCAAATACTCTTAGATATCCTATGTAAGGTTTTCTTTGAAATAGGAGCTCATAAGGAGTTTTGTTGTGTTCTTTGACAATTAATGTTCTATTTTGAACATTGCATGCAGTATTCACAGCCTCAGCCCAAAAGGTAATAGGTAGTTATGAATCAGCTAGCATTGTTCTTGCTGCTTCAATGAGAGTTCTGTTTCTTCGTTCAGCAACTCCATTTTGTTGTGGAGTCCTTGGTGCACTGAATTGTCTTGCAATTCCTTTGCTCCTGCAAAAAGAATCTAGTTCAAAGTTAACAAATTCAGTACCATTATCACTCCTGAAAATTTTGACTTTTGTATCAAGTTGATTCTCAATCTTGATGACAAAGTCCATTAATGTTTCTGATGTTTCACTCTTTTGTTTTAAGAAAAAGACCCATGTAAATCTAGTGAAATCATCAACTATCACCAAACAATATTGCCTTTTTCCAATGCTCATTACATTGGTTGGACCAAAAAGATCCATGTGAAGCAATTTGAGTGGTGTAGTATTAGTATTGATTGTTTTTGGTTTATGAGACACTCTGTGTTGTTTTCCTTTGTAACAAGAAGAGCAATGAGTTGAGCAATGGAACTCTTTATTTGGTAATCCAATGACCAGGTCATGTTTCACCAATTTATTCATATTTTTCATGTTAGAATGAACAAGTCTTCTATGCCATAATTGTGACAAATCTTCTGAAAGTTTAGATATAAGACAAGTTTCATGTTTTGTGAGAGAAGTGTTGTTCATATCCAAGACATAAGTGTTTCCTTTTCTTGCTGCTTTGAGAAGAATCCAATCTTCTGGGACAATAAATCCTGGCTTAAGAACGTAACAGTTAGTGTCATCAAACAATGTAGTGTAATTTTGATCACAGATTTGAGATACACTAAGTAAATTATACTGTAAGTTTTTACAGTAATTTACTTTATCAAATTTAAGTACACCATTGGTTATCATTCCTTCACCAACAATTTTACCTCCCTTTTTATCCCCACCAAATGCCACATAAGAAGCATTTTTATGTTTGAAATCATGGAGAAGAGAACAGTTTCCTGTCATATGCCTGGAACAACCACTGTCAACATACCACATGTTGTTAGCTCTCCAATATTGTTCCTGCAATCAGAAAAGAAATTCAGTTAGAAGTGACAACCCAAGTCTTAGTGATCTTGGGTTTGTCAACAGGATCTAAAACAGTTACTCTTTCAAGAATATTTTTTGAAGTTTCTGTTTCAGATTTGATTGATTCATTCTGAATTAATTTGGATGAGGATGATTCTGCTGAATGGGATGTTGATGAAGTAGATTCATGATTCATATTTTCTGCTTTACTTAGATCAACTTCATTTGTTTGATTCTTTTGTTTTGATAGTGAACCTTTAAATGTTTCACTATCTTTTGTTTTTGAAAGAGGTATATGAATGCCTTTTTCAAATTTATCAAAGAATGAATCATCATCCTTTGATTCCTTGTCTGACAAATCCACTCTTTTGTGTGGTGTTTTTGACTGCTGGAAAGATGGTCTTTCCTTCAGTATCTTAACACTTGATGATGATTTGTCCGTTGGTTTTGCCTTTGATTTTTGTTCATGCTTCTTCAGTTTTGAACCCTTTGCAGAATCCGTGGATTGGGAATCTGATTCAGATTTGTCTGATTCTTTCTTCTTTGATCCTTTTGTCTTGTTCTTTTTGTTGAAATAACATTCCTGTGTGGAATGATTATTTTTGTTGCAAATAGAACAATGTTTGTTGAAGTAACAATCAGCAGTCATATGATTGTTCATATTGCAAATAGAACAATAGCTGCTGAAGTAACAATCTTCAGTGTTGTGATTTTTCATGTCACACCATTTGCAATACTTTTCTTCTGATTCTTTCTCAGAATCATTCCTTTTGTTTGCTGATTTTTGTTGTGGCTCTTTCTTCTTTAGCTTTAAATGTGCTTCACCTTTTTCATTTTTGTGCACATTTTGATTGTTTGGAGCTGAATTTCTCTTCCGTAGATCAGCAGCTGAAGTTTTCTTGTTCAGTTGATGATATGTTGATGCCTTTTTCTTTCCTTTGAATTTTCCTCTTTCCTCAGTGATGACAGATTCATCAGTCAATTTCTTGGAGGATTCTTGCATACTTAGTTCTTGAAAACCTTCATTCAATTGAGCTATCCTCTTGCAGATGGTCTTCAGCATGTTTCTTTGTTTAGGAGGATATGGCAACTTTGTTTCTTCAAGCACTTTTGGAATATGGGCTTTCAGTTGAAAATTTTTACCAGTGCTTGTTTGATCAACATCATGTTCATCAGAATCATCCAAGTCATCACACTTATCATAATCAAATTCTGAATCATTTTGATCTAATGATTCTGATTCAGATGATTCAGTTTCACTCACCTCAGCTTTATCATTAATTTTAGTTTTAGTTGAATCTTTTTCAAATTTAGTGCTAGGCACAAAATGATTTGACAGAGTGTTTGTCATTGTTGTAGGTAAGGATGTGTAATTATCATTTATAGGTGGTGCAACCGCATTATAACCCAACCCAGACCTTTTCTTTGATTCAATATGAGAAGTTAGTAATTTCTCATATTGCTGAGATGATAATTGAAACTTCTGAAGTTTCACTTCAGTTGATGCATGATCAGCCATGGATTTTGTTAAGGAAGTGGTCAAATGCTCAACTTGGGCTTTTAGGCTATAATTTTCAGAAACAAATTTTTCTAAATCCTTTTGCAAAAAATTAATTTTTATTTGATATAATTTATGTTCTCTAACATGAGATTCATTCAAAATCATTGTTTCTTTTACTTTATCAGCCAACTGTTGAGCATGGACTCTATATCTTTCAACTTCCTCAACACAAGTTGATGAACACAATCTTTCTTTTACCTCTTTTGCCATTGGTGGAACTGTTTGATCCATATGGGCCATCAATGCTTGATTTTCTTCCAAAACTTCCTTCTCATACAAACTCCAGTCACACGTTCCATCTTGAAGTATGATCATCCCTGACTCCTTTGAGTTACTTGGTCCTGCTGATTCTTTGGTGGCTGGTGGGGAAGCATTGATCAGTTGAGATTGCTTGTGCAGAGGTCTTTGAGAAGATTGTTGATTTGCTTGAATCTGATGTTGTTGATGCTGTTGATGTTGTCTCATCTCTGGGTAAGACTGTTGATTGCATTCTCTTGAGAAATGTCCATAGAGATTGCATTTGTAGCATCTCACTTTTGATTTGTCAACACCAATCTTTGATGTTTTGCTTGCTGAAGCCAAGTTCTTATTTCTCCTGAGATATTGCTTAGCTCTATAAGCAATCATGGCCATCTGCCATTGTAGATCCATCTCTTCCACTACATCTGGGGGTAGTTCTTCTAAGTCTTGTTGACAGATATTGGCTGATGTTAGAGAGCTTCCCAGGTATGCTTGAAAACTTGAGCTAAAAGCTGCAAAGGCTGCTCTTTGTTCTTCAGAGTCCAATATCACAGTTATTGGTTCTGACTGATTTGCTGAAAAGGAAGACTTAGTTGTTGCTGCAGATGAATCTTGTCTATCAGTAGTTCTTCCTTTATTCTTCTGCTGCTTGTCTTGAGATGATTTCTTTGAGGGTTTTGAAGCATAGAAGCTAACTTCCTCCTCCTCATCACTCCTAGCACAAGAGTTATCACTTTCATTGTTTGAAATAAATGCACTTCCTACATTATTTGTTTCTTTGAAGTGATAGGGTGAGACATGAGTTCTCACACTCTTGTTTCTTGATTTTTCATCCATTTCAAGAGCTTCCACTTTTGCAACCAGAGTATCTAAACCAGTTGCTTTCAGATCAATAGTATTCTTGAACATGGACACAGTATGCTTCCAACTTTCTGGCAAAGTGTGGAGCATTTTCTTGTTTAATTCCTCACTTGTATACTTCAACTCCAGAATATTCATCTCAGTGACTAACTGCATGAATCTATGGAGTTGCTGAGGAATTGACTCACCCTCAATATGATGAAAAGTTTCATATTGTGATCTGAGGGTGTCTCTCCTTATACTTCTTATCTCATCACTCCCTTCGCAGAGAGTGTGAAGTATCTTCCATAAGGAGTGTGCTGTTTTATAGTTCTCACACCTGATTAATATCTCTTCAGGTAAAGCCATACTAAGCAAACTGTATGCTTTTATATCAACTTTTACCTTTTTGACATCATCAGGTGATAGATCTTTGGTACTAATTGGTTGATTTTTGTCATTATAATCCGGCCTAAGAGTGGGTGGAATATAAGGACCTTCAGTGATGGAAATCCACAAGTCAGAATCAGTATAGTTTACATGATTCCTGAACTTGATTTTCCAAGACTTGAAGTCTGCTTTTGTTTCCAACTTCGGAGGTTGGTAAGATGAACCACTGAAGTTGCTCATGATGTTAACAAGTTCTGCTATTCAATTGATTTGAATATAGAAACAAGTTAATTAAAAATGATTGCAGATAAACGAAATCAAACACAATTAAAACACAATTAACACTGATAGATCAATTGATCTAAATCAATGAGCACTTGGCTCTGATACCACCTGAGAATCCAAGGATCGTCGACAGGAATTATCAGTTTGAATCGATGTCAAGTCAACGTTAGCGGAATTAACGTTGATTTGGTTTAATTGTATTCAAGCAATTTTAAATATCAATGAAATATCAAGAACACACGAAACAAAACACAATTAATGATTAATTAATATTTTATTATAATATGTTGATGATTACAAAAGAATGAATGAACGATATCAATGAATGCTATGATGTTGTATATGTTTTGATGATCGAAAGACTTTTGATGATTGTTGTAATGCTATTGCTGTTCTCAATCAATCAATCGTCTGAATCAATCCTCCTTGAATCGAAACCTA
The DNA here is from genome assembly GCA_025215565.1 of Flaveria ramosissima. Taxonomy (NCBI): domain Eukaryota; kingdom Viridiplantae; phylum Streptophyta; class Magnoliopsida; order Asterales; family Asteraceae; genus Flaveria; species Flaveria ramosissima. The sequence goes on along the minus strand of CM046037.1, from coordinate 71,988,376 downwards.
GGATCCATATTTATAGACAATGATGTTTCAGTTATAGGAAACACCGGATCTCTTGGGATTTGATTAGTTTCTGATAAGGAATCATCGGATTTCTCGGGATTCGTGTAACCGCCTTGTTGACTTGTTGACTTGTTGACTTGTAACACTTGTATTATACAAGTGTTTGGACTCCGCAGAAATATTGTCTTCCGTAGATGTTTTGTTCTTCCGCAGATGTTTTGTTCTTCCTCAGTATTCTTGTTCTTCCGCAGCATTTCTTGAACACTTGGAACTCCAGTTGACTTTGTTCATCCGTAGATGATCTTCGGATGTTTTGTTACTTGTACAATATATATCTACGGAAGAACAAAATGTTCATCCGTAGATGTTTCTTACACGGTCAATTTCAGTAATTGATCAAGTATTATGTTTGTACCTGCAGCCATACATACATCAACACATATATAAATGGGTTAACCTATATATTTAATGCATACACAATAATGAAATACAAAAGTTCATTACAGATATTAATTCAAGTACTAAGCCTATACATAATGACTAGATCTACTGATTCTAGACCTAACAGGGTTCCCATCTTATCACTGGTTAACACAATCAACAATATTCCAATAAGGGGTGACGAGCAAATACACGCCACAAATGTGAGCGGACGACCAAAAATAGAGCAAAGCACGGAAAAAAATGAAAAGCAAACGCTATCAAGCTAATAACTTATGTTGTTGGTGCGTTATGTGCAAAAGAAAAATAAAGATGCTCTAACAAAAAGATAGGTTGTGTGCCTCTCTGCTGTGCGATGACACTGAACTGAGGATAAGCATAACCTAGATATTCTAGAATTCATTGTTGTTTGCTGCCTCTCTGCTGTGCGATGGCACTGACCTGAGGCTTGGCTTCTCTTTGAAAGCTCTAAGAATAGTCTCTTCTTGTCCAAATACCTGTAGACTACTCAAAAGCTTCTGAGGAATGTTGATTACCACATAAGCGTGGGATCCACAAATGCTGGTTGAAATAATTAAACCTTAAACTATCACCAGTTAGTGTCAAAAATCTGTGTATGGATTTAAGAGGACCAGCATACTGACAATCATCGTGGCTACAATTCTTGAAAGTCCTTATCAATGTGGGGATCTAATAGTACCAGTATGATTTCCTAAATTTGCTAACGACTCTGGATGAAAAACAAGAAGTGAGCATCAAAAAGTTTTGGATAAGATGTCCCAACTGACTTGACTTGCCTGTATGATTCCAAATTGAATTGGTCCAGTTATGGTCAAAATAAATTGAAGCTGCCTATTCCTGAACCAAATCCAGTAGATTTCTATCTTAGGATTTACACCTCACAAAAAGTCAAAAACAAGTTTAGTTTTGTACTTCAGCAATTTTATTTAAATTTAGTCAATTCAGTATTGCAGGATCGGGTTTGTCACTTAAACACTTGTATTTCTCTCAAACTCAGTTATGGAAACACTCAAATCAGATGAAGTAATGTCTTTTACAAGAGTTGATAATAATATAATAAGTAGCAAAGGAACACGTAGAAATAAATTTTCATGGCACTTGTATATATTACTTCTCAACTCAAGATATTACAAGACCCTTACAAGCATGAAACAAGAGTTACAATGAGAAACTATATATACTAGATCCTACAGCCAAATATACTTTGATACCAGCTGGAAACCTAACACTAAAGCATATACTACAATGCTAAAGTTAAGGTATCTTAGATAAAGTATTATCTAAGATATGGTAGTCATGACATGCCCATGACTTACCTTTTGTCATCAACTAAAGATGGCAACTGTACTAACATAAAAAGGTAAACAGTGGATTAAAGTATGGTCAACTACATGGCTTTTGAGAAAACGCCATGCAGTATCTTAGAGATTTGCAGCGGAGTGTCAGAGAGACCATACTTATGTCCACTGGATAATAGGAGTGTCTTCCGAAGGTTAGTTGGCTTCGGAAGAACAAGTTCTTCCGAAGCCACTTATACTTCGGAAGAGGCTTCTATACTTTCGAGGCTTTGAGAACTTCTGTACTTCGGAAGTTGACTTCAGATCTTTCTTTCTAAGTCTTGATCTTCGGAAGTGGGTTCTTTGTCTTCGGAAGTTGGAGTTTTCCTTCGGAAGTGAGTTTTACACTTTGTCTTCGGAAGAGCTCCTTCTTCCTTCGGAAGTTCCATACTTAGCTTCGGAAGTCCTTTGTTTGTTGTACCAAAATCTTCTAAGTGACTTGGTTTTGGTTGCACCAGTCTTTCTAGATCCAACAAACTCCCCCAAGGCTGATGCTACCAAAACCTCACTTATTTCTGCTTCTCAAAGCCTTCAGCACCAGGGACAAAAGGTATTTGTGTGTCTCTTTGTTCTTCCCGGAAGTGGTGCTGAGAAGCTTGTACAAGTCATTGGTGGATAGGATATCCAGTCTATCACTTTGAATGACATGTACCCTCTGTTGTGTCCCCCTGAAGAGAGTTAGTTGACGGGAGTTATAGTCATACTCCCATCTAACTATGGATTCAAGTTCAGGACCTTCAACCATTTGTAGAAAGGCTTTGCCTTTGGTTGCTGATCCCTTCCTTTCCTCCTCCTCTCTCAGTTTCAACTCTTCTTCAACCTTGCTTCTAGCAGTTAGCTCGGCCATATGAAGGCTGCCTAGATGATTTCTGATATGGGCAGCTACATCAGAGTTTGAAAGGTTGGAGAATGGCTTCTCTGCTAACTCAACAATGTCAAACCTGCTCAAGTGTAGCAGAGATGAGGCACTCTGCCTGTTGAGCTCTCCATTCTCTCTTTCTACAACAAAGTTGTGAGAAGAGTCTTCGAACCTCCATTGGATGATCTTCTTTCTAGCGGCAAGAGGTTGTCTTGGCACCCTGTCTCCTTTCTTATTGTCCAGTAGAGTCACCAGCCTTCTCCTTAGTTTCTTTTATTCCTCATTCAAAGTGTCTGAATTGAGGCCAAGGAGATTTGCAGCTAGGTCCAAAGTTCCTCTGTGCAGATCAAGAAATTTATCTCTTGTGAGGGAACTTGAGGATCCGTCAACATAGGTCAAATTGACTGAATCCTCCTCACAGGAGATATCGCTTAGTGTTGTGCAGTTTATGAGCTTTGTCTTGACTGCCTTGAATTCTTCCAAGGAGAGATGTTTAAAAGGCTGAGGGGATGGTTTGATGGGTTGATGGGTAGGTTGAGGTGTTTGGGTTCTGGCTAGAGTTTTGGGTTGGAGGATGGGTAGTTTAGGTGGTTGATGTGAAGAGGTTGGTAGGGGTGATGATGTAGGTTCAGGGGTGTATGGTTCAGAGGTTGGTTCGGTTTTGATTGGGAATGAAAAGGGTATAGGTTCAGGTTGAGGTTGGGTTTGGAGTTTGGGTTGAGTGGTTGCTTTGAAGGTCATCCCCTGTCCCCTTCTATACATCTCCTTCCTCTTCCCCGCACGAATGTCAGCCTTAATGTCACTGACATGTCGCTGGAGAGTCTTTTCTGACATAGGACCCGCCTACCTGCCAGAGAAGCCATGAGCCTTGAGATAACTCTTCATCTAGGCCTTCTCACCTATCTTCTTGGCAGCAGTCAGTCCTACTTCCTCTTCCTTTTTCTTCTTCTGCAACAGCTTTTCCCTTGCAGCTCTCTTTCTCTCTTTCTCCATTTGATCTTGCTCTTTGTTGAAGAGCCACAAGATCGTATCATTGTTATGTGGAGACAATTCTTATTGAGAGAAACCTCTGGAGGTTAGGAATGTTATCCTTTCCCTCGTGAGCTGCAGATCAGCTTCTCTTTCTTTCCTCTCCCTTTCTTCTTCTAAGGCCAACCTTGCAGCTTCTTCTTTTTGTTGTTTTAGCAGCAAGGTTGCCTTTTCCAGCTCTATTAACTCCTCTAATGGTAGCAGGAGTACATTTTCAGTTGCAGCCCCTAGACCAACAAGTCTATTGATGATCTCAACTCTTTTTCGGTTGTTGACTGCCTCCTGGTTGGCTGCAGCTGCTTTGGTACTTGTAGCTAGCAGTTTCCCAGTTGGAAGCCTACCTTTTCTTTTAAGCTTCTCCAACCTTTCTTCCTCCTGAAGCTCTTCCGAAGTCATATTCCTCTTTCCTTTGATGTCTTCGGAAGTACTAGACTTTGGGGGTTCTTGGATGGAAGATTCAGGTTGAGTAGTAGAGATAGGAGCTGGAGTTAATGCTGATGTCAGAGCTAAAGGTTGGGTGAGAAAATCCTCCCTATTAACCTCAGATGCAAGTTCCAGAATTGCATCTGTGACTATTAGATCATCGGATAATGAGAATAGTCCTTCCGAAGCAGCAATCTCAGCTTCGTTAGTTTGAGATTGTTCTTCCGAGGCTTTGAATTGTGCTTCGAAAGTCTGTGAAAATACACTTTCTGTCCCAACTGTTTCAGTTGCTGGGCCATCAGTCCTTGTTTCCCCTTCGAAGTTAATCTCAGGTTCCACTTGGACCTTAGGTTGACCAACTTCCTCAATAGTGGTAGAAGGTGCATTTAACCTCTAAAGCTCTTGAGCTTCGAAGTAGATCACAGACATATCAGGGCTTGGCTGTTCTATAAGAGATTCCAATAGGAACTTGTTAAAGAACCTATTGAGATCCTGAAGCATCCTTTGATCCCCTTGAAAAACAACTGGAGGAGGCTCAGGGAAAATTGCAGCTTGTTGCACAGAATACTTTGAGCTCAAGGAAGTGAGAGCTTGACTTTGGGTTTCCTCCCGTCTTTGACTTTGTCTCTGAACACTCTCCCCCTTTTTGGTAGCATCATCCTGAGAGCTTGATGAGCTAGAGGAAGAGGTCAAGGAGACCTGAATTGGTACATGCCTAACAGACCTCTCAATCTGTTTCTCAGCTAGTTTGGCCTTGAGAGTTTCAATCTCAAGTTGCTGAGTGGCAGACCTATCCTCTAAAGTCCTAACCTTAGATTCAAGATTTGAGACTTTAGAAAGTAGGTCTTGAATAGTGAGTTGCATTCTTCCCTCATCTTCTTTTGAAGAATCATAGGGAGATGAGGTAACATACCTTGTATGTTCATCCTCACCACCAGATGTGGTTTCTTGGCGCCCTGGTTTCCCTTGCCCAATGATGTCTCTTTCAGAGTCATCAAAGGGCATGGTTGCCATAGATTCAGTCTCAGTTCCGTTACCACTATCCTGAGGATCCATTGAGGCTCCTTCAGTAGTGGCAGCTGAATCTACATGAGTCCCCTCCACATCAGTGGGACTCACCTCAGTAAAGGTTTGTTGATGCGGGCTAGAGATAAGAGGTCTCTCTAGGCTCTTTTGATCCTTGAGAGGGTGTTCTGGATCAACTTCATTGCCCTTAAGAGACATAATCTCTTCACCAGCTCCAGTCAAAAGGTCAGTAAAAGAGATGGAAGTGAAACCTAATGACCCGGGACTTTGATCAATGTCTAGAGGCATTGAGCCTGTGATAGGGCTGTCCCTTTTTGGCTGCTCAGGGGAGTATAGAGACTCTCCCTGAGGGCTATCAGCTTGGGTTTCGGGCTCATGGGTCTGAGACTGAGGATACTCAAGACCCATATTGAGGTCAATTGTGAAGGATGGTTGGACCTCAGGCTGAGTGGGAGCCCTTTGTTCCACTCTAGCCTTTTTGGGTAGAACATGAGGAGCTTGTTCAATCAGAGTAGATTGAAAAAGGGTTCGTTTGTAAGTAAAGGTAATGGGTGGAGAAGGTAGATTTGGCAGAGTGAGGATAGTTGCTGGTGTGGGTTCATCACCTGTGGGGTTAACAGGGATGTGCTAACAGGGTTCATCACCTGCGAGCTAAGTACTCTGGGGACATCAACGCGGGGGTGCTCAACAAGAGCAACCTGTGCCCCCAGTTCAAGTACCTCGCACATGTGCTGCTGAAGTGCATAGCGTCTCGGAAGGGAGGATTTGATGAACTGTCAGATCAGATCCAGAATGCATATGCAGCGTTGGTGCTGAACCACCCGTTCAGCTTTTCCAGGATGATCTTCACCTACTTGGTGGAGAACATTGAGGGGAAAGGGAAGGAGGGCTTCTGCATGTACCCTCGCTTCATGCAGATGATTATTGACCAGAAGCTCCCTTCCTTGCCAAAGGAGAAGGAGGACGCAGTGGTACTCGAGGTGATGGATGATACCACCTTGGGTAGGATGAAGGTTACAGGGGAAAGCAGGTGAAACCCCCTGTGAGACGACTGTTTGGACATTTGAGTAGAGTGGACTACGTGGCGCCAGCGAAGAGGAAGTGGCGTCACAATGATAGTGACTCGAACACTGAGCCGATTGTGCTCCCATCTGATGACTCGGATGACGATGACAGTGGTGATGGTGGTGATACTGGTGCCACCCAGTCTAGGGCCACTCCTGCAGATGTTATATCACCATCATCCACCCACGGAGGAGCAGAGATAGCAGGATTTCATCAGGATTTTCAGGCTGATGAAGATGACGAGTCAGACGAGGAGCCGTTGACTCGGACGGTGGGCAGCAAGGTAGTTGCCACCGAGAGAGGTATTAGGGCTGTAGGTGGACGCCAGGGTGAGTCTGGGGAGGCTGTTACTGATCAATCTTACAACCCAGACCAGCCCAGCAGCCAAGGGGGAGCATCCTCCTCGAAGGGAACGAGGAAAAAGAGGATGGCTCAGCCTCATGGAATGAAGAGTAAGAGAAGGAGATTTACCTTGATCACCACCACAGACACCACCACAGCCACCACTACAGCTACCACCACCACTACCACACCCTCTACCACTATCACCACACCACCCACCACTACATACATCCCATCTACCACCATATCTACCACACCCACTCCACCACCACTATCATCTATACCAACCCCAATCTTCACCACTTCCACCACCACCACTACTAGCCACCAAGCCGGCCTATCATCACATCCCGCCCATACATCTGGATCACCTCTACCTCCCAGTGGGGTAGAGGAACAGCTCTCAGCACTAAACCGTGTGGTGCTGAGGCTGTTGGCAGCCGATGACGAGAATACATCTCAGATTCGTCAGTTGGTAGATCTTACAGCTGCACAATCTCAGCAGATTTCTCAGCAGGCTCAGCTGATTGAGCACCAGGCACAGCAGATGACTGCTTAGAGCCAACAGATTGCACAACTCCAGGAGCATAAAGTTCTATCAGCAAAGAAGATAGAGGAGTTGGAGGATTCCAAAAAGACCATCATGCTAAAGCTCAAAGGAACTAAGGATGAGCCTCTGAAGATAAAGGAAGGGGATGGTGCTGACGATGGTGATGACGATGGTGATGATGATGAGGATGAGGATGAGGATGAGGATGAAGATGATGATAGTGATGATGATGAGGCAAATGATGAAGAAAAGACAAGTGAAAGGCGGAATGATGATGATGATGAAGAAGGAGATGCAGCTGCACCTGCCTCAGCTCAGGGTCAAGAGAGACGTTCAAAGAGAAATCAAGACCAACGAGCCTCGTCTTCTGCCTCACCTACTGATGAGGCTGCGATTCAGGACAAAAGTAATGATTAGACACTTATGTATTTCATAGCTTTTGTACTTGAATCATGTATTAAACTTCTGTACTTAATGTTTATATATATATATTTAATGGGTTTCTGTTTTGATTATTAACTAATGGTTGATGTGTTACATGTCTAAATCAAGCAGATCCAAACTTTCAGAGGGACGAATACGATGTTGCTCCCTTCAGCAGGTCAAGACGAAATTAACCATGATTCTTGATCTGCAAGGGATTGTCAGAAGATCAGTGAGTTACACCCCTGAAGAGGGGGAAATAATTCATGATCTTACAAATGAGCAACTGGCCGAAATGTTCAAGCTGAATCAACCTTTGAATCAAGGACGCTCCAACCTTTGAATCAACCAGTGATGACGAGCTGAACGAAATTGATGAGATAGAGATCGAGGACGCCACTGCAGAGCACTATCCAGAGTATGCTGACCAAGAGGGAAATGTGGTTCCCAACCTGGGTGATTCGCTGGTCAGTGATACGTTTGAGATACTGGATAAAATGGAGCAAGTGTCAGAGAAAATTAAGGAACAAGCCCAAGCCTCAGATGTCGATGTTAACATCCGAAAGGCAGAATGGGCTGCATGTTTTGAGGAGATCCGAGCCCAACGCGCTGCTCCTAAACCGAATGTCTACACCAAGCTCTACAAAGTGAAGAAACATCACAAGGTGTCAGGCAAGATTATCGCGTGGGCCCATTTTGATGAGCTTAACATATGCGCTATAAAGAGAAAGAAGGGTATTGAGTACTTTAGATTCCCACATGATCTAAAGACTCTACCTGGTTTTGAGCTCAACCAGCTGGCCAAACTGAAGCTGCTATATGCTGACCCGAGAAAGATGTCAGGCTGGTTTGGGGATGCATTGAAGAAAGAGTACCATACCAGATGGGTCAACTTCAAACCTCAACAACCTACGAGGTATATCCGAAGGTCTGAGGATGATGCCATAACTGGAAAGCCTAAGATAGTGCTGAAGTGGAGTCCTCCACGTACAATGGCAAAGATCCCACTACGGGAAATGCCACAGGACTTCACTCCACACTTCAAGTGGTGGTACTATGATTGGAGGACAGGAGAGGCAGTCATAGTCTTAAACAAAGTAGGAAAAATGGATACTATCAGGGTATTTGACCCGATGTGGCTCACAAACTTGTCTGCAAATGATGTCTACACATTATACAATGGCCACTATTCTATGACTCTCAAGATATTGTACAAGCTCTACAGTTTCAGAACGTTATAAGACTCTGCTTTGCATTTGAGATACACGCAGGAGTCACAAAAGAATAGAAGTACAAGAAATATGAAGAGGTGATGAAGAAAGTAAGACACTAGATGAAACTAGGTCCAAGGGGGAGTTTGTAGGTACATGTGTCCCTAGTTTCTGAACTGAATGTAATATGTCTTGAATGTCTTACACTTATGTAATGCTTGGGTGATTAATGAAATGAGAATGTTTGGTTGTGATTTATAATGTTTAATATTTCATTAATAAGTTGTGTAAAGTATATTGACCTGATTATATAGGTTTGTGATTGTTTGAATTGATATACATAATGTTATAATAATGAATACATTCAAACTTGGTTAAGTGAAGTTCTCATGCGTCCGACTGGACCATGCGCCCCAACAGTGGTCATGCGTCCGAATGGCCATGCGACTGAGTGTCTATGCGCCTAAATAGTCCATACGCCTGAACAACTTCATGCGACTGACTCAGTCGCACGACTGAACACTTAGTCGTGCGAATGGATCAATCGCATGGCTCAATCGCACGAATGAACCATGCTAATGGTTCAGTCGCCCGAATGAGCAAACCTAACCTATAAATACCACCTAATTCATGGAAAAACGTAACAATTGATATTACTTCGACTCCAGACGTACCCTAGCCGTCCAGAAACCTCCAAGAACCTGTTCCAAGTTCACAGATCGCACTATATCGATTCCATATTGTTCTTAACGTTTAGATTCAATTTATAATTGATTCGACGTGCGTTCTCACTGATTGGATCGCCAATCAAATAGGATTCCGCACTATTTGAGTTGGTATACACGTTAATCAGTTAGTATTTCGTGCAATACACGATCCTAACACCTGCACACAAAAGAAATCAATTAGAACTAGGAACCCAAGTCTTAATGATCTTGGGTTTTCCTACAGTGTCTAATTTTAGACTCAATGGATTCATTATTTGGTGGTTGAGGTGAGGATGATTCTGTTGAGGATGAGCTTGTTGAGTTTTGTTCTTCATTTTTAATCCCTTCTTCCTTCACCTTTTCTTTTGTTATCTGTTGCTTTGATTTTGATGATGAACCTTGATGATTGAAAGTTTCACTATCCTTTGATTTTGACTGTGGTATATGTGTACTCTTTTCAAAATGATTAAAAAATTTATCATCATTTTCATTCATATCTGTGAGATCCACCTTCTTGTGAGGTGTTTTAAGTTGCTTATGTAGTTTCTCCTTCTTTAGAGGTTTATCATCAGCAGATGTTTTCTTGTTTTGTTTTAGCAACTGATGCTTTAGCTGCTTCCTTTTTGCTTTTGTATCTTGTTGACTTTACTAGATTGAGAGTCTGATTCATCTTGCTCAGATTGTTTCTTCTTTGTGCTCTTTGTCTTGTTTTTCTTGTTGAAATAACATTTCTGTGTGGAATGGTTATTTTTGTTACAAATTGCACATTGTTTGTTGAAGTAGCAGTCAGAAGTCATGTGATTGTTCATGTTGCAAATAGAGCAACAACTGTTGAAGTAGCAGTCTTCAGTGTTATGATTCTTCATATCACACCATTTGCAATACATTTCCTTTGATTCTTTTTCAGAGTCAACCACTTTCTTCTTTTGATCTCTTTGTGTCTTCAATTCTTTTTCAAACTTTACAGTGGATGAATTCTTTCCCTTTCCTGACATGATGTCAAAGGATTCTTGTTTAGCATTTCCTGATTTCTGTTGCTTAGGATTCACCACTTGCTTTTGTTGATTGTTATTTTTGTCTTCCGTAGATCTTCTACTGATTCAGTACATTTTGGTTTTAGCAGATCTTCTACTTAAGAATGCTTCTTGTTCTGAAGTTTTTCTGCTGATGGTTTCTTCTTTCCTTTTTCTACGGAGGATGTGTGCACTTCCTCTGTAGATGTACACTTCTCAATCCTTCCAGTTAATGGTTTTTGTTGCTGATGAAGTTCTTGAAGACCTTCATTTAACTGAGCTATTATCTTTTAAATAGTGTTTAACATGTTTCTTTGCTTAGGAGGATATGGGTTCTTGGTTTCTTCAAGGACTTTGTGTTAGGATCTGGTATTTGAACGAAATACCAACTGATTAACGTGTAAACCAAACCAAATAGTGCGGAATCCTATTTGATTGGTGATCCAATTAGTGAGAACGCACGTAGAAACAATAAGGTATTGAATCTAACGTTAAGAATCGATTAGGAATCGATCTACAGCGTTCTATGAACTTGGAGTATGAACTTGGAAGCTTCTGGACGGCTAGGGTACGTCTGGAGTCGAATTGGAATCAATGCTTACGTTTTTCCACGAATTAGGTGGTATTTATAGGTTAGGGTTGCTCATTCGGGCGACTGAACCATTAGTATGGTTCAGTCGTGCGATTGATCCGTGCGGTTGATCCATTCGCACGACTGAGTGTTCAGTCGTGCGACTGAGCCAATCTCATGTTACAATCATACGACTGATCCAGTCTCTTGGTTCAGTCGGACGACTGAGTCATACGCCTGAAGTTATTCATGCGTATGGTCCATTCGCATGGGCCATTTGCCTGAGAACTTCATATTGCTAAGTTTGAATGTATTCATTAATATAACATTATGTGTATCAATTCAAACAATCACAAACCTATATAACGAATTCAATATCAACTCATTAATGAAATATTAAACATTATAAATCACAAACAACCATTCTCATTTCATTAATATCCCAACCATTACATAAGTGTAAGACAAACAAGACATATTACATTCATATTAGGATCTAGGTACATATATATCAACAAACTCCCCCTTGGACCTAGATCTATCTAATGTCTTACCTTCTGCATCACCTCTTCATACTTCTTGTACTTTTCCTCTCTTGTGACTCCTGCGTGTATCTCAAACGCAAAGCAGAGTCTTATGACATTTTGGAATTGGAGGGCTTGTACAATATCTTGCGTGTCATAGAATAGTGGCCACTTGTATAATGTGTATACATCATTAGCAGAGAAGTTAGTGAGCCACATCGGGTCAAACACCCTGATGGTATCCATTTGTCCCTCTTTATTTAAAACTATGACCGCCTCCCCGGTTCTCCAATCATAGTACCACCACTTAAAGTATGGAGTGAAGTCCTGTGGCATCTCCCTTAGAGGGATTCTTGACATTGTTCTTGGGGGACTCCACTTCAGCACTATCTTGGGCTTACCAGTGATGGGATCAACTTCAGAACGTCTGATATACCTCGTAGGTTGTTGAGGTTTGAAGTTGACCCACCTGGTGTGGTACTCTTTCTTCAGGGCAGCCTCAAACCAGCCTGACATTTTCCTTGGGTCAGCATATAGTAGCTTCAATTTTGCCAGCTGGTTGAGCTCAAAACCATGTAGAGTCTTTAGATCATGTGGGAATCTAAAGTACTCTATGCCCTTCTCCCTCTTTATGGCATAAACATTTAGATCCTCAAAATGTGCCCACGCAATAATCCTGCCTGACACCTTATGATGTTTCTTCACTCTGTAGAGTTTGGTGTAGACATTCTGTTTACAGAGGCGAGTTGGGCTCGGATTTCCTCGAAACATGCAGCCCATTCTGCCTTTCTGATATCAACATCGTCGTTTGAGGCTTGGGCTTTCCCTTCAGTCTTCTCAGACTCCTGCTCCATCTGATCTAATATCTCAAATGTATCACTGACTAGGGTTTCACCCAGATTGGGAACCATATTTCCCTCGTTGTCAGCGTACTGAGGATAATGCTCTGCTGTGATGTCTTCGATTTCTATCTCATTAATGTCATTCAGCTCTTCGTCACTGGTAGACTCACAAGTTGGAGCATCCTTAATGATCTCATCTGGGTTCAGCTTGAACATCTCAGCCAGTTGCTCATTTGAAAGATCATGAATTATTTCCCCTTCTTCAGGGGTATAACTCACCGATCTCCTGATGATCCCTTGTAGATCAAGAATCATAGTCAATTGAGTCTTGACCTGCTGAAGGGGAGCAACATCAAATTCGTCCCTTTGAAAGTTTGGATCTGCTTGATTTAAACATGTAACACATCAAACATTAGTTAATAATCAAGACAAAAATTCATTAATCTTAATATAAACATCAAATACATAAGTTTAATACATGATTCAAGTACAAAAGCTATCAAATACATAAACATCTAATCATTACTTTTATCTTGAATAGCTGGATCATCACTCGGTGAGGCAGAAGAAGAAGCTCGTTGGTCTTGATTTCTCTTTGATCGTCTTTCTTAACCCTGAGCTGAGGCAGATGCAGCTGCATTTCCTCCTTCATCATCATCATCCTCCTGCCTGTCCTCTGTCTTTTCTTCCTCATTCCCTTCATCATCTTCACTCTCTTCATCTTCATCCTCATCCTCATCCTCATCATCATCATCACCATCATCACCATCTCCTTCCTTTATCTTCAGAGGCTCATCTTTAGTTCCTTTGAGCTTGAGCATGATAGTCCTTTTAGCATCCTCCAACTCGTCAATCTTCTTTGCTGATATGACTCTATGCTCTTGGAGTTGGGTAATCTCTTGGCTGTGAGCAGCCATTTGCTATGCCTGCTGCTCGATCAGCTGAGCCTGCTGAGAGATCTGCTGGGACTATGCAGCTGTGAGATCTTGTTAGGACCTGGTATTTGAACGAAATACCTAGTGATTAGCGTGTAAACCAGATCAAATAGTGCGGAATCCTATTTGATTGGCGATCCAATCAGTGAGAACACACGAAGAATCAATAAAGAATTGAATCTAACGTTAGAAATCGATTAGGAACCGATCTAATGTGTTCTATGAACTTGGAGAACGAATTGAGAGGCTTCTGGACGGCTAGGGTACGTCTGGAGTCGAAATAGAATGAATGCTTACGTTTTTCTACGAATTAGGTTGTATTTATAGGTTAGTATTGTTCATTCGTGCGACTGGACCATAAGTATGGTTCAGTCGTGCGATTGAACCATGCGGTTGATTCATCCGCACGACTGAGTGTTCAGTCGTGCGACTGAGCCAATCTTATGTGTCAATCATACGACTGATCCAGTCTCCTGGTTCAGTCGTGCGACTGAGTCAATCGTATGAAGTTATTCATGCGTATGGTCCATTCGCATGGGCCATTCGTATGAGAACTTCATTTTGTTAAGTTTGAATGTATTAATTAATATAACATGATGTGTAACCATTCAAACAACCATAAATCTAATTAACCAATTCATCATCGACTCATTAATGAAATATTAAACATTACAAATCACAAACAATCAATATCATTTCATTAATCATTTCAAATTACATCATAATCAAATAAACAAGACCTATTACATTCAAATCATGATCTAGGGACATACATGTATCAACAAACTCCGCCTTGGACCTAGATCTCTCTAATGTCTTGTTTTCTGCATCACCTCCTCATATTTCTTGTACTTGTCCTCTTTTGTGACTCCCGCATGAATCTCAAACGCGAAGCAGAGTCTTATAAAGTTTTGGAACTGGAGGGCTTGTACAATATCCTGCGTATCATAGAACAGTGGCCACTTGTATAAAGTGTAGACATCATTTGCTGACAAGTTGGTAAGCCACATTGGGTCGAATACCCTGATAGTATCCATTTGGCCCTCTTTGTTTAGGACTATGACCGCTTCTGCTGTTCTCCAATCGTAGTACCACCACTTAAAGTGTGGAGTGAAGTCCTGTGGCATTTCCCTGAGCGGGATTATTGACATTGTGCGTGGAGGACTCCACTTCAACACTATCTTTGGCTTTCCAGTAATGGCATCAACCTCAGACCTTCTGATATACCTTGTAGGCTGTTGGGGTCTGAAGTTAACCCACCTGGTGTGGTACTCCTTCTTTAGGGCAGCCTCAAACCAGCCTGACATCTTCCTCGGGTCAGCATACAAAAGCTTTAGTTTGGCCAGCTGGTTGAGTTCAAAACCTGGTAGAGTCTTCAGATCATGTGGGAATCTGAAGTACTCTATGCCCTTTTCCCTCTTAACTGCATATACGTTAAGATCCTCAAAATACGCCCACACTATGATCCTGCCAGACACCTTATGCTGTTTCTTGACTCTGTAGAGTTTGGTGTAGGCATCCTGTTTAGGTGCAGCGCGTTGGGCTCTAACTTCTTCAAAACACGCAGCCCACTCAGCCTTTCGGATATCGACATCATCATTTGAGGCTTGGGCCGTTCCCTCTGCTTTCTCTGATTCTTGCTCCATCTTGTCTAACACCTCAAAAGTATCGCTAACAAGGGATTCACCCAGATTGGGGACCACATTTCCCTCATTGTCAGCATACTGAGGGTAGTGCTCGGCAGTGACATCTTCAATCTCGATTTCATCAACATCGTTGAGCTCTTCGTCGCTGGTCGAGTCGCATGTCGGAGCATCCTTCACTATCTCATCTGGATTGAGCTTGAAGATCTCTGCTAGTTGCTCGTTTGATAGGTCGTGAATTATTTCCCCTTCTTCAGGGGTATAACTCACCGACCTCCTTACGATCCCTTGCAAATCAAGAATCATTGTTAGCTGAGTCTTGACCTGCTGAAGGGGAGCAACATCAAACTCATCCCTTTGGTAATTTGGATCTGTTTGATTTAAACATTCAACACATCAACCATTAGTACTTAATCAAAACAGAAATGCATTAAACTTAATATAAACATTGAATACATAGGTTTAAATACATAATTCAAATACAAAAGTAATTAAATACATAAACATCTAATCTTTACTTTTGTCCTGGATCATCGGCTCGTCACTTGGTGGGGCAGAGGAGGAAGCTGGTTGGTCTTGTCTGTTCTTGGATCTTCTCTCTTGACCTGGAGCAGAGGCCGATGCAGCTGCATCCCCTCCTTCTGCATCATCATCTTCATCCTTCTCCTCTGTCCTTTCTTCTTCAGTCCCCTCATCCTCCTCCGTCTCATTCTCATCATCCTCATCATCATCTTCATCATCATCATCACCATCATCTCCGTCTCACTCTTTGATCTTCAGGGGCTCCTCTTTAGATCCCTTTAGCTTTAACATGATTGTCTTCTTTGCCTCCTCCAACTCCTCTATCTTCTTATTTGATGTGACACTATGTGCTTGGAGTTGGGCTATCTCATGGCTCTGAGCAGCCATCTGTTGGGCCTGCTCCTCTATCACTCGAGCCTGCTCTGCAATCTTGTGAGACTGTGTAGCAGTAAGGTCAGCAAGCTGGCGGATCTGAGCCGACTTCTCCTCGTCAGCAGCTAATAAGCGCATCACCATCCTGTTTAGCGTAGAAAGCTGTTCCTCTACTCCGATTGGAGGTAGAGGTGATCCATAAGTATGAGAGGGATGGGCTGAGGGTCCAGCTTGGTGGGAAGTGGTGGTGGTGGTGGCTATAGTGAAGATGGGGCTGGGTCTGTGAAATGGTGGAGGTGATGTGGGAGTGAAAGGTATGGTGGTCGATGGCATCTGTACAGTGGTGGGAGGTGTGGAGGTAGTAGTAGTAGCTGTGGTGGCTGTGGTGGTTGTGGTGGTGGATGGTGTGGCTGTGGAAGTGGTAGTGGTGGTGGTAGATGTGGTGGCTGTGGTGGTAACAAAGGTAAGTCGTCTTTTCTTCTTCTTCTGACCATGGGGCTGAGCCATCCTTTTCCTCCTCGTTCCCGTCAAGGTGGATGCTCCCCCTACAACCCGGCTAGCTGACTCCGGTGCATAACTCGGATCAGTAGCTGTCTCTCTTGAGTCTCTTGGGCGTTCACCAACCGCCCTTAGCCCATACTCTGTGGGAACAACCTTGCTTCCCACAGTACGTGTCAAGGGCTCCTCGTCTGACTCCTCTTCCTCCTCACCAGGAACAAAATCCTGATGGAAACCAGCAGACTCGGCTATGTCTCCAGCTGGGGCAGACACTGGAGGTATAACATCAGAAACTGTGCCTCTCGGTGGAGTAGGCATATCATCCCCAGCGTCCCCACTGTCGTCATCGTCAGAATCATGCTCTGGGAGCAATAGCCTCTCGTCATCAGAATCACTATCATCATGACGCCATTTGCGTCTCCCCGGCGCCACATATCTCTCGTTGGCCAAATGGCCGATCAACCTCTTAACCTGGGGCTTCACCTGCTTTCCCCTATACACCCTCATACGACCCAAGGTCGTGTCATCCATAATCTCAAGTGCCACATCATCATGGCTCTCCTTGGGAAGTAACGGCAGCTTCTCGTTGAAGATCAGCTGCAGAAACCTATGGTACATACAAAACCCCTCCTTCCCCTTACCCTCCAAGTTCTCCACCAGATAAGAAAAGATCATACTAGAAAAGCTGAAAGGGTGGTTCAGCACCAGTGCCACGTAGGCATTCTGAATCTGGTCTGATAGGTCATCGAACCCACCCCTCCTCGAAGCAATGCACTTTAGGATCACATGCGCCAAGTACTTGTACTAGGGGCACAGGTTGCTCTTGTTGAGCACACCTGAGTTTATGTCCCCAGCGTAGTTGATCCTGAGAAAGCAGCCTCTCACAGTCAGTGGATGTAATCTGGTGGGGTGATCAGTATCGTCCCCAAACTCAAGAACTCTTTGGATATCAGCAGCTGTAACCTCAATATCATGACCAAGAATAGAGCTCCGTATACTTGAAGGCTCACGAGAACGATCAACTGACGCATTCTCCCAGAATGCCTGGTGTAATGACCTGTAAGGCGTGCACGGTGTAGATATAGCCTTATGTATCCGGGAACGTCTAAGGAAAGCTATAATCTCTGTAAACTCGGCCCCGTTTCGAGTAGTATGATCCAAGTGAGCACATATGTTGTGCTTTGGATTAATGGACCATCTATCAGCCATTTGCCTGAAACACAAGACACAGAACCATTAGTACATAATACATCAAAATTCAGTTCTAAGTGTAATGTTTAAATTCATTCTGATTCATTCGTGCGAATGAATCATGCGACTGAAGTCATTCAGTTGTCCTTTCATGCGACTGAGCTCATTCGGTTGAATGTAACATGCGACTGAGTTCAATCTGCTGACTGAGTCTGCGATTGGTTCAGTCGGCCGACTGAGCTCATTCGCATGGTTCATTCGGCCGATTGACCCAATCGCAAGATTCAATCGTGCGATTGGAGTTCATCCGGACGACCAGTCGCATGTCCCACTGTTCAGTCGCCTGTGGTTCGAATCTTGATCAATACAAGTGATTTAACATGGGTTACCGGTTCAATAGACTCGCCATCTAGTCACTAATAACCTATTAAACTTAATTTTAACATTTTGCTTAGTTTAGGTAGGTTATTAGGTCATGTTCAGTTCGTTTCTTGTTTTCATTCGAAAATCGCGAAATTAGGGTTCCATTCTTCCGTTTTCGGTGAGATTTCACTGCCATCTACCTGTATAAATGTCCACGAAAGTCAGAGAATCAACAATGATGTGAAAACAGGATCTAGAGAGAATTTGGCAGAGTAACGGTACGAAGTGCGAATTAGGAGCGATTGAGGGTGATGAGTAAAATGCGATCAACTGTGGCCCTTTAAATACTGAATCTGAGTTCAATCGGCCGACTGGGCTCATTCGCTCAGTTCATTCGGGCGACTGAGGCTCAATCGTGTGATTGGCCCAGTCAGTCGCATTCAGTTGGCTGACTGAGGTCCAGTCGGTCGACTGACTCATTCGTGCCCTTTCATTCGCACCCTCAGTTAACCGACTGAGTCTCAGTCGGTCGACTGACTCATTCGCCCCCTTTTATTCGGTCGAATAGATCATTCTGATAAGCCATTCGGGTGAATGGCTCAATCTCATGTCCAGTCGTGCTCTGATAAGCCATTCGGGTGAATGGCTCAATCTCATGTCCAGTCGTGCGAATGGGTTCCATTCGCATGGTTGATCCATACTTATGGTCCAATCGTGCGAATGGGTCATACTTATTAAATTTTCTGCCATTTTGAACATTTTACATTTAAAACCCTTGTAACTTTTGAGATTAACATTATGAGCATTTGATCATCTCAGACATGATCATTTTAACTTGAAAACTTTTTGATCATCTCAGACGTGATCCTCTTAAACAATTTAGTCACCTCAGACGTGACTCTTTTAAACACTTTGTCACCTCAGACGTGACTCTTGTAAACTTTGAAAACACATGTGGTCATCTCAGACATGACCCTTTTAGTGAATTTATCCCATACTGATTTTCACGACGTAGTCCGACAAACAAACAAACTAAATGACTAAGTAAATTAGAAACTAAACTAAAGTACAAAAATTAACTTTGTTTTTGGCTTTGTGAGAGATAAGTCCTAAGATAGAAATATACTGGATTTGGTTCCGGAATAGGAAGCTTCAACTTAGATTAACCACACCTGGACCAAATCAATTTTGGAATCATACAGGCAAGTCAAATCATTTGGGACTTGTTATCAAAATCTTTTGATGCTCAATTCTTGGTTTTCATCCAGAGTCGTTAGCAAGTTTAGGAAATCATACTGGAACTATTAGATTCCCACATTGATTTGAACTTTCAAGAATTGCAGCCACAATGATTGTCAATATATTTGTCCTCTTAAATCCATACACAGACTTTTGACACAGACTGGTGATAGTTTTAGGTTTAATTATTTCAACTAACATTTGTGGATCCCACATTTATATGGTAATCAACATTCCTCAGGAGCTTTTGAGCGGTCTACGGGTGTATTTACAAGAAGAGACTATTCTTAGAGCTTTCAAAGAGAAGCCAATCCTCAGGTCAGTGCCATCGCACAGCAGAGAGGCGGCAAACACCAATGAATTCTAGAATATCTAGGTTATGCTTATCCTCAGGTCAGTGCCATCGCACAGCAGAGAGGCACACAACCTATCTCCTTGTTAGAGCAGCTTAATTTTATTTTGCACAAAATGCACCAACAACATAAGTCATTAGTTTGATAGCATTTGTCTTTCATTTTTTTCGTGCTTTGCTCTATTTATGGTCATCCACACACATTTGTGGCGTTTACATGCTCATTACCCCTTATTGGAATATTGTTGATTGTGTTAACCAGTGATAAGATGGATGCCCACAGTTAGTTGAACAACTTAGTTTGATCTTTAGATCACCAGTCAGGTCTAATCATCTATTGTGTTGAATCTACTGACATATCATTTGTGGTCTAGCAACCTCTAGGTCTACTCTCGTTGTGTTACCTTAGGAGTTACCAGTTTTTCTATCATCTTCCCTTTTATATTGCTTAGACTACACAGACTTATACTTTGAATTTTTGCATCTTTTCTAAATTAAATTTTAAAGTCCCTCTTGATTTGTTCCTGTGTACTATTATTTTTTAAAGGGTTTGAATCAGTATCACAGATATGATCTACCTTATATAAGCTATCTACTCCTTCTCCCTCGTTTTTTTTCTTTTTTTTTAATGTTACTTGCTGACTTATTCTCCCCCTAAAATACTAAAATCATAACTGGTTTAATTATTTTAGGATTTTAATAAACAGCAAAATAACATGAGTTTAATTTAAACAAACTAAAATAAACAAATAAAATAAAATAAAAAAGGAAAAATTAACTAAACTACTTCGGACTACACATGATCATCATCAGGAATAACATCTCTTTTCTTTTTAACGCCGTTGACCTCTAACAAGTATTGAAAACGTGGTTTATCAAAAGCTTTAGAAATGGTATTTAATACCGAATATTTGGTCTTTGGATGTTGGACCGGATTTTTAGTTACTGCGATTGCAGCAGAGTTATCAACAAAAATAGGAGTAGAAGAAAACTTTAAACCATAATCCCGCATTTGCTGTTGAATCCAGATGATTTGTGAACATCAACTTGCAGCAGCAACGTATTCGGCTTCACAGGTTGACAATGCAACCGATGTCTGCTTCTTACACTGCCAGGTAACTAATCGTCTCCCAAAGAATTGACACCCTGCTGATGTAGACTTGTAGTTCATCTTGCAGCCTCCGTAATCCGAGTCACTATACGCTGTGAGCTCAAAGTCATCATCATGAGGATACCACAATCCAAGTGTGGGTGTACCCTTCAGATAACGAAATATCCTCTTGACCCCGATCAGATGGTTGACCTTAGGCTTAGCCTGATATCTAGAACATAAACATGTAGCATACATGATATCAGGTCTTGAGGCAGTGAGATACATGAGGGATCCAATCATTCCTCGGTACATTGTGGCGTCCACTAGATCTCCATTTTCATCAGGTGCGATATCATGATTCGTAGCAAGTGGAGTCCCAGCAGCAGAAGCATTCTCCATGTCAAAACGACTGAGAATGTCTCCTACATACTTGGTCTGATGTAGAAAGATCCCATTTGGTGTCTGATCCACCTGTAACCCGAGAAAGAATTTCATCTCCCCCATAGCACTCATCTCAAACTCTTTCTTCATAACTGCTTCAAACTCTTTGCATAACTCTTCGTTCTTTGAATCGAAGATTATGTCATCGACATAGATCTGTACTAGCAGTAGGTCTCCATCTTTTTCTTTGATGAACAGTGTGCAGTCAATGACTCCCCTGCGAAAGCCGTGTTTCACAAGATGAGTCGAGAGTTTCTCAAACCAGGCTCTTGGAGCTTGATGAAGCCCGTATAAAGCCTTGTCGAGTTTGTAAACTCTATCCCGAAGATAAGGATCTTCAAATCCCTCGGGTTGACTGACATAGACTGTTTCTCTGATTTCCCCATGAAGGAATGCACTCTTCACATCTAATTGGTAGACTTTAATCTTCATGTACGAGGCATAGGCAAGGAAGATACGAATGGCTTCCATCCTAGCCACGGGTGCAAACACTTCATTGTAGTCAATCCCCTCGACTTGGCGAAATCCCTGAACCACCAGTCGAGCTTTGTTCCTGATAATGACCCCTTGGTCATCCTTCTTGCATTTCAAGACCCATTTGGTGCCAATGACCTTAGC
The DNA here is from genome assembly GCA_025215565.1 of Flaveria ramosissima. Lineage (NCBI taxonomy): Eukaryota > Viridiplantae > Streptophyta > Magnoliopsida > Asterales > Asteraceae > Flaveria > Flaveria ramosissima. Next base: position 71,966,725 of record CM046037.1, on the reverse strand, counting down.
ACCTTTAGGTCTATCTACCAGAGTCCATACACCTAACTTCTTAAACTGAAGAAGTTCTTCTTGCATGGCACTCACCCACGCCTCATCATTTAGTGCATCACTGACGTATTTTGGCTCAAACTGCGAGACAAAACACCGATAGGCACCATCATGAATATATCCCTTTTCCATAACAGAGGCATAATCAGCTGAGTATAGCTGATTGCGGGTTTGTACTCCTTATCTGACATCCCCAATGACATTGTCTAGGGGATGATAGATGTTTAGTCGTGATCCTAGAGTAGTAGGAACAGCTACCTAAGAGCCAAGATTATGAACATTTGGTTCTGCATCTGAGGTAGTTGGAGTTTGAGGTTCCGAAGTCGAAGGTGCATCACTGTTAGATGCTTGTGGACTTTCAGGAACTGGAACCTGTTGCTCCTGACTGTTCTGGTCATCTTCTTCAGCTTCATCGTCAGAGGAGGAGTCACTGTCGTCGACTTCTCCCCCTGACTGAGTAGATGATTCTCCCTGTGAGCTAGATGATGTTGAATCCTAAGATGGTGTATTCAAGATATTATACATCATACGAGTAGCTAACTCATCATCCGAAGGAGAGATAGGGATGTTGAAGGACTTGAAGAATCCATCATAGTCGAAAAAGTAGGCGGGTCCTTTGCCAGTAGGTTGTGTGGTATATCTCTGAACGTCAACATTACACCACACTTCTACTAGACCCGTTGAGTTGCTGTAAACCCTCTTGTTCGGTATGTTGTATCCTTGAAATATTCCTTCATCCGCCTTCTCGCTGAATTTACCTTCTTGTGTCTTCTTCAGAAGTGTGCAAGGCGCACCAAATGGTTCAAGATACTCCAAATTCGGTTTGCGTCTTTGTAGTAGCTCGTAACATGTCTTTCCGTGGCGCTTGACTATTAGAACTCTATTCAGTGTATAACATGCATTAGCCACTGCCTCATTCCAGAATTGGATGGACAGTTTCGAGTCTGCCAGCATTGTCCGTGCTGTCTCTATCAAGCTTATGTTCTTTCTCTCAGCAACGCCATTCATCTGAGGCGTGTAAGCAGAAGTGAATTGATGCACAATTCCCTTTTCCTTGCAGTAAGCCTCCATCCACTGATTCTTGAATTCCGTCCCGTTGTCTGAGCGTACTTGTCTTACCTTCAGCTTGTAGAGAGATTCCAGTGTGGTTACTAACTCCTTGAATGACTCAAATGTTTTTGATTTTGACTTCAGAAACATTACCCAAGAGAACCTTGAGTAGTCATCAGTAACCACAAAACAGTACAAGTCGCCTGCAATGCTCTTTGTACTGACTGGACCAAACAGATCCATGTGAAGAAGTTCAAGAGGAAGTTCTATTGAATGGACTTTCTTTTCCTTATGAGACTTCTTCGTCTGTTTGCCTTTCTTGCAAGCTACACAAAAATCAGGAAGCTGAAAGTTCTTGACATTAACTCCTCTCACAAGATCCTTCTGAATCAAGTGATTCATCTTCCTTTGACTAATGTGTCCCATTCTCCTATGCCAGGAGATGGAATCCTTCTCAGTAGCTTTAGATAGAAAGCACTGAACCTCATGATCCGTTGTAGATGCTGTTGACAGATCCAAAACATAAAGGTCTTTATATCTTGAAGCAGTCATCAGAACTTGGTCCTCTGGGATCACGTAGTCTTTCTTTAGCACGTAACACTTCTTGTTGTCGAAGATGACCTTAAATCCTTTATCACAGATTTGGGAAATAGAAAGTAAGTTATTTTGAAGTTGTTGAACATAGTTCACCTTATCAAACTTAACTTTCTGATTTCCCACTTCTCCCTGAGCTGTGATATAGCCTCCCTTGTTTCCAGCAAATGAAACATGCCCTCCTTTTATTTGCTTGACGTTTGATAAAAGAGCCCTGTTTCCTGTCATGTGCCTGGATGCTCCGCTGTCTACAATCCACGTGTTAGTTTCAGCACTGTAGCAAACACCCTGCACATACAATGTAAAGGATTAGTTTAGGTTAGGAACCCAAGCCTTTACTGGCTTGGGTTTCCCAGAGGCATCACACATCATGAATTCAACCCATTGACCCTTAGAGGGTGAGGGTAGCTCAGGTTCCTTCTTGTCATCATTATCAGACACAGAGGATGACTTCTCTTTCCATAAGCCAGATTTGTGCAAGGCCTGTTTGTGATAAACAGTCGACTGGCTGACAGGTTGAACTTTAGGTTCACTAGTTCTTCTAGGTGGAGATAAAGAAATCCTCTTAGAAGACCTAGGTTTTGAGTCCTGAAGTTCAATCTTCTTCCTCGGTGTCTGATTGTAAGGACAATAGGAAGCAATGTGTCCACACTCTCCACAGTTGTAGCACAACCTGCTATTAACTGTATGATTAAACTTTCTTTGTGGAGATGTGTGTGACACTCTAGTAACATCACTCAATTTAGGTTACTAGTGATTAGCGTGTAAACCAGATCAAATAGTGCGGAATCCTATTTGATTGGCGATCCAATCAGTGAGAACACACGAAGAATCAATAAAGAATTGAATCTAACGTTAGAAATCGATTAGGAACCGATCTAATGTGTTCTATGAACTTGGAGAACGAATTGAGAGGCTTCTGGACGGCTAGGGTACGTCTGGAGTCGAAATAGAATGAATGCTTACGTTTTTCTACGAATGGGGTTGTATTTATAGGTTAGTATTGTTCATTCGTGCGACTGGACCATAAGTATGGTTCAGTCGTGCGATTGAACCATGCGGTTGATTCATCCGCACGACTGAGTGTTCAGTCGTGCGACTGAGCCAATCTTATGTGTCAATCCTACGACTGATCCAGTCTCCTGGTTCAGTCGTGCGACTAAGTCAATCGTATGAAGTTATTCATGCGTATGGTCCATTCGCATGGGCCATTCGTATGAGAACTTCATTTTGTTAAGTTTGAATGTATTAATTAATATAACATGATGTGTAACCATTCAAACAACCCTAAATCTAGTTAACCAATTCATCATCGACTCATTAATGAAATATTAAACATTACAAATCACAAACAATCAATATCATTTCATTAATCATTTCAAATTACATCATAATCAGATAAACAAGATCTATTACATTCAAATCATGATCTAGGGACATACATGTATCAACAGATCTGCCAGCTGACGGATCTGTGCAGTCTTCTCGTCATCGGCTGCTAACAGACGCATCACCATACGGTTCAGCTTTGATAGCTGTTCCTCTACCCCAACGGGAGGTAGAGGTGATCCATATAGGTGGGTGGGATGTGATGATGGCCCGGCTTGGTAGCTAGTGGTGGTGGTGGTGGCAGTGGTGAAGATTGGGTTAGGTCTAGATGATAGTGGTGGTGATGTAGGTGTGAATGATATGGTGGTAGATGGAAGGGTGGTAGCAGTGTAAGGAGGAATGGTGGTAGGGATGGTGGCTGTGGTGGTGGCTGTGGTAACAGGTGGTGTGGCTGTAGAGGTGGTAGTGGTGGTGGCTGAGGTGGTGGCTGTGGTGGTGATGAAGGTGAGTCTGCGCTTCTTCTTCTTCATGCCGTGGGGCTGAGCCATCCTTTTCTTCCTCGATCCTGTCGAGGAGGATGCTCCCCCTAGAACATGGCTCGACGGCTCTAGAGCATAGGTCGAGTCAGCAGCAGTCTCTCCCGATCCACTGGGGCATTCACCAACCGCCCGGAGCCCATGTTCTGTGGGAACGACTTTACTTCCCACAGTCCTAGTTAGTGGCTCCTCATCTGACTCTTCATCTTCCTCACCAGGTACAAAATCCTGGTGAAACCCAGCCGACTCTGCTATATCTCCAGTGGGGGCAGATACTAGAGGTGTACTATCTGTAGCTGTGCCCCTCGGTCGAGTGGGCATGGTATCTCCAACATCCCCGATATCATCATCATCAGAGTCATGCTCTGGGAGCAATAGCCGCTCATCATCTTAGTCGTTGTCATCGTGACGCCACTAACGTCTACCCGGTGCCACATACCTCTCATTGGCCAGATGGCCTATCAATCTCTTTACCTGGGGCTTTACCTGCTTACGCCGGTACACTCTCATACGATCCAGAGTCGTATCGTACATGATCTCTAAAGCCACAGCATCGTGGCGCTCCTTAGGAAGTGATGGCAGCTTCTTATTGAAGATCAGCTGCAAGAATCTGGGGTACATGCAAAAGCCCTCCTTACCCTTGGCCTCCAGATTCTCCACAAGATACGAGAAGATCATGCTCGAGAAGCTGAAGGGGTGGTTCAGCACCAGTGCCACATAGGCATTCTGAATCTGGTCTGAAAGATCATCAAACCCACCCCTCCTAGAAGCAATGCACTTAAGAATAACATGTGCTAAGTACTTATACTGGGGACACAGGTTGCTCTTGTTTAGCACACCTGAGTTGATGTCCCCAGCGTACTTAATCCTCAGGAAGCATCCTCGCACCATAAGCGGATGAAGTCTGGTGGGGTGATCAGTATCGTCCCCCAGATCAAGTACTCTCTGAATGTCAGCAACTGTAATCTCAATATCCATACCACAAATGGAGCTCCGTATGCTGTATGGCTCACGTGAACGATCAACAGAAGCATTCTCCCAGAAGGCCTGATGTAAAGACCTATAGGGAGTACATGGAGTAGAAATGGCCTTGTGGATCCTTGAACGCCGAAGAAAAGCAATGATCTCTGTAAACTCGGCACCATTCCGAGTAGTATGGTCTAGATGAGCACATATATTGTGCTTAGGGTTGATAGACCATCTATCAGCCATTGATCTGAAACACAAGACCCATAACCATTAGAAAGTTACACATCACAATTCAGTTCTAAGTATCTTGTTTAAATTCATTCTGATTCATTCATGCGAATGAATCATGCGACTGAGGTCAGTCGGTTGTCCTAGCATGCGACTGAACTCATTCAGGTGAATGAAACATGCGACTGAGTTCAATATGTTGGCTGAGCCTGCGATTGGTTCAGTCGGCCGACTTAGCTCATTCGCATAGTGCAATCGGCCAATTGACCCAATCGCAAGATTCAATCGTGCGATTGGAGTTCATCCGGACGACCAGTCGCTTGACCCACTGTTCGGTCGACTGAGGTTTGAATCTTGACAAAATCAAGTAATTAATCATGGTTTAATGGTTCGTTAGACTCGCAATCTCATAACTAATAACCTATTAGACTTATTTTTAACATGTTACTTAGTTTCAGTAGGTTATTAGGTCATTTAAGGTCCGGTTCTTGTTTCAATCAAACATCACAAATTAGGGCTCGATTTCTTCTGATTTCTATGAGATTTCACTTTAATATACCTGTATAAATGTAAACGCACGTCAGAAGATCAATAAGAGTGTATAAACAAGGTCTAAAGAAATTTTGGCAGCGTAACGGTACTATGTGCGAAATAGGAGCGATTGAGAGTGATGAGGAGAATGCGATCGACTATGGCCCTTTAAATACTGAAACTGAGTTCAATCGGCCGACTGGCCTCATTCGCTCAGTTCATTCGGGCGACTGAAGCTCAGTCGGGCGACTGGCTCAGTCGATCACATTCAGTTGGCCGACTGAGGCTCAGTCGGTCGACTGACTCATTCGCATACTCTCATTCGCACCTTCAGTTGGCCGACTGAAGCTCAGTCGGTCGACTGACTCATTCGCACACTCTCATTCGGTCGAATGGATCAGTCTGATAAGCCATTCGGGTGAATGGTTCATACTCATGTCTAGTCGTGCGAATGGGACCCATTCGCATGATTGGTCCATACTCATGTCCCAGTCGTGCGAATGGGTCATACTTATGAAATTTTTTGCCTTTATGACCATTTAACATTTAAACCCTTTTAACTGTTGAAATAACATTATGAACATTTAATCATCTCAGACATGATCCTTTTAACTAGAAAAACTTTTGATCACCTCAGACGTGATCCTTTTAAACACTTTGTCACCTCAGACGTGACCCATTTATCTTTTGAAAACACATGTGGTCATCTCAGACATGACCCTTTTAGGTGATTTAACCCCTTACTGAATTCCATGATGTAGTCCGACAACAAACAAACTGAAATGACTAAATAAATAGAAAATTAAACTGAAGTACAAAAATTAAACTTGTTTTTGACTTTTTGTGAGAGGTAAATCCTAAGATAGAAATCTACTGGATTTGGTCCGGAATAGGCAGCTTCTATTTAGTTTGACCATACCTGGACCAATTCAATTTTGGAATCATACAGGCAAGTCAAATCATTTGGGACATGTTATCAAAACCTTTTGATGCTCACTTCTCGGTTTTCATCTAGAGTCGTTAGCAAAATTAGGAAATCATACTGGTACTATTAGATTCCCACATTGATTTTGACTTTCAAGAATTGTAGCCACGATGATTGTCAGTATATTTGTCCTCTTAAATCTATACACAGACTTTTGACACAGATTGGTGATAGTTTAAGGTTTATTATTTCAACCAACATTTGTGGATCCCACGTTTATATGGTAATCAACATTCCTCAGGAGTTTTTGAGCGGTCTACGGGTATTTTGACAAGAAGAGACTATTCTTAGAGCTTTCAAAGAGAAGCCAATCCTCAGGTCAGTGCCATCGCACAGCAGAGAGGCGGCAAACAACAATGAATTCTCGAATATCTAGGTTATGCTTATCCTCGGGTCAGTGCCATCGCACAGCAAAGAGGCACACAACCTATCTTCTTGTTAGAGCGTCTTTAATTTTCTTTTGCACATAATGCACCAACAACATAAGTTATTAGCTTGATAGCATTTGCTTTTCATTTTTTTCGTGCTTTGCTCTATTTATGGTCATCCGCACACATTTGTGCCGTTTACATGCTCGTTACCCCTTAATGGAATATTGTTGATTGTGTTAACCAGTGATAAGATGGGAGCCCACAGTCAGTTGAACAACTTAATTTGATCTTAAGATCACCAATCAGGTCTGATCATCTATTGTGTTGAATCTACAGACATATCATCTGTGGTCTAGCAACCTCTAGGTCTATTTTCGTTGTGTTACCTTAGTAGTTAACAGTTTTTCTATCATCTTTCCTTTTATATTGCTCAGACTACACAGACATATACTTTGAATTTTGCATCTTTTCTAAATTAAATTTTAAAGTCCTTCTTGATTTGTTCATGTGTACTATTATTTTCCAAAGTATTTGAATCGGTGTCACAGATACGATCTACCTTCTATCAGCTAGCCTCTCCTTCTCCCTCGTTTTTTTTAATGTTACTGGCTGACCTATTCTCCCCCTAAAATTCTAAAATAATAACGGATTTACGCATGTTAGGATTTTAATAGACAACTAAATAACATGAATTTAATTTAAACAGTATATAGAATAAATAAAGAAATTAAAAAGAAAACAATTAACAAAACTGTATCGGACTACACATGATCATCATCAGGAATAACATCACTTTTCTTTTTAACGCCATTGATCTCTAACAGATATAGAAAATGTGGTTTGTCAAAAGCTTTTGCATAGAGGTCAGCGCGTTGAAAATCAGTATTTATTTTTACCACATTGATTAAATTCTTTTCAAAACAGTCCCGTATGAAATGATATTTTATACCGATGTGTTTGGTCTTAGGATGTTGTACTGGATTTTTAGTTACTGCAATTGCAGCAGAGTTATCAACAAAAATAGGAGTAGAAGAGAAATTTAAACCGTAGTCCCGCATTTGCTATTGAATCCAAATGATTTGTGAACAGCAGCTTGCAGCAGCAACGTATTCGACTTCACAGGTTGACAATGCAACCGAGGTCTGCTTCTTACACTGCCAGGTCACTAATCTCCTCCCAAAGAATTGACACCCTGCTGATGTAGACTTGTAATTCATCTTGTAGCCCCCGTAATCCGAGTCACTATACGCCGTGAGCTCAAAGTCATCATCATGAGGATACCACAACCCAAGTGTGGGTGTGCCCTACAGATAACAAAATATCCTTTTGACCCCGATCAGATGGTTAACCTTTGGCTTAGCCTGATATCTAGAACATAGATATGTAGCATACATGATATCAGGTCTTGAGGCAGTAAGGTACATGAGAGATCCAATCATTCCTCGCTACATTGTGGCATCTACCAGATCTCCATTTTCATCGGGTGCTATATCATGGTTTGTAGCAAGTGGAGTCCCAGCTGCAGAAGCATTCTCCATGTCAAACCGACTGAGAATGTCTCCCACATACTTGATCTGATGTAGAAAAATCCCTTTGGGTGTCTGATCCACCTGTAACCTAAGAAAGAATTTCATTTCCCCCATGACACTCATCTCAAACTCCGCCTTCATTACTGCTTCAAATTCTTTGCATAACTCTTCCTTCTTTGAACCAAAGATTATGTCATCGACATAGATCTGTACTAGATGTAAGTCTCCATCTTTTTCTTTGATAAACAGTGTACAGTCAATGACTCGCCTGCGAAATCCGTGTTTCACAAGATGAGTCGAGAGTTTCTCATACCAGGCCATTGGAGCTTGATGAATCCCGTATAACGCCTTGTCAAGTTTGTAAACTCTGTCCGTATGATAAGGATCTTCAAATCCCTCGGGTTGACTGACATAAACTGTCTCTCGGATTTCCCCATGAAGGAATGCACTCTTCACATCTAATTGATAGACTTTGATCTTTATATACGATGCATAGGCAAGGAAGATGCGAATGGCTTCCATCCTTGCCACGGGTGCAAACACTTCATTGTAATCAATCCCCTCGACTTGTCGAAATCCCTGAACTACCAGTCGAGCCTTGTTCCTGATAATGACACCTTGGTCATCCTTCTTGCATTTCAAGACCTATTTGGTGCCAATGACCTTAGCACCTTTAGGTCTATCTACCAGAGTCCATACACCTAACTTCTTGAACTGAAGAAGTTCTTCTTGCATGGCACTCACCCATGCCTCATCATTCAATGCTTCACTGACATATTTTGGCTCAAACTGCGAGACAAAACACCGATAAGTACCATCGTGAATGTATCCTTTTTCTATTACTGAGGCATAATCAGCCGAGTACAGCTGATTTCTGGTCTGCACTCCTGATCTGACATCCCCAATGACATTGTCTAAGGGATGATAGACATTTATACATGATCCTGGAGTGGTAGAAACAACTACCTCAGAGCCAAGATTATGAACATTTGGTTCTGCATCTGTAGTAGAAGGAGTTTGAGATTCCGAAGTCGAAGAGGCATCACTGTTAGATGCTTGTGGACTTGCAGGAATTGGAACCTGTCCCTCCTGATTGTTCTGGTCATCTTCCTCAACTTCATCTTCTGAGGAGGAGTCACTGTCTTCGACTGCTCCCCCTGAGTGGTGAGATGATTCTCCCTGTGAGCTCGATGATGTTGAATCTAGTGATGGTGTATTCAAGATATCATACATCATCCGTGTAGCTAACTCGTCATCAGAAGGGGAGATAGGTATGTTGAAGGACTTGACGAATCCATCATAGTCGAAGAAGTAAGCGGGTCCTTTTCTAGTAGGTGGTGTGGTATATCTCTGAACATCAACATTACACCACACTTCTACTAAACCCGTTGAGTTGTTGTAAACTCTCTTGTTCGGTATGTTGTATCGTAGGAAGATCCCTTCATCAGCCTTCTCGCTTAATTTTCCTTCTTGAGTCTTCTTCAGAAGTGTGCACGGCGCGCCAAATGGTTCGAGATACTCCAAATTAGGTTTACGTCGTTGTAGTAACTCGTAAGATGTCTTGCCATGGCGCTTGACTACCAGAACTCGATTTAATGTATAACATGCATTTGCCACTGCCTCATTTCAGAATTGGATATGTAGTTTCGAGTCTGCTAGCATTGTCCGTGCTGTCTCTATCAAGCTTCTATTCTTTCTCTCAGCAACACCATTCATCTGAGGCGTGTAGGCAGAAGTGAACTGGTGCACAATTCCCTTTTCCTTGCAGTAAGCCTCCATCCACTGATTCTTGAATTCTGTCCCGTTGTCTGAGCGTACCTGTCTCACCTTTAGTTTGTAGAGAGATTCTAGTGTGGTTACTAATTCCTTGAATGACTCAAATGTTTGTGATTTGGACTTCAGAAACATTACCCAAGAGAATCTTGAGTAGTCATCAGTAACCACATAACAGTACAAGTCACCTGCAATGCTTTTTGTACTGACTGGACCAAACAGATCCATGTGAAGAAGTTCAAGAGGAAGCTCGATAGAATGAACTTTCTTTTCCTTATGAGACTTCTTCGCCTGTTTGCCTTTCTTGCATGCTACACAAAAATCCGGAAGTTGGAAATTTTTGACGTTAACTCCTCTCATGAGATCCTTCTGGATCAAGTGATTCATCTTCCGTTGATTAATGTGTCCCATTCTCCTATGCCAGGAAATGGAGTCCTTCTCAGTAGCTTTTGATAGGAAGCACTGAACTTCATGATCCGTTGTGGAAGCCGTTGAGAGATCCAAAACATAAAGGTCTTTATATCTTGAAGCTGTCATCAAAACTTGGTCCTCCGGAATCACATAGTCTTTCTTTAGGACGTAATACTTCTTGTTGTCGAATATGACTTTAAATCCTTTGTCACAAATTTAGGAAACAGAAAGTAAGTTGCTTTGAAGTTGTTGAACGTAGTTCACTTTATCAAACTGAACTTTCTGATTTCCAACCTCTCCCTGAGCTGTGATATAACCTCCTTTGTTACCAGCAAACGAAACATGCCCTCCTTTTATTTGTTTGACGTTTGATAAAAGAGCCATGTTTCCTGTCATGTGCCTAGATGCTCCGTTATCTACAATCCATGTGTTGGTTTCAGCACTGTAGCGAACACCCTGCACATACAATTTAAAACATTAGTTTAGGTTAGGAACCCAAGCCTTTACTGGCTTGGGTTTCCTAGAGGCATCACACATCATGAATTCAACCCATTGACCCTTAGAAGGTGAGGGTAGCTCAGGTGCCTTCTTGTCATCATTATCAGACACAGAGGATGACTTTTCTTTCCATAAGCCAGATTTGTGTAAGGCATGTTTGTGATAAACAGTCGACTGGCTAATGGGTTGAACTTTGGGTTCACTAGTTCTTCTAGGTGGAGTTAAAGAACTCCTCTTAGCATACCTAGTTTTTGATTCCTGAAATTCAATTTTCTTCCTAGGTGTCTGATAGTAAGGACAAAAAGAAGCAATGTGTCCACACTCTCCACAGTTGTAGCATGACCTGCTATCAACTTTATGATTAAACTTTCGTTGTGGAGATGTGTATGACACCCTAGTGACATCATTTTGTTTGGGTTTTGACTATACTTCTTTTGATGTTTTCTCTTGTTTAACAAACTTAATTGTTTTAACATTTTTAACATCTTTTCTTTTTTGGTTAACTGGACTTTGACATGAGACTTGTGAAAGATTAACATTAACAGTCTTTTTAGGTTCAGATTTGACTTTGTTTGACCCTGACTTTATATTAACCTTTTCAAATTCTTTTTCCAGATTAACACAAGGCATTTTACCCTTTGCCTTTGAAGTGGCCTTCTTTTGTTTTGTTCCAGATTCAATTGAAGAACATGAGGAATCTGGATCACTTACAAGAGGAGTAGACACCACATGATCCTTGATGGGATTGTTATTTTTTGGTCTACTCTTAGTGTTCATCAAGGTCTCAGGTGGTGGTGGAACCACTTTATAACCCAAACCCTCCCCGTTGTTACGCTCTCTCACTAAGTGTTGGACAATATGAGATGAACTTGTCCAACTGTGCAGTTTTTGCTTTAATGAGTTGACTTCTACTTTTAAAACTGCTTTTTGTTTCTTAGTGTCTTCTAGGGAGTTAAGATAGTACCTAATGTCGCTTGGTTAAAGGCTACAACTTCAGTTTCCCTAATCTGTTTATTCAAAAGGTCTATCTTTTCTTTGTAACTATGTTCATATTTTTTTAAAACTCTATTAGCCTCAGTGCACAGTTGCAAATCCTTTACTAAGCTATCATTATGATCTAATAACCTAGCAAATTTCTGATCTATTCTTTCTCTAAATTTATTACAATTAGAACAAGCATGATTTTGGAAAAGTTGGTCAGTAGTACTTACCAGAGGAGGTTCTGATGAATCAGCCATCAACGCAACATCTGATGTCTCTGGTTCTGGTGATTCTGTCTTTGTTGTAGACGTCCTTTCTTCAGGCTTGTAGCTAATCTCAGTTGCAGTCTCTTCACTGTTTGACATCGCTAGCTCAACTGCAATATCTCCTTCACTCGCGGAATCATCATCTAAGTCTTCCACGCTCGCAATATTAGATTCTCCCGGAGAGACAAACCGAATGCTCCAGTCCTGTCCTTCTTCATCATGGGCAGTCAAGGCTTTTGGATCCTTGCTTGATGAAGTAGAACTGCTAGCTTGCTTGTCTTGACGAGTGAAGGACGAGAATGGATTCCCGTTTCCAGTCTTCTTTGGCTTCACACACTTTCTTTTAAAGTGCCCCATTTCTCCACAGTTGAAGCAGGTCACCTTGCTCTTGTCAAAGCCAAAAGTAGTGTCCTTAGTAGCAACCAAGTTTTGTCCGGTCTTCTTCACAAACTTCTTCGCCCTCCGGACAGCGCTTGCTAAGGCCAACATAATATCCATCCTCTCCAGTTTAGTCTCATCTACCTGCTCGTAGTCCTCATCTGCCAGATAGCAGTTTCCAATTTTCCCAGCAACAAGTCCATCATAGGAATGGACCACTGCTGCCAAGAGATCCATGTGCTCTCGAGCTACTTCTACTGTCACATTTCCGAGATTCTCGGTCTTCAGTCTTGTAGCATTTGATTCAGATCCAATGTAATGGGTACTAGAAGACCCTGACGTTTCTAATCCTGAAGGAGAGACTTGTGAAGGACCAGATGAGCTTGACACAAAGGCAGTCTGAAGAGGTGCTCCAGATGTCTTAACTTGAGGAGTGGCATTATACAAAGCTGGATTCTGAGTGTATGAAGACTTCTGAGCTCGGTACTTTATCCAAAGTGCTTCTTCTCGCAGCTTTAGAATGAAATCATTGATGTCCATACTTGCTAGCAATCCATTCTGTCTCAGATTTGAAACAAACGAAGCCCAACTTTCTTGCAACCCGTCTGCAAAATTTGACACTTTATCTTCCATGGTAGTTTTGACACCATGTGTGTGCAGCTCGCTCATCAAATGGTAGAATCTGTCAATGACATCGTCTAAACTCTCATTTCCCATCGATGAGAAGTTGTCAAATTCTTTCTTCAACTCCTTAGCTTTAATAGCCTTCAACGAAGCATTCCCGTCATATCTTTTCTCCAGCTCATCCCATAACTTCTTGGCTTGCTTATTCTCAGAGTACTGGTGAAAAATATCCTTAAGGATAGACTGTGTTAGCAATGCATATACTCTCTTTTCTGCATTATATTTAACTTTCTGTGCATCAGTCAATCCTCCTAAAGTAAGTTTCACCCCATCAGCTCCCACCGACATACTGTATCCCGTCTCAATAGCTTCCTACATAGTTGGATCCACTCCATTGAGGTAGATCTCAAAACGTTGTTTCCAGTGGGGAAACTCATCTAACGTTATAAGCTTTGGGGGTTTATTGTGATTCCCCACCTCACTCTCCAGCAGCAGTAAGTTCTGAATCCGTGAGTCCTTCCCGACTGTAAACGCTGAAAACTGATCCTCCATCTCGATTAACTTTAAGTGACTTAAACAATCTGTTAACTGGTGCGAATGGAGTGATGCGAATGGGCTACCCGTGCGAATGAACTATGCGACTGGTTCAATCGTGCGGCTGAACTAAGCGATTGGTCCAGTCGTGTGAATGAAAATGATGCGGATAAACACTGCGAACGGTAGGCTTAGTCGTACAAATGAAGATGCGACTGAGTCCAATCGTACGTCTGGGAGATGCGAATGAAGTCCAGTCGTGCGATTGGGTCAATCGTGCGACTGGAGCTGCTGTAATTCGAAAATTTCTAGGTTTAACGTGTTTTGGCCGTAAAAACCCGAATTTTCACCAACCCTAATCGCCTTATGCCGGAGAAACCAAAACTTGATGAGCAGGGGACGTCCAAGACAACTTTTGACACAAAAGGATTGCGTTTTTAGTGAAAAAGCACAACCTTTGTATCAAAATTGATTGAATCACACGTAATCAAGAGCCAAAGCTCTGATACCACTTGTTAGGATCTGGTATTTGAACGAAATACCAACTGATTAATGTGTAAACCAAACCAAATAGTGTGGAATCCTATTTGATTGGCGATCCAATCAGTGAGAACGCATGTAGAAACAATAAGGTATTGAATCTAAAGTTAAGAATCGATTAGGAATCGATCTACAGCGTTCTATGAACTTGGAGTATGAACTTGGAGGCTTCTGGACGGCTAGGGTACGTCTGGAGTCGAATTGGAATCAATGCTTACGTTTTTCCACGAATTAGGTGGTATTTATAGGTTAGGGTTGCTCATTCGGGCGACTGAACCATTAGTATGGTTCAGTCGTGCGATTGATCCATGCGGTTGATCCATTCACACGACTGAGTGTTCAGTCGTGCGACTGAGCCAATCTCATGTTACAATCATACGACTGATCTGTCCATCTCTTCTACAATATCTGGATGTAGTTCTTCCAAATCTTATTGACAGATGTTGGCAGGAGTTAAAGTGCTTCCAAAGTAAACTTGAAAGCTTGAACTGAAAGCTGCAAAGGCTGCTTTTTGTTCTTCAGAGTCCAGAATCACAGTGATAGGCTCTACTTGGTTGATGTTAGATGAAGACTTTGCTGATGATGGAGATGTATCTTTTCTTTCATCAGGTCTTCTCTTTTCATTTCCTGATTTACTTTGAGAAGATTTCTTAGAAGGCTTTGAAGCATAAAAACTCACTTGTAAGGATTCCTTTAAGTCTGATGCAAACCAAAACATCCAATGTCTCTCTGCAAGTAATGCACTAAGTACTGAAGAAGAATTGCTTCGGAAGTTTTACACCATACACTAGAAAATATTCTAAGTGTAAAATCTTCCGAAGCCAAGACCAATATCTTCCGAAGCCAGACATGAAGTCTTCCGAAGCCTCAGAGACAAAGTCTTCCGAAGCTTCATCCTATGAAGACAGATTTCTTCCGAAGACTTTTAGTAACATGCTTTATCTGATGTACTGTTCCATAAAGCTGGACACCTTTCCGCTGCATCTCTGTAAAGTCACCAACTTACATGAGTTGGTGAAAAGGTCCATGCTTTTGGTAACTGTACATTGAGGTCTTGAGTCTGTAACTTTCTACTTTATGTACTTTATACTTTTTGTAATAGATAAGGATGTGAGCTATGGCATGTCATAGTCACAAGGTCAAAAGGCAGATATGCCTTTTGATTCTACAATTTATTTTGTTTGTGTCTAGTAAATTGTATCCAGCTGGCTTTCAAAGTATAGCCGGCTGTAGGTTGTAGTATAAGTATTCCAAGTTCTAGTATCTTTCTTTATGCTTTGTAACACTTGTAATAGAACTTGAGAAAGCAATATACTGCCTCCTTGAAATCCAAATCTCTTGTTCTGTCTCTTTATCATTACTTGTGTTCTTTGTATCAATATCTTGGTTAATCCAGTTTACTGTTTGATCAAGTTTAGTTAATCTCCTCTTTGTGTTGTTGTGTTGTAATTGTTAAGCCCTTAACCGGTCCTGCAATTGGTATCAGAGCTTTTCAGGCTCTTGATATAAGATCTCACCATCTTAATATCCGTCACACACACAAATACTAAACTCTCCAAATGGCATCCATTTCAAAGACTGATATGGAGACTGGAACCATGAACAAGTCCCCACTGATCACTCTTGATGACTTTGATACCTGGTGTATGAGAATGGAAGGTTTCATCAGGTCTCTAGACTTAAGAATGTGGGAATCTGTTAAAAATAGACATTTCATACCCAGCACTCCTTCTGCTACTGGTGCTGGTATGATCCCCAAAGATGTGGCCAACTACTCTGATGAAGATAGGAAGAGAGTAGAGATTGATAGAAAGGCCATGACTGCTCTTCAAACTGCCCTTCCAAACTCTGTGTACAAAGGTTTCAAGAAATGCAAAACAGCTAAACAGCTGTGGGATGCACTAAAACTGATATATGAAGGCTCCTCTGAAGCCAAGGAGAACAAGAAGGATCTCCTGAAGCAGCAGTTTGAAAATTTCACCTTCAAAACAGGTGAAACCATGACTCAGCAATACGTTAGGTATGTTGAGATAGTGGATACCCTTGTGGATGGAGGAGTTCCTCTTGAAAACAGAGACATTGTAAGGAAGTTAATGTCCTCACTTCCTAGGCAATGGACACACTACTGTGTGGTGATCAAGAGGACTGAAAATCTCAAAACTCTTACTCTGACAAAGTTATATGGGATTCTCATTGGCTACCAGATGGAGATGAACATGCAAGGTTCATCTGGCAACTCCAACAAACAAATGGGTTCAGCCCTGCATGTGGTTGAAAGGGATAGCATAGAACCCCAACATCATCTCATATGCTACCCTGAAAACTCACCAAAGGGTCCTTTCATCACCTTCCCAGAGACACCTAGGGAGAACTACACTCAATGAAGCCCATTCCAAGAGACAAGCTCTTCTCAAGCTTTTGTGTCTACTGATGAAAGTTGTGGTAACTCTCTTTTCACTCTTGAAGACCTAGACTGTATCCATCTAGATGACCTGGAATATATGGAAATAGTTCAGCAGATGGTCTTCTCACTCATAGAGCCAAGAAGTTCTACAAGAGAACTGGAAGGAGGTTTCCAAGCAATGCAACTAGTGGAAAGTTTGGCTTGGATAAAAGCAAAGTCAAGTGTTACAACTGTAACTTGATGGGCCACTTTGCTAGAGAGTGTAAGGAACCTAAAACAAATGGTTGCCAAGCACAAACCAGACCAAACTACACTGACAAAGCCCCTCAAAATGAGAAGCGAAAGCAACAAGCTGCTGTTGCTATTGAAGAAGGAGGCTTTGACTGGAGCTTTCAGGTGGAAAATGCTTCTCCAAACCAAGCACTAATGGCAGATCATGATGAAGCCAAGGTATTGAAACATCTCTGTACTCCTGAATGCATTGCTAAAGTTAACAGATACAGTTCCTATAACTTGGAAATGAGATCTGATCTTGAGTCCTTAAACATTTTATAATCTGATTTTAGAAAGTCTGAAAATGATTATAAGTTAAAGATAGAGGACTTAGAGAAAACCATTTCCGTACTAAAACATGAATATACAGATTTTAGGACTCAAATCCAGGATCTCATAACTAAGTTGACTGAGTGCCAGGCTGAGCTTGTGATCAGCAAAGCCAGGGCAGAAAAGAGTGTTCTTGAAGAAGAGACCTTCAAGAACATGATATCCTCATCACTACTCCCCTACACTTATTACATATGGATCTCTTTGGCCCCACCAGTGTAATGAGTCTAGGAAGGACCTCTTATTGTTTAGTGATCATAGATGATTTTACAAGATTCACTTGGGTTTTCTTTCTTAGAACTAAGGATGAAACCCATGAGATTCTGAAGAATTTCATCTTAAAAATTGAGAATCAAAGTGATCACAAGGTCAAAATCATAAGATGTGATCAAGGGACTGAATTCAAAGATCAAATCCTTGATACATTTTGTGATGAGAAAGGTATTACAAGACAATATAGTGCTCCCAGGACTCCTTAGCAAAATGGTGTTGCTGAGAGGAGAAACAGGACACTAATTGAAGCTGCAAGAACTATGTTGTCTGACTCTAAACTGCCCATCACCTTCTGGGCAGAGGCAGTAAATACTGCTTGCTATGTGCAAAACAGAGTTTTAGTAGTTAAGACACATGGTAAGACTCCTTATGAACTTTGGCACAAGAGGAAACCTTTCATTGGTTTTCTCAGGTCATTTGGATGTCCTTGCACCATCTTGAATACCAAAGATCAAATTGCCAAATTTGCTGAGAAATCAGATGATGGACACTTCATTGGATACTCTTCCCAAGCTAAGGCTTATAGAGTATACAATCTCAGAACTAGAATTGTTAAGGAGTCAGCCAATGTTACTTTTAATGAACACACACCCTGTGTGGTTGGTTCTGGTCCTGATTGGCTATTTGATCTTGATTTAGTTACCAAATGTTTTAAAAAATATTGTGAGAATGTTTCAGGATCTGCAAAAAATTTAAATACAGGTGATCCTGATCCAAGGTTTGAGCTAGGAAGACCTTCAACTCATACATCTTCTGCTCCAGTTGGAACTACTTCAGCAAATGAGGTTTCTATCAGCACTATAATGACAAATTCAGCTGATACATCTAGGGTGCCTTCAAATTCTAGCTTAGAGGTTCCACATCCAGATAAAGATACCTCAATTGTGGAAGACAACAATGGTGATGGTGAAAGTGAGCAGGAATTCCTTAATGCTAATAACCACACCATAGATGACAACATCAATGATGTCACACACTCATTGGATCAAGTTAATCTTGATAAGTGTGGTGTTGTGGAGGGTGAATCATCTATGCCAGATCTAAATTTCTCAAATTTGGATCTTTCTCAGCAACTTGTTGTGATCCCTCAGCTAAGGATCCACAAGACTCACCCACCACAAACATCATTGGAGATGTTGTCACAGGGGTAAGAACAAGAGGACAAACCCATGAAGCAAATGTTTGTCTTCACTCTTGTTTCTTATCCCAGATAGAGCCAAAGAAAGTTGATGAAGCTCTAAAGGATAGAAGTTGGGATGAAGCTATGCAACATGAGTTGCTTCAATTCAAAAGGCAAAAAGTTTGGAACCTTTGTCCTCTTCCTCATGGGAAGACCACTAATGTGCTCCAAATTATACATAAAAATCCTATCAAAAGCACATCAATTATTCCTTAATATCTTCCTTAAAATGATGAAAATGTATTCAAAAGTGTTAAATTGTGTTTTCAGGTGTTTAAAAGGGCAATATGGACAAAAGGAGTATATTTAACAAGAAGTTGAAGTGATCCGAGCTTTGGACTCCAAGCATGGGGTCGTGCCTCATTAAGCATGCCCCCATGCCTTGCCAGAAACACACCCCCGTGCTAAATTAACACACCCCCGTGCTTGGAAATCTGACAAGGACAAAAGTACTGTCCCCTAAAAGTAGACACGGGGCTGTGCCCCATAAGGTACGGGGCCGTGCCCCACCTCCAACACGGGGCTGTACCCCTTTTAGCACGGGGTCGTGCCCGACACAACCTGCATGTACGAGCTGACCAACTTTCGTAAGCATTGTACTAGTACGGGGCTGTGCCTTTTAGGCACGGGGCCGTGCTTAAACACTCCGGAAAGCCTACAAATAGAAGCCTAAGCTCACCATTTTTGGCAAGCTTTGGTGGGAGAGTTACTCTGCTGAATTCTCTCGAGAACCAAGACTTCAAGATCATTCGGAGGCTCGGGAGGTGCATACAACACTTGGAAGAAGCTTGGGATCACCTAAACGTCATCCATTGTGGATTATCGGTTTGATTGTTCCATTTCACCGATGATCACTTATCTATCTTCTTTGTTATCTGTTGTTATGTTAAAGCTCATTATGAGCTAAACTCTATTTATCATCCTAATCGGATGAAACTTATGTAATTTGTGATGAACTAATGATGTGATAAATATTATGTTAATGTTATGGTGGCCTTGGGAAAACTATTGATGGGTAGCATCTACATTTGAACGGGAAGTTATAAATTTATGGTTTGTGATTGTGACTGTCATACAAGGTTGAAAACCGTATGATTAACTTTCATTCATGAAACCGGTCTTCATAATAAATCTATGGCTAATGAACTAGAAATGGTTATTAGAAATCATATCACTTTAGCTTTCTGATCATTTGCGGGTTCCCTTTTATTAGTTCGGAAACTTCAGTAATTCTTACGGTTTTCTAAAATTAATGGTATGTTAGGAAGGAACCTTATCAACTCTCTTTTTAACATTAAATTATGTTATCAGAAATCGTATGTCAAATAGGACACAAAAGATTCACCTACATTACTACGGCTTTGATCTGAGCAGTAAACTCAGCCTGACAGGATCAAGTCACTACGGCAGCAGGATAGACGAGAAATCGCGCCGGCTGATCTTTATAAACATTAATATAATTACATTAATCAATATCTTTAAATCACATGACCAATTCATCACAATTACATAAGTGGAGTCTAATTAGGATGATAACTTTTATTCCCTGGTTTTAAATCCAAACGCTTCAATTCTTAGTTTACTTTCTTTCTATTATTGTTTATTTTTAAACCCTAAAAAAATCTTTCCAAATGCAAGTTATCACTTTCTTTAACAAAAACCAAATCTGATAGTCAAACATCAAGTTTGTTGAGTAGGCTAGGTGTGTCCATGGATTGATACTCGGTTCTTACCAACACTATATTACCACACGACAGGTACACTGCCTTTTGTGTGTATGGTTTAGTATTAGTAATAACCAATTAAAACTGAATCTGTGCAATAAATCTTTATCAAAATATATATACTATCTGCACCCATCAAGTTTTTGGCGCCGTTGCCGGGGACACACGACAGTTTGAAAGACAAACTAAATTTTTGACTATCTTGCATATAACCTGTTAATATATTTTTGTTTAAACTTCATTTTTCTTTTTAGGTAGTTTGCCTTAGTTAGTTTAGTTATTTTTGCCTGATTCATTTTAAGCCTTAGTTAGTTTATGCTTCCTTAAGTTAGTGTATGTTTGATTCGTCTAGTTCTGAACTTGTTCCGCCTCTTCTGGAACCCGAACGACTTTTCGGTCAAAGATTGCGCAAAAGATCACAACAAGAAGCACCAGTCATTGAAGAAGACATTATGGAAGATACACCATCCGAAGAAGACATGGCTAACCAAGACGAGGAAATGAAGATGACACACTATGCCACACCGTCAATAGATGGTTATGAGTCTAGTGTTGTCCAACCAGCAATAGCGGCCAACAATTTCGAGATTAAGTCTAGTATTATCCAACTTGTAGAAAACTCTATTCAGTTCCATGGGTTACAAGACGAAGATCCTAATGCTCACATCTCACGATTCCTTCGTATCTGTGCGACCTTCAAAATCAATAACTGTTCAGACTACGCCATTCGACTAAGACTTTTTCCATTTTCACTTCGAGGCCGAGCCATCAATTGGCTTGATTCACTTCCGCCTGGTTCCATCACCACATGGGCGGGAATGGCTGAACAATTCCTTTTGAAATACTTTCCACCCGATCGTACTGCAAAACTAAGAAGCAGCATCACAAGTTTCCGCCAAGACGACGATGAATCATTACACACAACATGGGAGAGATATAAAAGTCTCCTTCGGAGATGCCCACATCACGGACTTGATCTGTGGCTGCAGTGTCAAACCTTATACGAAGCGATCAGCGGAGCTCACAAGCAAGCGGTAGACCAAAGTGCGGGAGGAGATTTTGGAAGTGTCACGCCAACAGAAGCATATCAAGCCTTAGAAATAGCAGCTAAGAAGAGCTTTGCTTACAATCCTTTAAGAACCAAACCCAGTTCTAAGGGTATTCATCAAGTAGACTCTGAAACCCTAATTGCAGCCCAATTAGAAGCTCTAACAAAAAAATTTGAACAATTGCAAAGCGAGCTAAAGAAAACTCCAACACGATGCAACACATGTGGAAATTCACACAAGACCAACGAGTGCCCACAAGGCATTATGATGGTTGAAGATGTTGACAACGTAGGAGGCCCAAACAACTCATACAATTCAAATTGGAGAAACAACTCGAATTATAGAGATGCTGGCAGTAACCAACAATCATCTGGATTCAACCGAAGGCCACCTTACCAACAACAGAAACCACCATACCAAGGTCCAAGCAGTAGTAACCAAGACCGTGGAGCATCATCAATGGAAGACTTATTGCAGCAATTGTTGTTAACCACACAAGCCACAGATGAGTACATCCGGAAATTTGATCGAAGAAATGAGGAAAGGTTCCAAAGAAACGAAGCTGACATCAAAAGCAACAAAGCATCATTACAGACCATAGAGCACCTAGTAGGTCAAATAGCACAACAACTCTCTGAAAGACCTCAAGGAACTTTGCCCAGCAACACTGTGAGAAACCCTAATGCTCAAGTCAAAGCCATCACCACCAAGAGTGGAAAAACCACTCAAGGTGATGCACCCGCATTACAACCCATCCTTGAAGAAGTAGAAACTGAAACTCCAAGTAATGCGAGTGATAAGAAAAAGCAACCTGTTGTTATTGAAGAACCAGCAAAGAAATACGTTCCACCACCACCTTATGTTCCACCACCTCCATATCCAGGTCGTTTGAGACAACAAAGAATGGAGGCACAATATGGCAAATTCCTTGGGTTGTTCAAGCAACTCCACATCAATCTGCCCTTGGTGGAGGCCTTAGCACAAATGCCAAACTACGCTAAGTTTCTAAAAGGTGTCTTGTCAAACAAAAAGAAGCTGGAAGAGTTATCACACGTAGTTTTGAATGAGGAATGCTCTGCAGTTCTTCAAAACAAACTACCTCAAAAGATGATTGATCCAGGAAGTTTCACCATACCTTGCCTAATAGGAAATCTTTCTGTCAGTAATACGTTAGCTGATTTAGGTGCTAGCATTAACCTTATGCCTTATGCGGTTTTTGAAAAATTAAACCTAGGAGAACCTAGACCTACCCGTATGAGCATCCAGTTAGCTGACCTTGTCAAATATCCGAGGGGCATCGTTGAAAATCTCTTAGTTCAAATTGACAAATTCGTATTTCCTGTTGATTTTGTGATCCTAGACATGGATGAGGACAAAAATGTTCCTCTTATCCTAGGTCGACCTTTCTTAGCGACTGCTCGAGCCCTCATTGATGTTTGTACAGGCAAACTCACGCTTAGAGTAGACGAGGAGGAAGTAACTTTCGATATAGGCCAATCCATGAAACACCCTCAACATCATGATGACTCACTCTATTACGTTGATGCTTGCGATTCGATCATAAGCCGTCATTTGAAGGAAGCCCTTCAAAATGAAGCTTGCAATACTCAATTAATAGAAGTCACAATCACCGAACCCATCTGTGAGAACCAAACCATTCCAAGACTTGAAGTTGACGAAACATCATTTCATCAAGAAGCATTTGAGATCATTGAGCAAGAATTAGACCCAAAAGCCAAACCTTCTATCGAAGACCCTCCAGTCTTAGAGCTCAAAGAACTTCCATCTCATCACGAATACGCTTTTCTTGAAAACACATCTCAACTTCCTGTCATAATCTCATCCGCCTTATCAATAGATGAGAAGAACAAGTTGCTTAATGTGGTTAAGGCACACAAACAAGCAATTGCATGGAAAATCATGGACATCAAGGGAATCAATCCATCCTTTTGCACTCATAAAATATTAATGGAGGAGAACTTCAAATCCGTCATTCAACCTGAAAGACGTTTAAACCCGAGCATGCAAGAGGTGGTGAAGAAAGAAGTAATCAAACTGCTAGATGTCGGTTTGATTTACCCTATTTCTGATTCGCCTTGGGTCAGTCCCGTCCAAGTTGTTCCAAATAAAGGAGGAATGACTGTTGTAACTAACGAGAAGAATGAGCTTATTCCCACTCGTACGGTTACAGGAGGGAGAGTTTGCATAGACTATCGCAAACTCAATGACGCTACAAGGAAAGATCACTGCCCTCTTCCTTTCATCGACCAAATGCTTGAGAGATTGTCTGGAAAAATGTTCTATTGTTTCCTGGATGGTTTCTCAGGTAAGAGGCAGTAAATACTGCTTGCTATGTGCAAAACAAAGTTTTAGTAGTTAAGACACATGGTAAGACTCCTTATGAACTTTGGCACAAGAGAAAACCTTTCATTGGTTTTCTCAGGTCATTTGGATGTCCCTGCACCATCTTGAATACCAAGGATCAAATTGCCAAGTTTGCTGAGAAATCAGATGATGGACACTTCATTGGATACTCTTCCCAAGCCAAGGCTTATAGAGTATGCAATCTCAGAACTAGAATTGTTGAGGAGTCAGCCAATGTGACTTTCAATGAACACACACCCTGTGTGGCTGGTTCTGGTTCTGATTGGCTATTTGATCTTGATTTAGTTACTAACTGTTTTAACAAATCTTGTGAGAATGTTTCAGGATCTGCAGAAAATTTAAATACAGGTGATCCTGATCCAAGATTTTAGCTAGGAAGACCCTCAACTCATACATCTTCAGCTCCAGTTGGAACTACTTCAGCAAATGAGGTTTCTATCAGCACTACAATGACCAATTCAGCTGATACATCTGGGGTGCCTTCAAATTCCAGCTCAGAGGCTCCACAACCAGATAAGGATACCTCAATTGTAGAAGACAACAATGGTGATGGTGAAAGTGATCAGGAATTCCTTGATACTAATAACCACACCATAGATGACAACATCAATGATGTCACACACTCATTGGATCAAGTTAATCTTGATAAGTGTGGTGATGTGGAGGGTGAATCATCTATGCCAGATCTAAATTTCTCAAATTTGGATCTTTCTCAGCAACTTGCTGTGATCCCTCAGCTAAGGATCCACAACTCTCACCCCACCACAAACATCATTGGAGATGTTGTCACAAGGGTAAGAACAAGAGGACAAACCCATGAAGCAAATGTTTGTCTTCACTCTTGTTTCTTATCCCAGATAGAGCCAAAAAAATTTGATGAAGCTCTAAAGGATGGAAGTTGGGTTGAAGCTATGCAACAAGAGTTACTTCAATTCAAAAGGCAGAAAGTTTGGAACCTTTGTCCTCTTCCTCATGGGAAGACTACCATTGGAACCAAATGGGTTTTTAGTAATAAGAAGGATGATAGAGGAATTATCATCAAGAACAAGGCAAGACTAGTTGTTCAAGGATACACACAAGAAGAAGGGATTGACTACACTGATGTCTATGCTCCTGTAGCAAGATTAGAAGCTGTTAGGATATTCCTGGCATTTGCTGCATCCAAGAACTTCAAGGTCTTTCAACTTGATGTAAAGTGTGCTTTCCTATATAGAGTGATTGATGAAGAGGTTTATGTCAAACAACCACCTAGTTTTGTAGACCCTGATAATCCTAATTATGTCTGCAAGCTTGACAAAGCTCTTTATGGGCTGCATCAGGCACCCAGGAAGTGGTATGAGACATTGTCTGAGTATCTTTGTAAACATGGATACAGGAGAGGTACTATAGATGGAACTCTCTTCATCAAAGGACAGGGAAATGACTTATTGCTAGTTCAAGTATATGTAGATGACATCATCTTTGGTTCAACTAATCCAAAGCTCTACAAAGACTTTGAGAAGCTGATGAAAGACAGATTTGAAATGAGTGCAATGGGAGAACTCAATTTCTTTCTGGGAATTCAAGTGAAGCAAGTTGAAGATGGCATCTTCATAAGTCAGTCAAAGTATGTTCAGGACATACTCAAGAGGTTCAACATAACTGATTGTAAGATTGCTAAGACACACATAGCCAGAAACCACTCTCTTGGACCTGATCTTGAGGGGGAGTGTGTAGATGAACATTCATACAGGGCTATGATTGGGTCTCTTATGTATCTTACAGCTAGGAGGCCTGATATCATGTTTGCTACATGTATTTGTGCAAGATATCAAGCCAACCCTAAGATGTCTCACCTAATCAGTGTCAAAAGGATTTTAAGATACCTCAAAGGTGCCTCAACACTTGGTTTATGGTACCCAAAGAATCCTGACTTCAATCTGTATGCTTATACAGATAGTGATTATGATGGTTGCAACATGACTGCAAAGTCTACATCTGGGGGATGTCAATTCCTTGGTGGAAGGGTTGTCTCATGGCAATGCAAGAAACAATCCTGTGTGTCTGCATCAACTGCTGAGGCTGAATACATTGCTGCTGCAAGCTGTTGTGCTCAAGTGCTTTGGATTCAAAATCAGATGCTAGACTATGGATTTAACTTCAAGGAGACTCCTATCCACATAGACAACAATAGTGCTATCTCTATCACTGAGAACCCTGTGCAGCACTCAAGGACCAAACACATCAATATCAGGTATCATTTAATAAGAGATAACTATGAAAATGGATTAATTAAACTAGTCAAAGTTCATACAGATGAACAATATGCTGATCTGTTTACAAAAGCTTTTGATGAACAGAGATTTAAATATCTAATATCAGCTATTGGGATGATTAACTTTGAGTAGATCTTTTCTTAAAACTAATTCTAATTATTTCTTAAAATATGTGTGTCCTAAGTTATCTAGTTCATCACTTTCATAAGCTCATGTTTTCTTTGGATATATAATCCTTTTTGAAGACTTTCCTTAGATTCTTGAAAATTTTCTGATCCTTCGGAAGATATACTTTTATCTTCGGAAGAAAATCATGTCTTCAAAATAAATAACTGTCTAAGAAATTTTACCTTCGGAAGAAGTCTAAATCTATCTTTCGAAGCTTAAATTCTTATCTCGGACACTTATTTGTTTTTAAGGACTTTTTTCTTCCGAAGCAAGATTAACACTCGGAAGCTTTGTTGTTTCATATACAAAGCATTCAAGTGTTTATTTCTCTTCCGAAGCAAAAATTTTCAAGACTCTCAGGAAAATCTTCCGAAGTCATTTTAGCTTCGGAAGCTTTTTCATTAAAACTTCCGAAGATAATTTACCTTCGGAAGCTTTTCGAATTCCAAGAAAACTACTTTTTGAGCAAAAGTAAACTACTTTTTCAGAGGTGGGACCGACTTTCGGATTTCAAAGGTTATCCTCTTTCATCAACTTTCGTTCAAATCCCTTTTCACATAAATACCCAACGGTTCCCCCTCTTCCTCACTATCTTCCTCAATTCCACTATTCCTCAAACCTAATTCCCAAAAACGCCTTTGCTTTTTACCTTTCTTCAACCTTAAGCTGCTAAAATGGCCAACCTTAACCGCAGAAACAACCCTGATTTCTCCATGCACATTCACAGGCAACATAACCAGGTTGCTCTGTTAAGCTCTAAGAAAGATGAAAGTTTCTCAGAGATTTGCCAATTCTTAACTCTATCAAACTATTTCACCTTCCTAACCATTGATCCTACTTTGTATGAGGATCATTTGCTTGAATTCTAGAAGACCTGCCAAGAGGTCATTATGGATGGGGAGAAGGCACTGTCTGCCACAGTGCGAGGGAGGACAATCTTCATCACTCCGGCCATCATCAACTATCATTTGCAGCTGGATGATGAAGAAGGTGAGTTGTCCTTCCCAAAGGAAGCTGTCAATCATTCATTTGAGTAAATGGGCTATGAAGGAGATTTCTCTGTAAAGACCTTCAGGAAAGGAAAGGTCTCATCCCAGTGGAAATACCTGCTCCATGTGGTTATCCACAGCTTGTCAAACAAGCATGGAGGGTGGGACCAGATTCTTGAGGATCTCTCCTTCATAGTGCATGGAATGGTTCAAGGGGTCAAGTTCAGCTACTCTCAATTTGTTTATACCAATTTACTTGCAAACTTGGACTCCTTAGAGTATTACATGTTTCCTAGATATGTTCAACACATTCTTAACTGTGAACTGGGCTCACAGTTGAGGGAAACAAGTAATATTCTTAAATTGGGACAGATGAAGCCCGGCATCTTTAAAATCATGAAGAAGCCAACTGTAGGCTTCTGAGGGGTAGAAACAGCCCTTGTCCCAAAAATGTTAGAGCTCATTGCTCAAGGTGACAACCTAGCAACACAACCTAGTGTTAAACCCACACCTTCTACTTCCTTACCACTAAAAAGGCCTCAAATAACCCTTACCTACCAAAGAAAATCCAAACAAACCCCTGCTCAAGCTATTGAGTCTGTGCAGGTCCCCATATACTCACCTTTACAGGAGGAAGTGGACACTAGAGCTCCCACTTCCCCTGAGGAGCAAACCACTCCCATCTCTTCAACTATCAGGGCTGAGGTTCCTCATGCTCACCCTGATGAGCTCACAAGCCCAACAGCCTTAATATTACTCTGAGTCTCAACACTCTAGTGAACAACCTTCAGGGGACAGTTACCATCCCCAGCCTCCAGATCTAAATCAACCCATTCCCAACCTATCTTTCTATACTGATGAAGACTTAGGATTCAGTGAGTACCATGAGTCTCTCTTCTCTTCCCCTAATCAAAGAGAGATGAGTACCTCTGAGTCTCCTCAGTCTAGCCCACATCAGTCACCCATTACTGAGGTGGACACTTCTGAACCTGTTCAGGATGTCCATATGGAAGAGGCTCTCACTTCTGCAAGTGATTACATCATTAAGACCTCAACCATGGCAACTCAGCCCACTGACATCTCAACTGAGATTCCTAGTGAGCAGAGGAAAACCAGCAGCCAAGAACCTCAAGTTGGTGGTGAGAGAGAGGACTTTGGTCCAATCATCTCATCCCCCAATGATTCTTCTGATGAAGAAGAAGGGAATTTGAGACTAAAGGTGCAAAAACTGTCAAAAACATGCTCCTATTTAGTCTCTAAGGTCAGTCACCTTGAATCTCAGGTGACTACCTTACAAAACAGGGTCAATGATCAGCAACTTCAGATTTCATATCTTAAGGAAAAACTAGCTGGGAAACCTTTAAGAAGAGCTCAACCAGGAACACAAGAACCTGTGGATGTGAGTGATTTATTCTCCAGCTCACCTATGCAAGTGGGTGATGCTACCAAAAAGGGGGAGAAAGTTATTGCAGCCAATGAACCTGGGAGTTCTTCATAGAGAATGGACATAGAGGACTCACCATCCTCACTTGCAATTGTGCATTCTCAGCAACTTCCTCAAGTTCACATTAATGTGGACTCTATAGACTCTATCATCAGGAGTCTCTTTGAGGAAGGTATACCAAGGGCTGTGTCATCCCCATCTCAAGGAACTTCAAACTACATCATAAGGTGGAGGTATGATGCTAACAGAAGAGCCCTTTTTCTTCACAGAGTTCAAGGGCAACAAGAAGTATTTGACTTTCAAAGCTTGAACTTCTATGAAAGATTGGATCTAGTCAATATGCCACTTGTCAATCCAAACAACTCAAAACAGGCTGACAGATTGGCTCAAAGAATCCAAGACAGGATCCTTGCAGAGTTCAGTTTAAAAAGGAGACTTAGGCAATCAGGCAATATCATCGGTCAACTGGATGTTGAGGTGGACCCTAAGATTAGTTTCATAGGGGAAACCTTGACTGAAGGCCCAGTGGCAGAACCTGAGACCCCTGTCTCATCATCATCAACTGCTGCAGAGATTCACACTCCTTCTGAGACACCTGCTGGTGAAGGTGTTTCTCAGCCTCTCTCTGGCCAGAGCATGGATGCTACACCAAGCAATGAAGGCCAAACATTATCCACCCTGAGTCACAAAGGTCTGTGGGTGACAAAGGGAAAAGGATTATGACTCCTGAGGAAATTGAGGAGGAAGAGAGAGAGAGAGGAAAAGGAAGCTAAGGGGAGAAAGTTCCTCTGGGTCTTCAGGCTTTATGCAAGCTGCAATCAGGGCTGCCCCCGGACCAAATACTCAAGATGATGAGTTGAGGGCAGTCAGGATTACTTATCTGCAGACCAGGAACTATGACATTGATGAAATCATTTCTCTCCCCTTAGAACAACTGAATGAACTGCCTGACATGGAAGTGTCAAGAGAGATGAAAGAAAAAGAGGATGCAAGGTTACTTCTCCAATTCAAAGAGGAGAAGAGACAGAAAAGACTCTACAAGCATGCTCCCACTCTCTCCCCAGTTCAAGAAATCCCTGTACAAGAAGATGTGGCTCCACAAGAACCTCAGGTAGACAAAGAAGAAGATAGGATCAAAATGATCAACTACCTGAGTGCCACAGGCTTCTATCAGGCAGATGCACTTCTTCCCTTGTCCTATGACTTTGTTGAGTTTGAGTACTTAAAACAACTTGAACTTGAGTTAGTCAAGGAGAGAAAGACAACTAAGAAGAAGCTAAGGGAAGAAGCTGCAAAGTCAAGAGCCATCATCCAAAAGAATATGAAGAAGTCTGCTGATAGACAAAGGATGATGAGCTTCTTGAAGCTATATGGATTCTCCGGAAGGAGACTTGGCCCTATGTCTCTATTCACAATGGATGAGCATATAAGGGTAATCAAGCAGAAGATTAAGAGTGGTGAACTGATTGACTTACACTCTCTTCCAAGTCAAGTCCCACCTGAAGTGGAGGTTAAGTTTGAACAACCTGAGACACCTCAACCCGGACCTCCTGCTGAGCCTCAGCAAGCTTCATCTTCTGATCCAAAGCAGGGTCAAACTCCCTCTCCTTCTGAACCTGTGAGGAAGGAACACCCAACTGAGAATGACAAGGATGATCAACAAGGTGCTGCAGACCAGTCTTCTCAGTTAAAGTCATCTAAGAGGAAGAAGAGGATGGCTTCTAAACCAAAGTCTAAAAAGAAGAAGCCTACATTATCTACCTCTACACCTCAGGCTGAGTCAGATCAACCTGAGGAAGTGCACGAAGAGGCAGCCCAATCAACTCCTATGCAAGTGGCTCCTCTGGCAGCTGAGACACCCATCTTATCTTGGACTTACTCTACCAATCCAGAAAGATGGCATGTAATCAGAGATCAAGGTGTTGAGAATGTCTATACATGGCAAGACATAATCAACTTACCTTTGCATGATCTCTATGAGATGAGAAGATACTATGAAGGTCTGAATGATCCTGCCTGTTGGTCCATGTGATCGAAAAAAAGTGCAAATGAAGTGATGAATTGCTCAATATCTAACATCCATGCTAAACAATAACAATTGAGAAGATAGAATACAATTCTAACACATATTTGATAACAAAATGAACAATAACAATCCATAACATGAAGCACAATAATATTTCTGCGTAAAAACTGCTTGAAATAGGTAACTTGCAACAATGATCCACGATTAGGGTTTTGCAAGCTTACCTTACAATGAGAATTAACAAAAGTATATATAGCAGTTGTAGTTTCGCAGACAGTTTCGCTATCAGCGAAACTGTCATGCCGAAACTATAGTTTCGCCCGGCAGAACACAAGTTCGCCGGGTAAACTACAACAGCAAACTGTGAGCGAATGTACAGATTCGCTAACAGTTTCGCTGGACTGCCAAAAATACACAATTCAAAGAACATACAAAAGAAAACTAACAAAAGTCCTATTACAAGTAAAGTAAACAACTATACTAAGGTGAGTCCAACCTATACATGATCTTCAATACTCCCCCTAGGTTGGATCTCACTATCTTCACTCTTCTTGATTTGACTTGTCAGCTCCAGTTTCCTCTACTGCCATTGATCTGTCTTCATCACCTCCTGCAGCAACATCCTCAGAAGCTTCAGCCAATGATCCTCCAAGGTTCTTTCCTGCATCACTAGCTTCTTTAGAATGACCACTAGCCTTTGCAAATTGCCTGGTCAGATCTTGAACATCCATATTAAACTCATCCTGAGCTCTCACCCTTTCAGCTAACTTCTTGACCTCCGACCTTACTCCCCTGATCTTGTTGGCAACATTCATGAACAAACTAGCTTCTTTTCTAGTTTCCTCTCCAGCCCCAGATTTAATGTGATTTTCACATAGTACCAAAAGATCTTCATCACAAAAACTAAACAACTCCATCGGATCAAATACTCTAAACTCCTTTCCGTGTTTAACTCTGATCACAGCCTCTCCAGTATTGTTGTCATAAAACCACTTCTCAAAGTCCTGTAGTTGTTGGGGAAGAGGATCAGCCAATCTACCCGATTTATAGTCTTTGGAGGTTTAACTCTTAGTACAATCCTTCCCTTTCCTGTTTCCCAGTCTTTATCCTTCTTTGATCTCTTTCTTTCAGCTTTCATATATCCAAAAGACTCAAAATTATCATTAAGTCCATTTTTTATCTCCTTCTCAAGAAATGATGCTCTTTCACTTAAGTGAGCATTGATCAGAGGTAAAGTTGCTAAACGTCTTAAATCCCATTTAGGCAAGGTCTTAAAAGCCTTCCTCTTAAGCATATAACTGATATTTCCTCCCCGTCTCTTGATCATAAACATCTTTAAGCTTGGATTGTAACACCAGCTTATAATTTTCTTATCAGCTTCCTTCCTGCTTAATCCCTTCAAATGTTGGAACAAAGGAGTGATTTCCTCCACCTCCTTCTCTTTCACCAACCAATCATTTTTATCCATTTCAAAAACATCTGCATCATCCTCTCCCTTCTTAGCAACATAGATCAATGGTCGCTCATCAACTTCATAAAACTTAGGTTCTGAATCATAGTCTATGAGTTGTTCATCTTCCTCTTCTTCATCAACCAACCCTTTGCCTTTATCAGATACTCCTTCAGTAGTAGCTGTAACAACAACCTCTTCACCAACCAGATCTTTTTCAAAATCAAACTGCATGTTTACAAACCCAGCCTCAATAATATCTTCCTCATCATTTCTTCCAACATCCTCTCTTGGAATTTCCTGCTCTCCGCCACCAGTAGTTGCTGCTCCAGAAGTGCCCTCTTCTACCTTAGATGAAGTATCCAAATTTAGAAATGAGTACTTTGATGTATCAGTCAAATCATCTAACTCAGATTGAGTCAGTTGACTAGGTAGGCCGGCTGCAGCTTTCAGTTGTGTAACCTCCTCAAACAACTTCTTAACCAGTCTGTTTTGATCAACTAACATTCTCTGCATTTCTTCAATCACCTCATCTTTCTGTCTTTCTCTGATTTCTTGATTTGTAAGTTTAGTCTTAATCATACTCAGTTCATTAGCCAACGAAGTATTCAAGTTGCGTATCATATCCTCATCAAGATTTTCACTAGCCTCTCTTCTAGCTGTAAATCCCTCATGTCTATGCTTGGTTCGTCGCTCAGGCTCAGCAAAATCAGTTTTCTTCTTAGACCTCCTTTCTTTCTCAACTCTAACTTCCTCAGCTTGTGCATCAATATCCTCTTCAAAATCATAATCCTTTTCTTTGGCATATCTCTTCCTTTTCTTTGTAGCATCAGCTTGTTGTACTCTTGTTTCTTCAGCTCTTTTATTCTCTGACTCATCCACCCGTGTAATATAGTTCTAGCGTTCTGGAGGATACATATTTTCCCAAAGATGGGTGATTTTACCACTAAAGTCGTGGCGAATGGCACAGCAGTCAGCAAAGATACGGGGATTCATCTGTACCATCCTCTTGATCTCTCCATGTTTTGGAACATCAGGTATAAGATCATCAAAAATCATCTGAAGAAAACGAGGGTACAGCAGCCATTTGTCTTTCTTTACAGCCATCACATTCTCTGCCATACATGCAAAAATCAATCTAGCTATATTGGCCTTCTCTCCTTTACAACACAGCACCATTGCCTTAGCCCAATCGATATTAAGTCCATCGGATCCACCTTTACGGTGATCTAGACACATGATAAAAACATGAGCGATGTATCTCCATTCTTTAGATAAGAATGACTTCTTGATCTCCTTCCTTGAACCAAAGGCTGGTCCCTCATATCCCATACTTCTAAAAGCTTGAAACACCTCAGATTCTGTCATAGCTACTTCATCTCCAGAATCATCTTCTAGTCTAAGAATCCTCGAAACATTCTCAGCAGTTATCGTCACTTCGTGATCAATAACTTTGGCAGTGATCCGCTGTACATCTCCTCGAGTATCATACTCTGCAGATCGCCAAAAATCTCTAATATGAAGATCATAAATAGTAGGCGAATGAGATATGGCATAAGCTATAGGTGATCTTTGAAGCCATCTGATACAATCTCTAAATCCAGCTGCCTTAGGGTGAGTATCATCTAAAATGGTTGTGATGTTATTCCGCTCATCAAATTTGAGATTAGCCATGATAACCTGATGAAGAAAACAAATAAATTGAATGAGAAATTATGAAAAGAAGAAAATAATACTAAAACAGTGAAAACTAGCAGTTTCGGCAAGCAAAACAATAGTTTCGCTCATTAAAACATGTTAGTTTCACTGAACAAAAACAGTTTCGACAATGAAAATTTACAGTTTCGCCTAGGGAAACTGTAATTTCGCTAAGAGATAACCAGATGACAATTAATTAGTAAACCTAGCGAAATTGCAGTTTCGCCTTGCGAAACAATTAGCGAACCCTTTTATTATTATTATTATTATTATTATTATTATTATTATTATTATTATTATTATTATTATTATTATTTTATTTTTTATCATGAAGCACATCACATAATGAGATCTAAATTAATCAGAGATCACATCCTCTAGATATTTATGAACATAAAGATGATCAAAAATCATCGACCAGCAATGAGATCATACTGAATACAAGATTTGATCACAATCTGCACAGAAACAACTGAATTTAGAACAAATCAATAACGATTGCTGATATAATTGTCCACTTAAACTCATGCCTTATCCTTTTTCAAAAAACAGCTTATGATTTGTTTAAGGTTCAATTAGATGCTTTAGAATGTTAGGACCCCACAATCATTTGGTAAAAACCCTCACCCAACCTCTGGATTTCTTGAATTTTGAATCAATCTAAACAGAACAACGCTTGTGCATTAGTGTGCAAATGATTATAAACACAATGTTTCATTCTGAAAGGAACTCATCGATAAGATGATTTGACATAATTATATCAAAATGGTGAGAGCTCCAGATCTATACTCACGTATAACAGAGGAGATAACCATTTAAACAGGTGCTGATGAGAGCTCCAGGTCAGTACTATCGTACAGCAGAGGAGATCATCACTCCAGGTCAGTACTTCCGTACAGCAGAGGAGATTAGAACAGACACAAGATACATCAACACAAGAATATACCAGCTATGGTTCAGGGAGATGACATATCAAAGCAGAATGGACGAAAGATTCATTCTCAATCCAATTTTTGTCAGGACTCAGTTTTTGTGCAAGCCAAAACAATTGAGTAAATCCAGACATTCTTAAGCATGATGTTTAATTTAATCATAGAGCTGCTGTCTACTTTATTCGTCAGGCTGAGTCTATCAAGCATATCGTTAAAGAATCTGATCAATTTTCCTTAAAAATTTATGTGAAATAGAATCCAGTATCAGTTACTATCATTTCTCATTGAAGCACCGGTCATGTATAAAAATATACTTAGAGAATATACAATCATTTCTCATCATTTTAAATTCCGATCTCAGAATTATGAAATTACTCCCCCAAATTTTTATTTTCAAATAATAAATAATTTCCATAAATTATTATTGTATTATTTTTTTTAATAAAAGGAACAGAAAATGAAAATTTAAAAAGTTATTAACCCGAGCATAGAAATCAATTCATAAAAACGAGGTTTATCAAAAGTTTTTGTGAAAAGATCAGCTTTTTGATTTTTTGTATCGATGGGTATAATATCAATGAAACCCTTTTCTTGAGCATCACGAATCGCATGAATTCGTGTGTCGATATGCTTGGTTCGTGAATGATGAATAGGATTTTTAGCAATTCCAATGGCTGCTTCATTGTCACAAAATAAAGGTGTATGGAGAAAGTTAATTCCATAATCAATCATTTGGTGTTGGATCCTGAGAAATTGAGAACAACAGCTTGATGCAGCAATATATTCAGCTTCCCCTGTAGAAAGAGAAACAATGGTTTGTTTCTTGCTCTGCCAAGATACCAAACAATTCCCCAAATATTGACATCCTCCCGACACAGATTTTCTGTTTAACCTGCAACCATTGGAATCACTATCAGAATAAGCATGTAAATCAAAATTCCCTCCATATGGATACCATAATCCTAAACGAGATGATCCTTTGAGATAACGAAATATTCTTTTGACAGCTTTCTCATGAGATTCCTTTGGAGCCGACTGATATCTAGCACAGCAACCAACAGCAACAGTGATATCAGGACGACTTGCAGTAAGATACGTGAGAGAGCCAATCATAGATCTAAAAAGATGAGGATCAACTGGCTTTTCGTTTTCATCTGGAGTGAGACAAGTCTGAGCAGTAAAGGGAGTCATATCTGTAGAAGCATCATCCATCTTAAATTTCTTCAAAATATCTTTAATATATTTCTCCTGATGAATAAGAATTCCTTCTTTCTGTTGTTCAACTTGTAATCCAAGAAAGAAACACATTTCACCCATCATACTCATTTCAAACCTTTGGCTCATAACCTCTTCGAACTCTCTACACAATTGAGAATTTGTAGATCCAAAAATAATATCATCAACGTAAACTTGGACAAATATCATTTCACCATTCACTTCTCTTTTGAATAGAGTCATATCGATGGTACCACGAGAGAAACCATTGCTTAGAAGATATTGTGTAAGGGTCTCATACCAGATTCTGGGTGCTTGATGAAGACCATACAGAGATTTGTCAAGCTTAAACACTTTATCAGGAAAATCAGGATCCTCAAAACCTGGTGGTTGACACACATATATCTCCTCATCAATGTCTGCGTAGAGAAAAGCACACTTCACATCCATCTGATATACTTTAAATTGTTTATGAGCAGCATGAGCGAGAAACATTCTGATCGCTTCAAGACGAGCAACTGGAGCAAAGACTTCTGTATAAACAATCCCTTCTTCTTGAGCAAAGCCTTGCACAACGAGTCTAGATTTGTTACGCACCACCACTCCTCGATCATCTGGTTTGTTCTAAAACACCCATTTTGTACCGATTGGATATTTGTTAGGAGGTAAGTCAACTAAGGTCCAAACCTTAAGCTTTCTGAACTGTTGAAGTTCCAATTGCATAGACTCCACCCAACAAGGATCCTGTAGAGCAGCATGAACGTTCTTCGGGACAATTTGAGAGATGAAGCATGAGAAAAGACAAACATTAATTAGACCAGATTCACTTCACGTGCGAACACCATCAGAGACAGATCCAATCACGTTATCAAGTGGATGATCTTTCAAGGTTTTGTAATCACTTGATGAAGGAAAGATGGTTGAAGAAGTATCGCCCATAGCCGGTGAAAGATTAGATGAAGGTGAATCGATGATAGGTGTTGGATCAGGTAAAGGAGAAGATGTATGAAGTAAAGAATCAGATGATGGTGCCGGATCAGTCATTGGAGATGAAGAACTAACATTAGTTGAAACAACATCATTCACTAATGAGGTGGATGGAACAGACGATGGAGATGATGAAATAATATTTGTTTGAGTATTTGGAATGGACGTATCATCATCGAAAACTGGCAGATTGAACGAATTGAACACAGTATCGGAGTCAAAGAACCATGCTGGTTCAGATCTAACTTCAGAAGGATTGGATTCCTGCCAATCAACATAGAACGACTCTTGAACGATACGTGTTCTTTTGTTATAAACCCGATATGCCTTTTGCGAAGAAGAATAACCAACAAAGCAACACTCATCAGAAACAGCACCAAACTTTGTCTTTTGAGATTGAGTATTCAGAAGAGTGCAAGAACAACCAAATGGTCGAAAGAAATCAATTAGAGGCTTTCTCTTATGAAAAAGTTCATAAGGAGTCTTCATTTTATCTTTCACAATTAACACCCGGTTTAGAACATATGAAGCACAATTTACTGCTTCAGCCCAGAAAATAATAGGTAATGAAGATTCTATCAGCATTGTACGAGCAGCTTCAACAAGAGTGCGATTCTTTCGTTCGGCAATACCATTCTGCTGGGGTGTTCTCGCAGCACTATATTGTCTCACAATCCCCTTTTGAGCACAAAATGAATCGAGAATCTGATTTTTGAATTCAGTGTCGTTGTCACTTCTTAGTCCCATAACTTTTCTCTTACTGATTGATTCGATAGAAAGAATTAATCTCTGCAATTCCTCTGCAACCTCGCCTTTGTGTGCAAGAAACCTCACCCATGAATATCTTGAGAAATCATCTGTAACAACAAGACAAAATGATTTTTTAGCAATTGATTTAACACTAATTGGCCCAAATAAATCAGTATGTAACAACTCAAGAGGACAAGATATGCTATTTAGAAGTTTGGGCTTATGAGGTTTCTTATGTTGTTTGCCCTTGGCATATGCCATGCATTTTTCATTAACAAAAAAATCTTTTGAAGGAAGTCCTCTAACAAGGTTGTTCTTTACTAATTTATTAATTATCTTAAAATTAACATGGCCTAAACGACGATGCCATAAGAGAGACTCAGAGGTTGATGCTTTTGAAAGAAGACAAGTTGCAGTAGCCTTTGATTTGCTTGAATTCATATCGAGAAGATACGTATCATGCTTTCTTGGAGCACGCATGAGAATCAAATCATCTAGAATTACAATCTCTGATTTTAAAAATAGACATTCATCTGATTTAAATAGAACAGGAATGTCTTTATCGCAGATTTGAGAAACACTCAGAAGATTAAAAGCCAATTCGGGAACATAGTTGACTTTTTCCAAAGTGAGAGAACCATTGGTAACTTCTCCTTGTCCAATCATTTTTCCATCCTTTTTATTACCAGCAAAAGCTACATATCCTCCATCTATAATCCGATAGTTGGTCAACAAATTCTTTAATCCCGTCATATGCTTGGAACACCCGCTATCAACATGCCATAAACTGTTTACAATCTTTGACGAGGACTCCTGAAAGAATTAACAAATCAATTAGCCAGGAGTAATAGGAACCCAAGATTGAACAACTTTGCTTTTTAAAGAAGCAGATTTTTTACAAAAGAAATTATTAACTAATTTTGTCAATTTATTTCCAAAACAGTTCCTATTAGAGGATCCTTGAATCAAAGAAGGACAATTTTTGACAAGATGATCCTCTTTACCACACCTGAAACAATGAGGTTTGAATCTAGGTCTGTGATGTGATGAGGTAAAAATATGATCAATAATAATCTCCTTATCACATTCAGACAAACTAGAATCAACATCACTGAATGTCTCATACAACCCATGAGTTTGATGTTTATTTGAACAAGAATTTTTCTTTACAAAATTAGAACAAGATTCATCTGACATATCAATAAAACTTGTACCACTGGTACGGGTGTCAGATGAAGAAGAAATACATTTCTCAGATGACGTCATATTTAATGGTGTGAAAGATGGAATAGGTTGAGAAAAGAACTTTTCGAAACAATTAGTTTTAATTTGCTCAGTTGTTTTTGGAGAAAGATCAAATGCATTACATTCATTATGAGAACAAAAATCATCACTACCAAGATCTGAATTACAAGATGGAATAAAACTATCATGAGAACATGAGACATTCAAGTCTATTACATTTGAAAAAACAGAATTTAAACTAGACTTATGATCTAAAACAGACTGCTGATTTTCAGGTGTACTAGAACTAGTGCATCCAAGCCCACTAGTTGGTCCATAGTCGTAGTCTTCACGAATGTACTTAGAGTTATTCCCCACTAAACCTGCAGACATACTGTCAGTATCTGTTTTGATTAAATCATTAGAAGGATGAGGAACAGGCATAGGAGAATAACAGTATATACTAGGTGGAGGATAAACCTGTACATTTTCATAACCCAAACCTGTTTTAATTCTTGCTCCCCATTGAAATTTACAAAGATCATCATGTTTCATTCCAGAAATAGTCCATTTATCTAACTTTGACTGAAGTTTGCTTGCTTCAAATTCAGCAAGAGCAACCTTTTCAGTCAAAGTATTAATGTCGACATTCCTTTCCAAAACGATTCTTTTTAAATGATCATTTTCTTTTAAAGCCTCATTTAATTTCACAAAATATTTTGATTCAGTCATTTTAAGTTCATCATTAATTTGCTTTAAATCCTTTTCATTATCAATTAACAAACGGTTAGCCTTATAAATCCCAAATAATCTAATTTTACAAGCAGGTGAGCACATATCTTGTATTACCTCATATGGAAGTCCCATTACCATCCTTTCAGCAGCTAAAGCTTTGTCACACATGCATACTGGAGTACTTGATTTCTTTTCCTCAACAGTAGCAGCAACATCATCCTTTTCCTTTACTATCTCATCTCTTGAATTTCTTTTCTCACTTAAGCCTGCAGTTTCATCTTTTCCATTTCCATCAGCTTTTTCTTCTTTCCCATTTACAAATGACTCATTTTCTCTTTTGAATTCCTTGAACAGCACAAATCCATCTTCACCATCTACCTCTTCAATTCTTTCCACAAACTCAGCAACTAACGCGTGATTGATCTCAGTTCTTGTTTCTTCCAACTCTGCACTCCAGTCAAAGTTCGAAATCAAAGCCGACTCCTTTTTTAGATTCACTTCTTCCTTTTCTTTCTCTGCTGTCAGTCTTGGTACTCCAGAGTTACTAGGATCTGTGACAATTGGTAATGGACATTCACGTTTGAAATGTCCCAATTGTTTACAATTAAAGCACCTCAATTTTGACTTATCAAATTCCAGTTTTGAAGTAGATGATTGACCACCAAAGTTCTTTCGTCATGTTCTTTCCATAAATCTCCGAGCTTTTAAAGTTAACATCGCCATTTGCCATTGAATATCAGTTTCTTCAAGATCATCAGGATCAACCTGATACATGTCCTCCATAGTCATTCCTTTACCTTTCAGTTCTCCAGCAACAAGAGCTTCATAGCTCTGAACAAACATTCCAAAAAGAGCCATTGTTTCTGATGGAATTGGAGTTTCAGCATTGACCTTAGAATTACCCAAATCTCTTCCAACGTGACTATTCCCACTCGAGAAATTACTTGTATTGCTCCCTCCTTGAATTGGATTTTGTATTTGAGAGTTTGCAGCGGATGACAACAAAGCAGCATTTTGAGAAAAACCAGATGTGGGCATCATAGTCTGGTTAAATTCCCTTCTTTTCATATCCAACTCAAAAGATTTCAACTTATTAATGATATCCATCAGCTTGTAATCTGTGAACCCTCTTTCTTGTTTAAGCATTCTCACTTGAAGACTCCACTGTGGTGGAAGAGAATCGAGAAGCCTATTAACTTGTTCACTGTTGGAGAGCCTTTCATCATATTTCTTTAAAGTGCTTGAGACGGATAAGAAACGGTTTGTAAGATCTGTCAGACTCTCATTCTTGTATCCCATAAATGAATTGAACTCTTTTTCAGCCTGAATACTCTTATCTTTTACCAAATCTGCATTACCATCATAAAATTCACATAAAGCATCGTAAAGAGATTTAGCATTTTTATGCTCTGCAAAACGGTTGTAGATGTCTGGAGCTAAACAGAGAGTTAGAGCACCAAAAGCCTTTTGATCACGATCAATCAATTTTAGATCTCTTTCAGTATAAGAAGATGGGTCCTTGTTCTAAGAAACAACATCACCAACAGTAACCGTTGGTATGTGAGGACCAGAAGTAATCGATTCCCATTGATTATGATCAGTGTAGAAGAAGAAGCTTGGAGGTCTATTAGGAGCAACACTTTCAAGATCAGCAAGTGTGAGAGTAGTTAATTTCGACATTATAGTTTCGGCAGAAAGGTTTATAATTTCCCTGACAAATTCGCAGAAAAAGATAACTTGGATGACAATTTCGCTGAAGAATTACTTTCGCTGACAATTTCGCTGAAGCTGACACTTTCGCTAGCAATTTCAGCAGCACTTTCGCTAGACCAAAGACACCACTGACTTAGTTTCGCTGCTAACTACGCACGAAACAAGTTTGAACTTTCGTTCAAAAACAAATTCGACAGCAATTTCGCTTGTTGATCGTTCACAAACACTGATGAACTTTCGTTCAAGGGATTAGTTTCGCAGAATCTCTAGAAAACAACTTCTGATGCAAGATAGCTCATAATTTCGCTGAAAGATGATGACAGTTTCGCTGTTAGAACACCAATTTCGCTGATCGATCTCAAAACCCTTTTTCACCTCAAAATCAATCTGAAATCATCCAAAACTCAATGAATTTGAGATCTGATGATTGTAGAATCTTCCTCAATCAAAAACGAGCATAATTCAATCAATTACCATGTCAAAAACACCTTATAATCCAATGAAAATTGATTGAGACTAGATATTGAACAAAAACCACAAAAACTCAACAAATTAAGAGCACTAAGGCTCTGATACCATATTGTTGGTCCATGTGATCGAAAAACAGTGCAAATGAAGTGATGAATTGCTCAATATCTAACATCCATGCTAAAAAAT
Source organism: Flaveria ramosissima (assembly GCA_025215565.1). Classification (NCBI taxonomy): domain Eukaryota; kingdom Viridiplantae; phylum Streptophyta; class Magnoliopsida; order Asterales; family Asteraceae; genus Flaveria; species Flaveria ramosissima. Next base: position 71,924,698 of record CM046037.1, on the reverse strand, counting down.
AACAATTGAGAAGATAGAATACAATTCTAACACATATTTGATAACAAAATGAACAATAACAATCAATAACATGAAGCACAATAATATTTTTATGTAAAAACTGCTTGAAATAGGTAACTTGCAACAATGATCCACGATTAGGGTTTTGCAAGCTTACCTTACAATGAGAATTGACAAAAGTATATATAGCAGTTGTAGTTTCGCAGACAGTTTCGCTATCAGCGAAACTGTCATGCCGAATCTATAGTTTCGCCCGGCAGAACACAAGTTCGCCGGGTAAACTAGAACAACAAACTGTGAGCGAATGTACAGATTCGCTCACAGTTTCGCTGGACTGCCAAAAATACACAATTCAAAGAACATACAAAAGAAAACTAACAAAAGTCCTATTACAAGTAAAGTAAACAACTATACTAAGGTGAGTCCAACCTATACATGATCTTCACTGCCCATCTAATGAAGAAGGGTATGGTCATGATTGTGCTGAAGACTACTAACATCTAAAGATCTTTTAAATGTTTTGGTAGCATCAGCCTAGGGGGAGTTTGTAAGGATTCCTTTAAGTCTGATGCAAACCAAAACGTCCAATGTCTCTCTACAAGTAATGCACTAAGTATTGAAGAAGAATTGCTTCGGAAGTTTTACACCATACACTAGAAAATATTCTAAGTGTAAAATCTTCCGAAGCCAAGACCAATATCTTCCGAAGCCAAACATGAAGTCTTCCGAAGCCACAGAGACAAAGTCTTCCGAAGCTTCATCCTATGAAGACAGATTTCTTCCGAAGACTTTTAGTAACATGCTTTATCTGATGTACTATTCCATAAAGCTGGACACCTTTCCGCTGCATCTCTGTAAAGTCACCAACTTACATGAGTTGGTGAAAAGGTCCATGATTTTGGTAACTGTACATTGAGGTCTTGAGTCTGTAACTTTCTACTTTATGTACTTTATCCTTTTTGTAATAGATAAGGATGTGAGGTATGGCATGTCATAGTCACAAGGTCAAAAGGCAGATATGCCTTTTGATTCTACAATTGATTTTGTTTGTGTCTAGTCAATTGTATCCAGCTGGCTTTCAAAGTATAGCCGACTGTAGGTTTTAGTATAAGTATTCAAGTTCTAGTATCTTTCTTTATGCTTTGTAACACTTGTAATAGAACTTGAGAAAGCAATATACTGCCTCCTTGAAACCCAAATCTCTTGTTCTGCCTCTTTATCATTACTTGTGTTCTTTGTATCAATATCTTGGTTAATCCAGTTTACTATTTGATCAAGTTTAGTTAATCTCCTCTTCGTGTTGTTGTGTTGTAATTGTTAAGCCCTTAACCGGTCCTCCATCACTTCTTCTTCATCTTCACTCAAAGTACAAGAGTTGTCACTATCATTGTTAGAAATAAAAGCACTTCCATCACTTTTAGTTTCTTTGAAATGATAAGGTGTGACTTGTGTTCTCACACTCTTGTTTCTTGACTTTTCATCCATTTCAAGAGCTTCAACTTTAGCTACCAATGTATCTAAACCAGTTGCTTTGAGATCAATGGTATTCTTGAACATGGACACGATTTGCTTCCAACTTTTAGGCAAAGTATGGAGCATCTTTTTGTTTAATTCCTTATTTGTATACTTTAACTCCATGATGTTCATTTCGGTTACTAATTGCATACACTGATGGAGTTGCTGAGGAATTGATTCACCCTCAATATGATGAAATGTTTCATATTGTGAGCAAAGTGTGTCCTTCCTAATGCTTCTAATTTCATCACTCCCTTCACAGAGTGTATGAAGTATCTTCCACAAGGAATTTGCTGTTTTATAATTCTCACACCTTATTAATATTTCTTCACGTAAAGCCATACTAAGCAGACTGTTGCTCTAATATCAACTTTAACCTTTTTAACATCATCAGGTGAAAGATCTTTTGTACTTATGGGTTGGTTGTTGTCATTGTAATCCGGCCCAAGAGTGGGTGGAATGTAATTACCTTCAGTTATTGATACCCATAAGTCAGAATCAGTGTAATTCACATGATTCTTGAACTTAATCTTCCAGGATTTAAAATCCGCTTTTGTTTCCAACTTTGGAGGTTGTTATGATGACCCACCGACAAAATTACTCACTTTAGTTAAAGCAGTAGAATTCAACTAAAACAGAGTTTCTTTTGAGTAATGAAATAAATAATGACAAGTACTTAATTAATGAGTAAATAAGTAATTGAAGTCACCAATCAGTCAATCCTTTTAATGATAATTAAGTATCAAATCAAGGATTTTTGTTAATGTTTTCGTTCAAATAATTTGAACAATAGATGAATATCAATCAATAACGCAGATCTAAAATTCAATTAATATGAGAATAGATCTATTTTAACCAAGCAATGAAACAGTACTTGCTGAAAGACAGATCACCGTTTTATTGTTTTAAAAATAAATTCACACAAAAATATTTTTGCTCAAACACAATAGATCTAATCAAAAGAACTGATAAAACTAATGTAATAAACAAACAATTAAACAATTCTAACACCGATAGGTCAATCGATCTAAATCAATGAGCACTTGGCTCTGATACCACCTGTGAATCCAAGGATCGCAATCAGGAATTATCAAAGTTAGACTGGAATCAAGTTAATGATTGCGGAATGATCATTAATCGTTGTTTGATTGATTAATTATTAAAAATCAATGACAATGAATATTAAGGATAAAGAACTCAATGATATCAACACAATAAATAAACGAACACGATTTTATTCAAAAGCATTTCATTAAAACTTGTCAATGATTACAGATGAAATAAATAATGAATGCTATAAACAATAATTGCTTCGAACGTGTTGAGGTTTATTATGTATTGATGTGACGGCTGCTAGGGTTTTGTGTTTGATTGTGTGAATTGATGTGATGGTTGTTAGGTTGCCGACTATTGCTTATGTTCTGTCTCCTTTGATGTGAAACCTAGAACTCATATTTATATATGCACATGTTTCTGTTAAGGAAACAACGAATGTCTTGGAGTGCGTGGTTTGACTTGTTGACTTAAATTACATGCATCATTCTAGTACGAGTGTTTTTCTCTTCAGCAGCACATTTGTCTTCCACAGGAGTTTGCTTTTCGTAGGAGCCTTCACTTGATATCTTCATGGTACAAGTTGTGCATCCGTGGGTCTTTGATCTCTCAGCTTCCTTAGACTTGTCTGCATTGGTGTTATTCCGTCGGAAATCCTCGGATGCATTCAATATCTACGGAAGAACAGATTTGTTCATCCGTAGATGTTTCGTACACTTAGTCAATTGCAGAAATTGACTAAGTCTAATGTTTGATCCTGCAATCATACATACAAATCAACACATATATATGTGTTAACCTATATACATAATTCATACATCATAATAATGAATTACAAATAATTATTACAATTATTAATCATGTTCTAAGCCTATATAAAATGATCTAGATCTATCGTTCTTAGATGGCAAAAACCCCCAAATTACAAACAGGGTGAGTATGTTACCCTTAGGTTGGCCGCCTATGCCTGGTTAGGAATGGTTTTTAATCTTTAGAAACTTCCGATGGCAAAAACCCTCAAATTACTAAGAATCCTAGATTCAAATTGCCACAAATTGAGTGAAATTCGATCTTGTTCATATGAACAATCATGGGCCTTTTGTTCCCCATGTAGAAACGAGTATAAATGTGTGTTTAACTTATTTGATTACAAACGGATTGAGGTGATTAAGCTTGGTTTAGACTCGGTCCACTTGCTAAGAACAGGGGCGTATGAAATCGATGTTTGAGTGAAGTTTTCGAGAAATTGTGGTCACAGGGAGTTTAAAGGGGTCGAAGGGGACATTTGCCCCCTGTTAAATAACTTCGATTCATCATGGTTCACCCTATCGGTTTCGATTTGATTGCGGACATAAAGAGGTTTAATCAGATGTTAAATTCGTCGTTTCATCTCAAATTGAAAACATTGAAGGGTTAGGAACGGTTAGTCGAACGTGTGGGCTCGATTAATTGCATTAGTAATGGATTTTAATTGACAATCGGTTCTTGTGTCGATTGAAATTGGTTTTTAAACCCAATTGTTCCAGTAACCGATTCTAAACTCAAATTAATGTATGCCTAAGAGTTCAAAACATCTCCCTGAAGTGATTAGCAACGGTTGGATTCAAAATTGTAGAATTTTTGGGCGTTTTCGGCCTCGCCAGCGCCGCGCCAGGCTTCGCCGGCTGGCTGCCGGAAAACCGGGGGGAAAGAATGTGAGTGGGGGGGGGTTGGTTTTGTAAGTTTACATAATTGATCCCTGTAGTTTTGAAATTTTATTATTTTATGTAAAAACTTTTATATAAAGTTTTCAAATTGACAAAAATACCCCCTAAACTTAATTAAACTTTAAGTTTTAAATGTTTTTCTATCTTATTAATTACCTAACTTTTATAAATTATTATTATTATTATTATTATTATTATTATTATTATTATTATTATTATTATTATTATTATTATTATTATTATTATTATTATTATTATATTATTATTATTATTATTATTATTATTATTATTATTATTATAAAAATAATAATAACCATGATGTTTGGCTAACCAATCCATGCCGATAATGACGTCAAAACTTCCAACTTTCATCAGAATAAGATCAATAAGGAAATCATGTTCGTTTTGGCTCAAGATGCAATAACGAATAATGACATTAATGGTGATGGTTTCTCCATCGGCGACTTTGACGGTGAGAGGCTTTTCTAGTTTCGTATGCAACTTAGCAAGTATAGGCTCAAATTCCAACGAGACAAAACTCTTATCGGCTCCCGAATTAAACAAAACGTACGCATAGGAATTATTAACAAGAAACATACCTGTTCATTGTTAAAGACGTTTAACGACACAGGTAAGCAACAGGAAAATCTAAATTACAAAGGTTAAGGTTGGATTCGATGTACCGTTCACCACCTCGTTATTCGCTTGTGCTTGATTTGCGTTAATGTTGAAAGCACGACCTCGAGCTTGTGTAACATTTCTCGCAAAATGGGGGCATTGTGGGCGAAAATGACCGGGTCCTCCACAGTTGAAGCAAGCACGATTAGCAACTAACACGGCGTTGTTTGGTGCACGGTGACAAGTAGCCACCAAGTGCCCATATTTACCGCACAGTGAATAGATACGACATGGGTTATTTCCCGCATGGTGGTACTTGTAGATGTTGCACAATGGTTGAGGACCAGCATAGGCCCTAGCAGAAGGAGCTTGTGCAACAGGAACGAGTTGCCTTTGAGGTACTTTGGGTGTTGCCATGGCATAGTTTTGGGCTGGTGTGAAGTTGTGCTTCTTGTTGTTGTAGGACGGTTCATTCTTGCCCTCCTTGGATGCTTCAGGAACCACCTTCTCAGTCTTTTAAGCACCTTTAACAAACAAGGTGTCCACTCTAATGTGGTTTTCAGTGAGTTGAGCGGTGATGGTAATTGCATCCTCCAGAGTTGTGGGTCTTCTACCCACCACAACATCTTGAATTTGGGGTGGTACCCCCTTAATGAACTTCTCGATGTTGCGGGGAACGGTATCGACTATGTGAGGCAATCGAATTCTCAACTCATGATGCTTAGTTGTGTAGGCCAAATGATCTCCACCATCTTGTTTGAGATGCCAGAACTCTTCCTCAAGCTTTTGTAGCTCACTTCTTGGGCAAAACTTTTGGATTGAAATGTTCTTAAATTCATCCCAAGATAGGGCCAACACAACATCAGCACCTTGATTCATCTTCTCGCTATTCCACCATGTAAGTGCCCTTTGTTGAAGAACACTTGTGGCGTAACGGACCTTGAGTGCCTCGGGACACTCACTATTGTTGAAAGTGTTCTCCATGCTCTCAAAAAACCACTCGAGAAGTCTAGTGGCTCCTTCTTTCCCACTAAAGTTGGTGGGTTTGCATGAGTTGAAGTGCTTAAACGTACAGGTTTGGTTGTTTCTTTCTTGATTTGCACTATTCTCTCCTTGCCCATTGCCATTAGTGTTGTTACTAGCATTGGTCATCAAGGTACTATTCAGTTCGGCGACCATGGTCAGAAGGACGACAGCCATTTGGCGGGCGATCATAGCGGCCTTTTTGCGGTTGTAGCTACCATGCTTTCCATGATGGCGAGACATGCTGGATACAGAGTAAGTTAGACATGGAAATTTTGAAATAAAGTTAGTAAATCAAGCAAGAATTATTCATGATTTATAAAACACACAGGAATGATTCCATTTAGTAACACATAACCAATAGGAAACATTGACACGTCAAGGTGACTTAACTCCAATTGCCTTAGAAACTTGTATACATTGACCATAGTTTTCACTCATCCCGAAAATCCCCAGGTAAGCATAACTAGTCCCACGTTTGATTGAGATTTATATGAAATGCTTACCTTAGCCCGAGGGCTTTTTGCCAGGAAATCCAGAATATAGGTGTCTATGTGTCATACAATATTTCTTTAGGCTAATGAAATTATAACCTTGATGAGATTTTCATAGATTAGACATAAAGTCTAAAGATTTGAACCTTTCGTTATAAAGCGTACGATCCCACATGTCGTCGAGAACAAGTTTAAGAGATTTCATCGCCGTGAGGTTAGGAGTTAAGAATAAGTATATGGAGAGACTAGGCAATCAAGTTTCTCAATTACAAGGCAATCCTAACTAAAAGCATCATGTTGCACATTAAGAGGCCTTCCTAAACAGGTAACATTATATAGCATGCAACAAATAGATTTACAATATCACAAAGATTTTTCATATAAGGTTCATGCATCAACTATAGTGTAGGTCACCATTTCTAATAACCTAAATCCCTATAGTAATGGGCTCTAATACCAATATGTCACACCCTAACCTTAACGGCTGAAACGTTAAGATGTGAGGGTTAAGATTGTTCACAGCCACAAACACAACCAATAAATGTAAATATAATTTAACCATAAGTTTTAAAGTGAAAATACAACCAACAAGTCTCAAACAAAATAAAACATAACATAAGTTCAAAATTCCAAGATTCAAAACGTGTTCTTTATTTTCTAGGTCCAACCCTAGATGTGTCCATACTTCAATTTCATACACCAACCTTGGGCATTTCCTGAAACATGTTAAAAATAAAGTCAACATTTCAATGTTTGTGAGTTTACATGGGTTATACATACATAAATATATAAGTTTAAAAGAAGCAATTCATGTCAACGGTTACGAATAATGCAAGTTTATAGATAACATAATGATACAATCAAACCTTGACAAAGATGGCCACAATAAGTTATAAGGATTAGCTAATTATACTTGGTTCCCATGATGAACAAGCATACGTCATCAGGAGCCGGCAATAACCTCGGCTTTAGCACCAAATAGGCTTGTTAGGCCCATAGATCTATGACGTCGCTAGTCTAGCAATAGTTAATGATTGTTTACACAAAATTTCTATCATACAAGGCTCACAATATTATAAATAATCATGACAAGATTAAATATGAATTGCTAGTGCATTTACAAGTATCAAAATGTTTACAAGTGTAAGTTGATAACGTTAACATGTTCCACCCCCAAAAGGTGTGAAATAAGGTAAAAGGGGCATGAAAACTCACATGTTGTATAAGATGAATCTTAAGAATAATAATAAGAATTTAAGTAGTCCTCCAACGATTCCTTTTTACAGGATACCTAAATGTATAAGTTCCAAGATTTATGTTTAAAAACAAGATTAACGACTAAACATGAACTAGGGGTTTCAATTGAAATTTGGGGTTTTTAAAAATAAATAAAATTAAATAATGAAATCACTTATATTTTGATTCGATAAAAAGAAATATACCATTTAAGTATTTAATATGAAGAAAAGAAATTAGGTCATTCGTAGTAATTGATAAAGCTTAAATATAAAATGTAAACAAACTTTTATAATCATTTGAAATAAACATGATTAAACGATAATTAAAAATAACATATTGACCAATAATAATTTATTAATTTAAACTATTATTTAAAGTCCATTTTATAAGAAATAATATAAAAATGACCCATGTTATATTGTTTTTTAAAAGATTATATAAGTATTTAAATTTGAAAATTTGCAGAAAATAATTTGATGGTTTTAAAAATAATTAAATTTTACAAAAATGATTTTTTATAATAACTAGAATTTTTTGTAATTAAATTATTTAAAAAAGGTTTTAAAAAAATAATGAGGGTGACCGGGTTCGAACCTGGGATCTCAAGGTTGACAGGGTGAGTATGTTACCATTAGGTTGGGCGCCTATGCCCGGTTAGGAATGGTTTTTAATCCTTAAAAACTTCAGATGGCAAAACCCCCCAAATTACTAAGAACCCTAGATTCGAATTGCCACAAATTGAAGTGAAATTAGATCTTCTTCATATGAACAATCATGGGGCTTTTGTTCCCCATGTAAAAACGAGGATAAATGTGTGTTTAACTTACTTGATTACAAATGGATTGAGGTGATTAATCTTGGATTAGACTCGGTCCACTTGCTAAGAACAGGGGCGTATGAAATTGATGTTTGAGTGAAGTTTCGAGAAATTATGGTTACAGAGAGTTAGAAAGGGGTCGAAGGGGACATTTGCCCTCTGTTAAATAGCTTCGATTCATCATGGTTCACCCTATCGGTTTCGATTTGATTACGAACATAAAGAGGTTTAATCAGATGTTAAATTCGTCGTTTAATCTCAAATTGAAATCATTGAAAGGTTAGGAACGGTTAATTGAACGTGTGGGCTCGATTAATTGCATTAGTAATGGATTTTAATTGTCAATCGGTTCTTGTGTCGATTGAAATCGGTTTATAAACCCAATTGTTCCAGTAACCGATTCTAAACTCAAATTAATGTACGCCTAAGAGTTCAAAACATCTCCCTGAAGTGATTAGCAACGGTTGGATTCGAAATTGTAGAAATTTTGGGTGTTTTCGGCCTCGCCGGCGCCGCGCCGGGCTTTGCCGGCTGCTGGCGGAAAACCGGGGGGAAAGAAAGTGAGTGGGGGGGTTGGTTTTGTAAGTGTACACAATTGGTCCCTAAAGTTTTGAAGTTTTATTATTTTATGTAAATACTTTTATTTAAAGTTTTCAAATTGACAAAACTACCCCCTGAACTTAATTAAACTTTAAGTTTTAAACGTTTTTCTATCTTATTAATTATTTAACTTTTAAAAATTATTGTTTTTTTATTATTATTTTTTTATTTTATTTTTACTATTATTATAACTTTAAGTTAAGTTTTATAATAATAAGTAAAAGTTGTAATTACTATTCTTATTATTATTATTTAATAAATTAACTTTTAAATTAACAAAGAAACAAGCATAAACGAGCCCTCAAAGTTTCATTAAATAGCAGACTGGTCCTTACAAGTACATAACCACGTTAATTTTTATTTAACGAAAATACGAAAGGTTACACTAAAGGTGTAGCCCGTTTCATTTGGGGACTACATCCCAGAGTTAGAGGCATTGTCCGATCTTCCAGGCCTACAACATTACAAGTTGCCGTTGATTTCACTAGTAGCTTGACTGATGACCTGGTTAGGGCCTGATGGACAGAGCAGACAAAGACAGAGGACAAGAAGAAAATAAAGGGTGAGGAGAGGAAATGGTTTGAGGTCAAGAAGGCGGATGGCAATGGTGGTAGTTCAAGCAAGAGATTTGGTGAAGGAGCAAGGCATGATGATCAAGGTGGAAGGGCTCGGAAGCTGTACTTAGGCACAAGCCCCTTTTGCAACAAGTGCAAACTACATCACCAAAGGGAGTGCAACCCGATGCCATGTTTTAGATGCAAACGAACTGGTCACTTGATTAAGGATTGTACGTACGCACCAGGTAAACAATGCTATGAGTGTGGAGATCCAGGGTACATGAGGAACAAGTGTCCTAAGCTAGCAAGGGATAAGGATGCCAGACCCAACAAGCCTAAGGGAAGGGCCTTCGTGATGGACCCAAATGGTGCTCGTAAGGAACCTGATGTGGTTAACGGTACGTTTCTCATAAACAACCATCCTGCTACCATTCTATTTGATACTAGAGCAACTGCTAGATTTGTTTCTACCACCTTTAGGCCCTTGATTGATTTGACAGCTTGCACCTTAACCGATGCACTTACCGTAGAATTGGCTGACGGTAATGTAACAGAAACTAGTGAAATCATTAAGGATTGCAAAATGGTCCTAGAGGGTAGTTTATCTAAGATAAATTTAATGCCCATAATGTTAGGAGGTTTTGATGTGGAAGTAGGGATGGATTGGTTGGCTAAAAATAGGGCTGAAATCATGTGTGATGAGTATTTGCTTAAGATACCTTTAGCTGGCGGGAAGACATTAGTTGTCTATGGTGAGAGGAACCAACCGCTATTCCCCATGATATCCCACCTAAAGGCTACCAAGAGCCTCAAGAAAGGACACACGAGAGTCATAATTTACGTGATGAAAGCAAGAGAAGAACAGAGAATTGAAGATATAAATGTGGTGTCTGAGTACTCAAGAGTATTCCCCGAAGACCTACCGGGACTCCCTCTAACCCGATAGGTTGAGTTCCAAATTGATTTAATACCTGGTTCCGTGCTTGTGGCCAAGGCACCTTACCGATTCGCTCCACCTGACATAAAGGAACTAATGCTATAAATCCAAAGGTTACTTGACAAGGGATTTATACGACCAAGTGTGTCACTATGGGGTGCTCCGGTAATATTCGTTAAAAAGAAAGATGGAACCTTACGAATTTGCATTGATTATCGGGAATTGAGAAAGCTTAAAATAAATAACCGTTATCCTCTTCCGAGAATCAATGACTTATTCGATCAACTGCAAGGAGCGAGCTATTTCTCCAAGATAGACTTAAGATCGGGATACCACCAACTAAAGATCAGGGAAGAAGACATCCCCAAAACAACCTTTAGAACTAGATACGGACACTATGAGTACCTAGTCATGCCATTCAGACTTACTAACGCGCTAGCGGCATTCATGGATCTCATGAACCGAGTATGTCGTCCATATCTAGAAAAGTTTGTGATTGTATTCATTGATGATATCTTTATCTACTCCCAAAGGAAAGAAGAACATGAGAAGCATCTTTGACTAATCCTTGAACTACTCAAGAACGAGCAATTATATGCAAAGTTCTCCAAATGCAAGTATTGGATGCGTGAAATCCAGTTTCATGGGCATGTAGTGAATAAAGATGGAATCAAGTGGAACCAACAAAAATAGAGGCCATCAAGAATTGTAAGATCCCTAAAACTCCTACCGAGATCAAACAATTCCTTGGTTTGGCTGGTTATTAAAGGAGGTTTATCAAAGACTTCTCACAAATTCTACAGCCACTAACCGCTTTGACCAAGAAGAATACAGCTTTTGAGTGGGGAAAGGAACATGATGAAGCATTTGATATGTTAAAGGAAAAACTGTGCAGCGCATCTATCCTTGCCCAACCAGAAGGAATTGAGGACTTCGTGGTCTATTGTGATGCCTCGCGTCAGGGATTACGATGTGTGCTAATGCAGCGGGACAAAGTGATCGCCTACGCGTCCAGATTGTTGAACGAGCATGAAAGAAATTACACGATACGTGATTTAGAATTACGTGCCATGGTGTTTGCACTCAAAATGTGGAGACACTACCTTTATGGTACTAAGTGTGTTATCTATACCGATCACAAAAGCCTGCAACACATTCTTGATCAGAAGATGTTGAACATGAGCCAGAGAAGATGGGTAGAATTGTCGAGCGATTACGAATGCGAGATCCGCTCCCATCACGGCAAGGCAAATGCAGTGGTAGATGCCTTGAGTAGAAAAGAAAGGAAGAAACCCTTTCGTGTTTGCGCCTTGAGAACGAGCATGTATGCTAACCTTGTCAGTAGACTAAAAGAAGCATAAAAGGATGCTCTGAAAGGGTATAAACTGGCTGATGAGATGCTAATAGGAATGGAAAAGCGTTTGGAAGTGAGCAATGCTGGGTTATACAAGTATGAGTGAAGGACATGGGTACTAAAGGATGGAAGACTTAGAGAGGTAATTTTAGATGAAGCCCACAAATCGATATACTCGATTCACCCAGGAGCAACAAGATGTACCAAGACATAAAGACACTGTTATGGTGGCCCGAAATTAAGAAATCAATTGCCACCTGTGTTGGAAAATGTCTGAATTGTGCAATTGTAAAGGCCGAAAATTAAAAACCGTTAGGAACTTTACAACAACCTGAGATCCCTGATTGGAAATAGGATAATATCACAATGGACTTCGTTACGAAATTACGAAGAACCTTTCGTGGTCATGATGCTATTTGGGTAATCGTGGATAGACCTACCAAGTCAGCCCACTTCTTACCAATTCGAGAGGATTAACACTTTTCAAAGTTAGCCCAACTATACATTGACGAAATAGTAACCAGGCATGGAGTGCCATTATCAATGATCTCAGACCGTGATAGTCGCTTCACTTCACGATTTTGGAAATCTCTTCAACAGGCTCTGGGGACCCAACTTGACTTAAGTAATGCATACCACACTCAAAACGATGGACAAAGTGAAAGGATAATGCAGACTCTGGAGGACATGCTAAAATCCTACGTGATAGACGTTATTGGATGTTGGGACAACCATCTTCCCCTAGTGGAGTTCTCCTATAATAATAGTTACCACACAAGTATAAAAGCAGCCTCGTACGAAGCCCTATACGGTAGGAAGTGTCGATCACCATTGAGTTGGAATGAGGTTGATGATATCCAAGTGATGGGACCCGACATCATGATGGAAACCACAGACAAAATAATTAAGATTAAGGAGCTACTGAGAGCAGCTAGGGGTCATCAAAAGAAATATGCCTATAGAAGACGAAAACCCCTGGAATTCCAAGTAGTTGATAGAGTAATGTTAAAGGTTGCACTATGGAAAGGAGCCGTGAGGTTCGAAAAGAATGGCAACCAAGATATATTGGACCCTTTGAAATATTGGCAAGAGTTGGCCCGATAGCATAATAACTAAGGCTACCTCAAGAGTTGAGCTACATACATGACATCTTTCGTGTGTCAAATCTGAAGAAGTGTCTGGTAGACAAAGCCTTAGAATTGCCATCGAAGGAAGCAAAAATTAATAATAAGTTGAACTTTGTTGAAGAACCCATAGAGATTACCAATCGACTGGTTAAGAAACTTAGACGAAGTCGTATACCCAATGTAAAAGTAAGATGGATTTCTAAGCGCGGACCTGAGTTCACTTGGGAACGAGAAGACGAAATAAGAAGGAATATCCGCACCTTTTCAAGCCCACCTGTTCAAAATCTAATCAAAGCTACACTTTTGGGACGAAATTTCTTAAACAGTGGGAGAATGTAACAACCGACCCCTAGATCATAACTCCAACTTTAAATCTCATATTATTATTATTATTATTATTATTATTATTATTATTATTATTATTATTATTATTTATTATTATTTTTATTTTTATTATTATTATTACTATTACCTTAATTCTTCCATGATTATTATTATTTCATGTTCTATTTTCTTTAGATGATTCCTTTATGTCTAGCCCTAATGTAGAATTATTAAGCGTTTATTAGAATAATTAGACACATTAAAATTCTAGAACTTAACCGAAAGCAAATTAATTATGTGTGTACACACACAATTCATGGGTCAAATGCATACATATACACATAATACTTTAAAACACCTAACTAGAAACTAGCATTTAAAATACCACACTATACAACAAAACTACACTACATAATATTAATTTACAAAAAAAGTAATTTAAATAATCCCCCCACTAGACAACAATCTTGGCCGCCCCCTTCACCTACTCACCACCTCCCTTGTTCTCCTCAAACACTCCTTCCCATAGCCCTTATTCCCATACATGCAACCAATTCAAACCTCCAAACCTCTCTCTCTTTTTCTTAACTTTCCACAATAGAAAACACCCACCCACACCTGCAAATCTTTAACATTTCAGCAAGAAACTCGGAGAATAGCATCATCCCAACATCAACCGAGAGCTAAAAAGTGTGTTTTGGTGGACTTTTATGCATGGTTCTTGCGAGAACGAGCTACTCCAGCCCTTTCTCAAGAATCATCAGCTCATCTAGCCCTCCTAATCTCTCAAAATCATGAACAATCCAAAGAGTAAGCTTCAACACACCCGAAGCAAGCTATATCTTGTGATTTTCCTCCATATTCTACCAAAATTCTTACCTTACTTATTCTAACAGAAACTTGCTTTTATAATATTGTTTTTTTGGGGCTCATAACTTTACTCAAGGTATATCTTATGATAGATTGGTGAATCTTTGGTTGGTGCACGAGTTTTTACTTTGAAAATCCTCTTTTTATGTGATTTAGCACCATCTATTCACTTGTTTTGAAAACCCTCCCAACCAAAGCTTAAAACCTGCTTAAAAACAGCTTATAAACACCATAATAACCTGATTTGAAAGTTACAAAATGATTTGGAGATGTTTAGGTATAATTTATGATCTTTACACATGTGTAAATGGTGTAAATCACCCATTAAAAGCAACATCTATGCCATGCATGTTCAATCCGTGAACTAAGACTATTTTCCAGTAATTATAGTGATGTTAAATGTTTTTAAGTTGGTGTTGATGGCTGAAAATATAAAAAGAATGGACTAGTCGACCTAATAAGCTTGTTTGGGGACCCGAAAGATGGTAAAATATCTCCAAAATAGAAAAACTTAGAAAGTTACTATATTAAAAATAACTCTAGACTCAAAAAATAATATTATGGTCATAATGGTTGATTTGATGATTACTGGGTTAATATTTTGATTTAAATGGAATTACTTTTTAAAAACGGGCCTTAACCGGGTAATTTGTGGACAGAATCTTAAAAATAAAAGGAGAGACCTAAAATCTATAAAAATCACAATATTTATATAATTTAGAAACCTTAAGTCAAGAATTGGGTGAAAAATTGGACAAACACGTATTTGGACGCTCGTTTCCGGGTAGAAAGGAGTTTTAACGGGTTAATCTTAAAAACAAAGTTTTTATTAAAAAGAGCTTAATAAAACATTTAAAACAGATTATAAAGCTAATTAGAAGTCCTTAAAATAATATTTAAAGACTAAGGGTTTAAAATTTAAAAGGTTTAAAACTAGTTGTTAAAATTTTCGGTTTTACCGTAACAGGTAACTAAAAATATAAGTTTTAATTATCCCAATCTAAATTCTGGAAAACTTGGAATTTAATTAGTTAATAATGTACTATTAAAATTCTAGAAACTAATAAGAGGCCATAAAAGTCAAGAAATGAAAGAAAGCAAACTTTAGGGTAAAAATTGTAAATTTGGAAACTTGAGGGACTAAACTGTAAATTCTACCAAATCCCTAAAATTTCGACCCCTTTGACTAAAAATACTTGGTAAACTTATTACCACTATAAAAAACTGATTTAAATAATTAAAACATGTCATTTACATTAAGAAACCCTAACTTTCCTAAAAAGGAAACTTTTTGACGCGAACCTTAACAAATCAAAGCTAGTTGAATTTTTAACCTTCTAACACACCTAGTTACGCCCGTTATGACCCTAAATCTTCATGCTAGGGTGCTTGGGTTGAATCATTTTCTGTACGCGAAGCTTTGTTGCTTGAAAGCTAAGATGAGTTCTAGTGTTCCCCTTTTACTATTGTTTTGGGATGAAACATGATTTGTTTAAGCTGAAATTATTATTATGCTATTATAAGATGCTTATATGTTGTGGATAATGTTAGACCTGCTTTTACTTGTTTCACAATCATTAATTCTTGTATGAACCGCTTGTCCTATATGGGTAGATCTACTTAGGGAATCCCCCACATATAGTTCCTTCCGTCATGACCCCATGACTTAACAAGAAGGGTACCACACTGAGATCCTGTGGGGCCGTTTGTGTCATGTAAAAGGTTTTTATAAGATGATAAGGTAAACCATCCAACAGGTATGGTGCACTGTTTGAGGCTTAGTTTTTCCTACGAGATTAACCCGTATTAACTCAAGTTTAGAAGAGGCTAGCCGAGACTGACTGTAGGGTTGATTGTAACCCCACAATAGTGAAACTTATGTGTTAAAATCAACTTATGGACTCTAAGAGTCCTTTTGTTTTTAAACTTTAAGCACTTGAATTCACCAACTTTTTAGTTGACACAAAATCGTTTTGAGCATGTTTCAGGTAACCCTTGATGGAAGCTCGGTTTGATTAGAAGACCTGTAAGGCCCCGTTCCCGGAACGCTCACAGCTGGTCAATCATTGCACATAAAACATAAAGTATATATTTAAGCGTACTAAAACAACGCAACGGAGTAATTTAAAATCATTTCATTCATTGATTTTGCATAATAATACAACATTCATAATCGTTACAAAATATTGTTTGTTCGCATTATAATGCAAAAATGTCATAATTTAAACAATGGATGCCATCCCAAAAAACGCCAAGTAGCTGCCATATGCCATCCTCAGCAACATTTACCTGCCAACTTGGAAACACATAAAAGTCAGCCTTGCTGAGTGAATTCTAGTTTTACATTAACATTATATTACCTTTCATCCGTTATAACATTTTCTTTACTATCGCATATGTTCACACATCATACGTACATCAAGGTAATAATTATTATCTTCCATCATTGTTCATTTCGTACATGTCGCACATTTCGTACATATCGCACTTTTCGTACAGTTATTATCTTTTCACTTCTATCTTGATCCTGTCGTATACTTAATCCCCTTCTTGAGCACAAAGCCATATCTTCTAGGGTTAAGCGACAAGGATCCCATATTGCACATGTCGCACGTATGGAGTAGTCAAGTAGACTAACTCCCCTTGTGTGTGAACCCTTAAGGGTTAGCCAAGATCGCACGTTGTAACACACAGTGGACCTAACAACTCTCACTGACTTGTGAACCTCCTTTCATTTGCTTGCAAGACTTTTATTTGTTCATTCATTATGTTCCACTTTTATTATATTAAATCTTTCTCTTTGTTAAGATAATACTTTACGTTCATTATCATAATCACACCACGTAAAGTCAAATCATAATACGTAATAAGGAACATAAGGAAACATATCATACATAAGCATAACATCGTCACACATCATCATACATAACATACATCAGGCATCATTCATTCACATACACAAGCATATGCACAACAAGTACAAGTCATCACAGAACATAACCGACCCTCCACGGGACATCGAGGGTTTGGGGGCGGCAGCCCCTGACAGCGGGGTCCTAGGGGCAACAGCCCTTAGTGGGGTCCAAGGGGCAACGCCCCAGGCTGGGGCGGTGCTGCCAGACTAGCGTGATAATTTTTTATTTTTAAACATTTATATAACACCTTCTGTTATAGAAAAATCGATCTTCCTGTTAAAACCTCTTAAAATCAATTTCATTCAAAACGTATATTTGGTATGCATTTCCAGCCCCAAATGTACCTTTAAATAGGGGATCTAGAACTCACCTGAACCAATGAGTAGCTTCTCAATCAAGCATTCTAAGCAAGGGTTACACTATGCAGCCTGCAGATAAGTTAACACTCAAAGGGGTTAATTTCTGCCTAATTTCGCTGCAAGATGAGCAGATTCGCTGCTAGCTTCGCTGGCAGTTTCGCTGGCATCTTCGCTGCCAGTTTCGCTGCCAGTTTCGCCCAACTTATGCTGGAAATTCAAGTCTGCGAAACTACATGTGAAACTATGGTTTCATAGGAAGATCCACAGTTTCGCTGGATGAATACATAATTTCGCTGGACGAACTCCTAATTTCGCAGAACGAGCTGAAATTACGAACCAACCCATTTTTAACTCAAAACTTCAATCATTTACACCCAAAACCTTGGTTTATCATCCATGAAGTTATATCTAAGCTTTTTACATGTTTCCTTACAAAAAATGTGAGTTTTGGATGATTCTTTGCCACTTTCAAAACCCCAAGCCCTAGAATCTGGGTTTACCCTTAAAGAACCGATTAAACAATGTTTCTTACCTGGATTCTTGGTCTTTTCTTGTTGTTTGGATGCCCACGAACACCGATCTTCAATCTCTTGATCAACCGAGTCTTGAATCATCACTTTCTCTCTCTACACACTCTCTCTAGAAGTTGGGTGTTGAGTGCAAATGAGAGTGGCTCAAGCTGACGCGTTCATATATACCGGGCGTTCCCGGGACCTTAACCTCACCGAACACATAACCCGCGAGGTCTACTCGGTCCATACTCCATATCCTGCGTATTTTCTTTAAATAATCCCGGCTAAGCCCATTATTATTAATTGGCTCGTTTCGACTTTATTCCGGGCGTTACAAGTCCACCCCCCTTATTTAGCTTTCGTCCTCGAAACCTGTTATCCCTCGAATAGATGTGGGTAATGTTGTCTCATTTCTTCTTCAGTCTCCCACGTAGACTCTGATCCCTTTCTGTGCTTCCACTGTACTCGCACAAGTGGAACCTCTTTATTCCTTAGCCTCTTCTCCTTGCGATCGATGATCGCCACTGGTTGCTCCACATAATTGAGCCTTTCATCCACTTCAGTGTCTTCCACTGGTACGATCATATCTTTGTCGGCTAAGCACTTTCTCAAGTGAGATACATGGAAGGTCGGGTGAATTCCACTTAACTCACTAGGCAACTCCAACCTATAGGCCACCTCTCCTACTTGAGCCATGATTCGGAAAGGCCCTATGTACCTCGGGCTCAACTTGCCCCGCTTTCTAAACCGAATAATGCCTTTCCAAGGTAAGACTTTCAACATAACTCTATCACCCACCTCGAACTCAATCGGTCTACGTCTCTTGTCGGCACACGACTTCTGTCTATCCTTTGCTACATTCATAAAGGCCTTGATCCTTTCAGCTTCTCAGTCATAGCCTCAATCACCTCGACGCTGCCTAACTCTTTATGGCCAATATCACCCCAATAAGCGGGCATTTTACATCTCCTATCGTATAGCATCTCATAAGGAGGCATGTCAATGCTAGCATGGTAGCTGTTGTTGTATGAGAATTCAACTAAAGGTAAATGGTAGTCCCAACTTCCTCCGAAATCAATGACGAATGCACGAAGCATATCCTCAAGCGTCTGAATAGTCCTTTTCGATTGACCATCAGTTTGGGGATGATAAGTTGTGCTGATATGTAACCTCGTCCCCATCACAACATGAAATCACTTCCAAAATTTGGATGTAAACCGGGTGTCGCGATCAGACACAATAGACACCGGTACACCATGACAACTTACAATCTCATTGATAAATAGATCCGCGAGTCTCTCAGAGGAATACGTCTCTCGGATCGGTAGGAAGTGAGCACTCTTCGTCAAACGATCAAATATCACCCATATGGCGTCATACCCTCTCGCGTACGTGGTAACTTCGTGATAAAGTCCATGGTGATATGTTCGCACTTCCACTCGGGTATATCCGAAGGTTGGATTTTTCCGTATAGCTTCTGATGCTCCGTCTTCACTTGCAAATAAGTAAGGCACTTACTCACATACTTCGCTACATCACACTTCATACCCGGCCACCAATAATCCTTCTTCATGTCTTGATACATTTTTGTTGCACCGGGATGGATGGAGTATCGAGTCTTATGAGCCTCGTCCATGATCTATACACGTAGATCCCCATAACGAGGAATCAACATCCGTCCGAATCGGGTTCTAACACCGAGAGTGTTTTCACCTAATTTCGCGACTAGACCTCTCATCCTTTTAGAGTTAAGACGATCTTCTTTCAACACCTCATCCTGAAACTCCTTGACCTATGCCATCACATCAGAGATCATAATCAACTAATAAGCCTTCACACGAATCGGCTCGGGCCTCTCCTTTCGGCTAAGGGCATCTACCACCACGTTGGCCTTGCTCGGATGATAATAGATCTCACAATCGTAATCCTTTATGAGCTCCAACAATTGCCTCTGCCTCATATTCAAATCTTTTTGCTCGAAGAAGTACTTTAAGGTCTTGTGGTCCATGAAGATTGTGCACTTCGTTCCTTATAGGTAGTGCCTCAAAATCTTCAATGCAAAGACCATAACTGCTAGCTCCAAGTCTTGAGTAGGATAATTGACCTCATGAACTTTTAATTGTCGGGATGCATAAGCTATAACCTTTCCTCGCTACATTAGTACGTAACCCAACCCCGAGTAAGAAGCATCTGAATATACCACCAAATCCATGCTTCCTTCGGGTAATGACAAGACAGGAGCTTGAGTGAACCTTGCCCTTAACTCCTCAAAAGCCTTCTCAAAAGCCTTAGTCGGAGAAGCTATCTTGGCGAAATCTTGGATGAATCTTCAATAATCCCGCCAACCCCAAGAAACTACGGATTTCGGATGGCGTCTTTGGAGACTTCCATTGCATCACCACCTCCACCTTTGTTGGGTCTACCATAATCCCCTCGGGATTCACCACGTGACCCAAGAACTGAACTTCGTGCAACCAGAATGGGCACTTGGAGAACTTAGCATTCAGCTTCTCCTTTCTCAACGTCTCCAACACTTCCCGAATGTGACTGGCATGCTCTTCTTTGCTCCTTGAGTAAATCAGGATATCATCAATAAACACAATCACTGATTTATCCAACATCGGCCGACCCACTCTATTCATAAAGTCCATAAAAGTAGCTGGTGCGTTAGTTAAACCAAAAGACATAACGAGGAACTCGTAGTGTCCATATTGCGTACGGAAAGCTGTTTTAGGAATATCTTGCTCCCTAACCTTCAACTGATGGTAGCCAGATCGACGATCTATCCTTGAGAACCAACTGGCACCTTGCAGATCATCAAACAAGTCATCAATCCTCGGTAACGGATACCGATTCTTCACCGTCAACTTCTTCAATTCACGGTAGTCAATGCACATCCTCATACTACCGTCCTTCTTCTTCACGAATAAGACCAGAGCACCCCATGGAGAGATACTCGGTCTAATAAACCCCTTATCAAGCAACTTCTGTAGTTGCTCCATCAATTCCTTCATCTCGGTCAGAGCCAACCGATATGGTCCCTTAGCAACAGGTTGGCACCTGATATCAAGTCAATCTGAACCTCAATCTCGTGGTCTGGTGGCACACCTGGTAAGTCTTCTGGAAAGACGTCCAGAAAGTCACACACAACCGATACATCGGACAGTTGTGGTGTTGACGTATCCACATCCTTTACGTAGGCCAAGTAGGCACTACATCCACGCCTCATGCACATTCCTGCCACCGCCATCGATATCACTTTTTGAATCGTAGTGACTCGGTCACTGTAGATTGTCACCGAATTCCCATCAGGCGCTGTCAGTCTAATCATCTTCTTGCGACACACAATGTTTGCCTCGTAGTCCGCCAACCAATCCATTCCTAAGACTACATCGAACCCGCCTAAGGTCATCACAAACAGTCTAGTAGGGAACTTATGACCTTCTAGTTCTATGTCACAACCTTCTATCATTTCAGAAATCCTGGTAGACTTACCTATGGCAGTTTCTACATCGAAAGGCTCATCAATATTTCTACTCCTAATAGGCAACTTAGCACAAAAGGCAGCAGAAATGAAACTCCTACTAGCACCGGAATCATATAACACTGAGGCAAGAGTTTGGTTCACAAGAAACATACCTGATACAATATCGGGGTGCACCCTTGCCTCCTTCCGGGTAATAGTGAAAGCCCTGGCGCTCGCCCTCTGCCCTTCATTCCCCGCCTTCTTCGACTCCCCAGATCCCTCAGCCCTCGGCTTCTTGCAATCCCTGCTAGGATGGCTGCTTTCACCACAATTATAACACCTTATAACCCTACACTCTCTAGCCATATGACCAGGCTTCCCACATTTGAAGCAGATGTTTGATCCCCATTTGCATTCTCCCGAATGCTCCTTCCCGCATTTACCACATCTCTTTGACCCCGCACCGGGTGTGACCACACGTCCGTCATCCACCTTCATAACCTTATTGTTTGGAGCGGCCCCGCCACATCCAAACCGTTTCCCATTCCAGTTTCGTTCACCACCACCCTTCTTGCTCACCTCAGCCACCACCACCTCCTGCTCATCATATAGCCTTCCAGCCATGTCAACCACCGACCTTAATGTACCTGGCCGGGTGGTGATCATGTGCCTACGGATATCCGCCAGCAAGCCCTGAATGTATCTATTGATCTTTCGTGACACGGGGGTCACCTGATCTGGCACCAGCCGTGCCATCTTGTTGAACTTGGTGGTGTACTGTTGGTGCGTCATGGTTCCCGCCTCCAACTGCATGAACTCTCTTTCCACCTTGTCGAGCTCCCTATGAGGACAGAACTCCTCAATCACCAACTTCTTCAGCTCTGCCCACTTCATCCTTCTAATCGCCCTACTACCCTCGGCTTGGACGATATTGTCCCACCAACACAGAGCCGAGTCTATAAATGAATGGGTGGCAAACTTCACCTTCTGATCCTCCCTGCACTCGTTGATATCGAGCACAACCTCCATCTCTCGCACCCACCGATGGGCAGCAGCAGTAGTGCCATTGCCATCAAAAGTCGGGGGTTTGCATCTTTGAAATGGCCCATAGTTACATCCTCGAGCTGTTTCGGGCACAACTTCCTCCTCCTCCTTGTCATCAGAAACAACCATTTCAGTCTCTGGTTGCTATCTTTTCCTCGCGGCCTCCTCCTTTCCTTTCTCTCTCCTTTCCTAACAGCTTTGATCACCTTAGTCACCACAGACGGCAAGATCATCTGCATGACATGGTGAACCTCCTCCACCACAGCATCCTTCATTGAGGCCCTTAGGTTAGCGCTCTCATTACCACCCTCCAGATGAGGGGTCTTGGGCTCTTCATGGGCAATCTCTTCGGCCCTGGCCCTTCCTCTTGTGACCCGTGGTCCAGCACCACATCCACCACAGCCTCCGCCTCGTGAAGCCTTAGAAGATCTACCACCATGCAGGACCGTTGAAGGGTGGTCACTTACATCACAACAACACAAAGAGGAGATTAACCAAACTTAATCAAACAGTAAACTGAATTAACCACAATAATGATACTAAGAACACAAGTAACAAGAAAGAGATAGAACAAGAGAATACAAGAAATTGGGTTTCAAGGATGCAGTATATTGCTTTCTCAAGTTCTATTACAAGTGTTACAAAGCATGAAGAAAGATACTAGAACATGGAATACTTATATTACAACCTACAACCGGCTATACTTTAAAAGCCTGCTGGATACAATTGACTAGACACAAACAAAATCAATTGTAGAATCAAAAGGTATATCTGCCTTTTTGACCTTGTGACTATGACATGACATAGCTCACATCCTTATCTATTACAAAAAGGATAAAGTACATAAAGTAGAAAGTTACAGACTCAAGACCTCAATGTACAGTTACCAAAAGCATGGACCGTTTCACAACTCATGTAAGTTGGTGACTTTACAGAGATGCAGCGGAAAGGTGTCCAGTTTTATGGAACAGTACATCAGATAAAGCATGTTTCAAAAGTCTTCGGAAGAAATCTGTCTTCATAAGATGAAGCTTCGGAAGACTTTGTGTCTGAGGCTTCGGAAGACTTCATATTTGGCTTCGGAAGATATTGGTCTTGGCTTCGGAAGAATTTACACTTAGAATATTTCTAGTGCATGGTGTAAAACTTCAAAAGCAAATCTACTTCAGTTCTTTAGTGCATTTCTTAAAGGAATCCTTACAAACTCCCCCTAGGCTGATGCTACCAAAACATTTAGAAGATCTTCAGATGTTAGTAGTCTTCAGCACAATAATGACCATACCCTTCTTCATTAGATGGTCAGGATCATTCAGACATTCATAGTATCTTCTCATCTCAAAGAGATCATGCAGAGGTAAGTTGATTATGTCTTTCCATGTATAGACATTCTCAACACCTTGATGTCTGATTACATGTCATCTTTCTGGATTGGTAGAGAAGGTCCAGGATAAGATGGGTGTCTTAGCTGCAAGAGGAGCTACTTGTATTGGAGTTGATTGGGCTGCCTCTTCATGCACTTTCTCAGGTTGATCTGACTCAACCTGAGGTGTAGAGGTAGATGATTCAGGCTTCTTCTTCTTAGACTTTGGTTTAGAAGCCATCCACTTCTTCCTCTTAGATGACTTTAACTGAGAAGACTGGTCTGCAACACCTTGTTGATCATCCTTGTCTTTCTCAGTTGGGTGTTCCTCCCCCACAGGTTCAGAAGGAGAGGGATTTTGACCCTGCTGTGGATCCGAAGATGAAGCTTGCTGAGGCTCAGTAGGAGGTCCAGGTTGTGTTGTCTCAGGTTGTTCAACCTTAACCTCCACTTCCTGTGGGACTTGACTTGGAAGAGAGTTTAAGTCAATCAGTTCTCCACTCTTGATCTTCTGCTTGATTACCCTTATATGCTCATCCATTGTGGATAGAGACATAGGGCCAAGTCTCCTTCCGGAAAATCCATACAGCTTCAAGAAGCTCATCATCCTTTATCTGTCAGCAGACTTCTTTAAACTCTTTTGGATGATGGCTCTTGACTTTGCAGCTTCTTCCCTTAGCTTCTTCTTAGTTGTCTTTCTGTCTTTGACTAACTCAAGCTCAAGTTGTTTTAAGTACTCAAACTCAACATAGTCATAGGACAAGGGAAGAAGTGCATCTGCCTGATAGAAGCCTGTGGAACTCAGGTAGTTGATCATTTTGATCCTATCTTCTTCTTTGTCTACCTGAGGTTCTTGTTGAACCACATCTTCTTGTACAGGACTTTCTTGAACTGGGGAGAGAGTAGAAGCATGCTTGTAGAGTCTTTTCTGTCTCTTCTCCTCTTTGAATTGGAGAAGTAACCTTGCATCCTCCTTTTCTTTCATCTCTCTTGACACTTCCATGTCAGCCACTTCATTTAGCTCATCTAAGGGGAGAGAAATGATATTGTCTATATCATAGTTCCTTGACTGCAGATAATTTATCCTGACTGCCCTAACTCATCATTCTAAGTATCTGGTCTAGGGGCAGCCCTGATAGCAGACTCCATGAGCCTTGAAGACTCAGAAGAGGAACTTTCTCCCCTCAGCCTCCTTTTCCTCTCTCTCTCCTCCTCCTCAATCTCCTCAGGAGTCAAAATCCTTTTCCCTTTGTCACCAACAAACCTTTGTGACTCAAGGTGGATAGAGGTTTGACCTTCATTGCTTAGTGTAGCATCCATGCTCTGGCCAGAGAGAGGTTGAGAAGCACCTTCACCTGCAGGTGTCGCAGAAGGAATGTGGATCTCTACAGCAGTTGATGATGATGAGACATGGGTCTCAGGTTCTGTCACTAGGCCTTCAGTCAAGGTTTACCCTATGAACTAATCTTAGGGTCTACCTCAACATCCAGTTGACTGATGGCATTACCTGATTGCCTAAGTCTCCTTCTTAAGCTGAACTCTGTAGTGATCCTGTCTTGGATTCTTTGAGCCAATCTGTCAGCTTGTCTTGAGTTGCTTGGGTTGACAAGTGGCATGTTGACTAGATCCAGACCTTCATAGAAGTTCAAAGTTTGAAAATCAAATACTTCTTGTTGCCCTTGAACTCTGTGAAAAGTAAGGGCTCTTCTATCAGCATCATACCTCCACCCAATTATGTAGTTTGAAGTTCCTTGAGGTGAGGATGACATAGCCCTTGGTATACCTTCCTCAAAGAGACTCCTCATGATAGAGTCTATAGAGTCCACATTAATGTGAACTTGAGGAAGTTACTGAGAATGCACAATTGCAAGTGAGGATGGTGAGTCCTCAATGTCCATTCTCTGTGAAGAACTCCCAAGTTCTGTGGGTGCAATGACTTTCTCCCCCTTTTTGGTAGCATCACCTACTTGCATAGGTGAACTAGAGGATAGATCAATCACATCCACAGGTTCTTGTGTTCCTGGTTGAGCTCTTCTTAAAGGTCTCCCAGCTAGTTTTTCCTTAAGATATGAAATCTCAAGTTGCTGATCATTGACCCTGTTGTGTAAGGTAGTCACTTGAGATTCAAGGTGACTAACCTTAGAGACTAAATATGAGCATGTTTTTGACAGTTTTTGCATCTTTAGTCTCAGATTCCCCTCTTCTTCATCAGAAGAATCATTGGGCGATGAGATGATTGGACCAAAGTCCTCTCTCTCACCATCAGCTTGAGGTTCTTGGCTGCTGGTTTTCCTCTGCTCACTGGCAATCTCAGTTGAGATGTCAGTGGGCTGAGTTGCCATGGTTGAGGTCTTAATGATGTAATCACTTGCCGAAGTGAGAGCCTCTTCCATATGGACATCCTGGACTGGTTTAGAAGTGTCCACCTCAGTTATAGGTGACTATGTGGGCTAGACTGAGGAGACTCAGGAGTACTCATCTCTCTTTGAGTAGGGGAAGAGAAGAGAGACTCATGGTACTCACTGAAACCTAAGTCTTCATCAGTATAGAAGGATAGGTTGGGAATGGGTTGATTTAGATCTAAAGGCTGGGGATGGTAACTATCTCCTGAAGGTTGTTCACTTGAGTGTTGAGACTCAGAGTGAAGGCTTAAGGCAGTTGGGCTTGTGAGCTCATCAGGGTGAGCATGAGGAACCTCAGCCCTGATAGTTGAAGAGATGGGAGTGGTTTGCTCCTCAGGGGAAGTGGGAGCTCTAGTGTCCACTTCCTCCTATAAAGGTGAGTATATGGGGACCTGCACGGACTCAATAGCTTGAGTAGGGGTTCGTTTGGACTTTCTTTGGTAGGTGAGGGTTACTTGAGGTCTTTTTAGTGGTAGAGAGGTAGAAGGTGTGGGTTCAACACTAGCTTGTGTTGCTAGGTTGTCACCTTGAGCAATGAGCTCTAACATTTTAGGGACAAGGGCTGTTTCTACCCCTGAGAAGCCTACAGTTGGCTTCTTCCTGATTTAAAGATGTCGGGCTTCATCTGTCCCAATTTAAGAATATTAACTGTTTCCCTCAACTGTGAGCCCAGTTCACAGTTTAGAATGTGTTGAACATATCTAGGAAACATATAATACCCTAAGGAGTCCATGTTAGCAAGCAAATTGGTATATACAAATTGAGAGTACCTGAACTTGACCCCTTGAACCATTCCATGCACTATGAAGGAGAGATCCTCAGGAATCTGGTCCCATCCTCCATGCTTGTTTGACAAGCTGTGGATAACCACATGGAGTAGGTATTTCCACTGGGATGAGACCTTTCCTTTCCTGAAGGTCTTTATAGAGAAATCCCCCTCATAGCCTATCTGCTCAAATCTTTGGGAAGCACAACTCACCTTCTTCATCATCCAGCTGCAAATGAGTGTTGATGATGGCCGGAGTGATGAAAATTGTTCTCCCTTGCACTGTGGCAGACAATGCCTTCTCCCCATCCATGATGACCTCTTGGCAGGTCTTCCAAATTCAAGCAGTTGATCCTCATAAGTAGGATCAATGGTTAGGGAGGTGAAGTAATTTGATAGAGTTAAGAACTGGCAAATCTCTGAGAAACTTTCATCTTTCTCAGAGCTTAACAGAGCAACCTGATTATGTTGCCTATGAAGTTGCATGGTGAAATCTGGGTTGTTTCTGCGGTTAAGGTTAGCCATTTGAGAAGCTTAAGGATGAAGAAAGGTGAAAAGCAAAGGCGGTTTGGGAATTAGGTTTGAGGAATAGTAAAATTGAAGAAGATAGTGAGGGAGAGGGGGAACCGTTGGGTATTTACGTGAAAAAGATTTGAACCAAAGTTAATAAAAGAGGATAAACTTTGAAATCCGAATGTCGGTCCCACCTCTGAAAAAGTAGTTTACTTTTGCTCAAAAAGTAGTTTTCTTGGAATTCGAAAAGCTTCTGAAGGTAAATTATCTTCGGAAGTTTTAATGAAAAAGCTTCCGAAGCTAAAATGACTTCGGAAGATTTTCCTGAGATCTTGAAAATTTTGCTTCAGAAGAGAAATAAACACTTGACTGCTTTGTCTATAAAACAACAAAGCTTCCTAGAGTTAATTTTGCTTCGGAAGGAAAAAGACCTTAAAAACAAATAAATGTCTGAGACAAGTATTTAAGCTTCGGAAGATAGATTGAGACTTCTTCCGAAGGTAAAATTTCTGAGATAGTTATTTATTTTGAAGACATGATTTTCTTCCGAATGTAAAAAAATATATCTTCCGAAGGATCAGAAAATTTTCAAGAATCTAAGGAAAGTCTTCAAAAAGGATTTGATATCCAAAGAAAACATGAGCTTATGAAATTGATGAACTAGACAACATAGGACACACATATTTTAAGAAATAATTAGAATTAGTTTTAAGAAAAGATCTACTCAAAGTTAATCATCCCAATAGCTGATATTAGATATTTAAATCTTTGTTCATCAAAAGTTTTGTAAACATGTCAGCATATTGTTCATCTGTATGAACTTTGACTAGTTTAATTAATCCCTTTTCATAGTTATCTCTTATTAGATGATACCTGATATTGATGTGTTTGGTCCTTGAGTGCTGCACAGGGTTCTTAGTGATAGAGATAGCACTATTGTTGTCTAT
The DNA here is from genome assembly GCA_025215565.1 of Flaveria ramosissima. Taxonomy (NCBI): domain Eukaryota; kingdom Viridiplantae; phylum Streptophyta; class Magnoliopsida; order Asterales; family Asteraceae; genus Flaveria; species Flaveria ramosissima. The sequence continues at coordinate 71,896,180 of CM046037.1, read as the reverse complement.
GTGGATAGGAGTCTCCTTGAAGTTAAATCCATAGTCCAGCATATGATTTTGAATCCAAAGCACTTGAGCACAACAACTTGCACCAGCAATGTATTCAGCCTGAGCAATTGATGCAGACACACAGGATTGTTTCTTGCATTGCCATGAGACAACCCTTCCATCAAGGAATTGACATCCCACAGATGTAGACTTTGCAGTCATGTTGCAACCACCATAATCACTATCTGTATAAGGACACAGATTGAAGTCAGAATTCTTTGGATACCATAAACCAAGTGTTGAAGCACCTTTGAGGTATCTTAAAATCCTTTTTACAGTGATTAGGTGAGACATCTTAGGGTTGGCTTGATATCTTGCACAAATACAAGTAGCAAACATGATATTAGGCCTGCTAGCTGTAAGATACATAAGAGACCCAATCATAGCCCTGTATAAGTGTTCATCTACACACTCCCCCTCAAGATCAGGTCCAATGGAGTGGTTTCTAGCTATGGGTGTCTTAGCAATCTTCCAATCAGTCATGTTGAACCTCTTGAGTATGTCCTGAACATACTTTGACTGACTTATGAAGATGCCATCTTCAACTTGCTTCACTAGAATTCCCAGAAAGAAATTGAGTTCTCCCATTGCACTCATTTCAAATCTGTCTTTCATCAGCTTCTCAAAGTCCTTGCAGAGCTTTAGATTAGTTGAACCAAAGATGATGTCATCTACATACACTTGAATTAGCAATAAGTCATTTCCCTGTCCTTTGATGAAGAGAGTTCCATCTATAGTACCTCTCCTGTATCCATGTTTACAAAGATACTCAGACAATGTCTCATACCACTTCCTTGGTGCCTGATGCAGCCCATAAAGAGCTTTGTCAAGCTTGCAGACATAATCAAGATGATCAGGGTCTACAAAACCAGGTGGCTGTTTGACATATACCTCTTCATCAATCACTCCATACAGAAAAGCACACTTTACATCAAGTTCAAAGACTTTGAAGTTCTTGGATGCAGCAAATGCCAGGAATATCCTAACAGCTTCTAATCTTGCTATAGGAGCAAAGACATCAGTGTAGTCAATCCCTTCTTCTTGTGTGTATCCTTGAACAACTAGTCTTGCCTTGTTCTTGATGATAATGCCTATATCATCCTTCTTATTCCTAAACACCCATTTGGTTCCAATGGTAGTCTTCCCATGAAGAGAGGACAAAGGTTCCAAACTTTTTGCCTTTTGAATTGAAGCAACTCTTGTTGCATAGCTTCAACCCAACTTCCATCCTTTAGAGCCTCATCAACTTTCTTTGGCTCTATCTGGGATAAGAAACAAGAGCGAAGACAAACATTTGCTTCATAGGTTTGTCCTCTTGTTCTTACCCCTGTGACAACATCTCCAATGATGTTTGTGGTAGGGTGAGACTTGTGGATCCTAAGCTGAGGGATCACAGCAAGTTGCTGAGAAAGATCCAAATTTGAAAAATTTAGATCTGGCATAGATGATTCACCCTCCACATCTCCATTCTTATCAAGATTTACTTGATCCAATGAGTTTGTGACATCATTGATGTTGTCATCTATGGTGTGGTTATTAGCATCAAGGAATTCCTGATCACTTTCACCATCACCATTGTTGTCTTCTTCCACATTGAGGTATCTTTTTGTCTAGTTGTGGAGCCTCTGTGATTGAATTTGAAAGCACCCCAGATGTATCAGCTGAATTTGTCATTGTAGTGCTGATAGAAACCTCATTTGCTGAAGTAGTTCCAACTGGAGCTGAAGATGTATGAGTTGAAGGTCTTCCCAGCTCAAATCTTGGATCAGGATCACCTGTATTTAAATTCTCTACAGATCCTGAAACATTCTCACAAGATTTGTTAAAATAGTTAGTAACTAAATCAAGATCAAATAGCCAATCAGGACAAGAACCAGCCACACAGGGTGTGTGTTCATTGAAAGTCACATTGGCTGACTCCTCAACAATTCTAGTTCTGAGATTGTATACTCTATAAGCCTTAGCTTGAGAAGAGTATCCAATGAAGTGTCCATCATCTGATTTCTCAGCAAACTTGGCAATTTGATATTTGGTATTCAAGATGGTGCAAGGACATCCAAATGACCTGAGAAAACCAATGAAAGGTTTTCTCTTGTGCCAAAGTTCATAAGGAGTCTTACCATGTGTCTTAACTACTAAAACTTTGTTTTGCACATAGCAAGTAGTGTTTACTGCCTCTGCCCAGAAGGTGATGGGCAGTTTAGAGTCAGACAACATAGTTCTTGCAGCTTCAATTAGTGTCCTGTTTCTCCTCTCAGCAACACCATTTTGCTGAGGAGTCCTGGGAGCACTATATTGTCTTGTAATACCTTTTTCATCACAAAATGTATCAAGGATTTGATTCTTGAATTCAGTCCCTTGATCACATCTTATGATTTTGACCTTGTGATCATTTTGATTCTCAATTTTTAAGATGAAATTCTTAAGAATCTCAGGGGTCTCATCCTTAGTTCTAAGAAAGAAAACCCAAGTGAATCTTGTAAAATCATATGTGATCACCAAACAGTAAGAGGTCCTTCCTAGAATCATTACACTGGTGGGGCCAAAGAGATCCATATGTAATAAGTGTAAGGGAAGAGTGATGGAGTTCTTTTCCTTAGGCTTGTGAGATACCTTATGTTGCTTCCCTTTCAGACATGCAACACAATGATCATCACTTGTAAACTCTTTCTTTGGCATTCCAATTACCAGATCATGTTTAATTAGTTTATTCATGTTCTTAAAGTTTACATGGCACATTTTTTTATGCCATAGGAAAGACTCGTCACTATTTGCTTTAGACAGAAAGCATTAAACTTCTCCAGAGGGAGATGTTTCTTGCAAGTCCATCTTGTTCATGTTCCCTTTCCTGGGGGCTCTAAGCAGGATGTGCTCATGAGGAATGACCACTCCAGGCTTGAGAACAATGCATTCATGCTCAGTAAAGAGCATGTTATGACTCCGATCACAAAATTGGGATACACTCAGAAGATTGTACCCAAGCACCTTGACAAAGTTTACCTTTTCAATGCTGAGCTTACCATTTGTGACCTTGCCCCTTCCAGAAATGTAACCACCTTCATCTCCTCCAAAAGCAACTGGTCCTCCATCAATCCTCTCAAAGTTATGGAGTAGTGACCTATTGCCTATCATGTGCCTTGAACAACCACTATCAATGATCCAGACATTCTTGTTTGTCTTGAGCTGTTCCTGCACAAAGAAAATGGTTAGTTACATTTGGAAACCCAAGCCTTATTTGTCTTGGGCTCACTAAGTGTAATAGAAGGTAATGCAACAGTAATAGATCCTATGGTTGTGCTAGAAGGATCTTGAGCTGTTGTTGATGGAGAAACTTCAGTCACTTGGTCTTTCTTAGACTTCCACACCACCTTTGGAGTCTTGGACTTGACCTTCAAAACTTCGGAAGCTTTTGGGACTTCAGAAGTTTTGATAACTGAACTTTCAGAAGATTCTGCAGTCACTGCAGCAGACTTCAGTGCTTCGAAAAAATTCCTTTCTTCCCAAACCAACTTCTCTTCCGAAGGTAATTTTCCATTTGCCTTCTTCTTTGATTTGGAGCTTCCGAAGGAAACAGACTTTCCTTCTGAAGCTTGAATCTTCTTGAAACTCTATGAAGTCTTTGTCTTGGTCATATGGACTACTTTTTTAGGATTGTATGGACAATCCTTAGCAATGTGAGAGGTACTTTCACACATGACACACAACATTTTCTTCTTCACAAGAGTCTCCTTATGAGAGCAAGACTGTCTTTGGTCATATCCCTTCTCCACCTTCATCTATGCAGATGCTGAGACAGGTCTTATGGGTTGGGAACTGTTCTTGGAGTTGATGGTCCAGGCTGTGCAGCAGTGGTACACAGCAGATTAGTCTTCTTCTTGGTACTGAGATGATTTGAACAAGAACAAGAACTCTTAGCTGAAGAGTTTTGGTTGATGTCTTTAGTCTTTACTACTTCAAACCCTGCAGAGATAAAAACTTGTTTCTGCTTAGAGTCAAAAGTAGCCTTGATCTCTTGAGCCTTTCTTGCTTTTCTTTTGCTCTTCCTAATCAAGTTCTTTCTCATTGACTTGGTCATCATAGTAGTCTTCTTCTCCTCAGAAGGATAGTGGCCCTTCATAGAATCCTCCTTTTCACTCTTTGAAGAGGAATTCTTCACTATCTCTTCTTCATCCTCTTCACTTATACGATCTATAAGAGGAAGCTCATCTTCACAAGTTCCACACCTAGGAGATCTTACAGACAAGATTGTGTGTGGAGGAGCTATCTCATTTGATCCCAGTCCCTGTCTATTTTGATAACACACCTTGTTGTGCAGGGATGAGGATATCATGTTCTTGAAGGTCTCTTCTTCAAGAACACTCTTTTCTGCCCTGGCTTTGCTGATCACAAGCTCAGCCTGGCACTCAGTCAGCTTGGTTATGAGATCTTTAATTTGAGTCCTACAATCTGTATGCTCATGTTTTAGAACTAAAATGGTTTTCTCTAAGTCCTCTATCTTTAGTTTATAATCATTTTCAGACTTTCTAAAATCAGATTTTAAAATGTTTAAGGACTCAAGATCAGATCTCATCTCCAAGTTATAGGACCTGTATCTGTTAACTTTAGCAATGCATTCAGTAGTACAGAGATGTTCCAATACCTTGACTCAAGATCAGAAGCATCTTCCACCTGAAAGCTCCAGTCAAACCCTCCTTCTTCAACAGCAACAGCAGCTTGTTGCTTTGGCTTCTTATTTTGAGGGGCTTTGTCAGTGTAGTTTAGTCTGGTTTGTGCTTGGCCACCATTTGTTTTAGATGCCTTACACTCTCTAGCAAAGTGGCCCATCAAGTTACAGTCGTAACATTTGACTTTGCTTTTATCCAAGCCAAACTTTCCACTGGTTGCATTGCTTGGAAACCTCCTTACAGTTCTCTTGTAGAACTTCTTGGCTCTATGAGTGAGAAGAGCCATCTGCTGGAATATTTCCATATATTCCAGATCATCTGGATGGATACAATCCAGGTCTTCAAGAGTGAAAAGAGAGTTACCCACACTTCATTTCATCAGAAGACACAAAGGCTTGAGAAGAGCTTGTCTCTTGGAATGGGCTTCCTTGAGTGTAGTTCTCCCTGGGTGTCTCTGGGAAGGTGATGAAAGGACCCTTGGGTGAGTTGTCAGGGTAGCATATGAGATGATGTTGGGGTTCTATGCTATCCCTTTCAACCACATGCAGGGCTGAACCCAATTGATTGTTGGAGTTGCCAGATAAACCTTGCATGTTCATCTCCATCTGGTAGCCACTAAGAATCCCATATAACTCTGTCAGAGTAAGAGTTTTGAGATTTTTAGTCCTCTTGATCACCACACAATAGTGTGTCCATTGCCTAGGAAGTGAGGACATGAACTTCCTTACAGTCTCTGTTTTCAAGAGGAACTCCTCCATCCACAAGGGTATCCACTATCTCAACATAACTGAAGTATTGCTGAGTCATGGTTTCACCTGTTTTGAAGGTAAAGTTTTCAAACTATTGCTTCAGAAGATCCTTCTTCTTCTCCTTGGCTTCAGAAGAGCCTTCATACATCAGTTTTAGAGCATCCCACAGTTGTTTAGCTGTTTTGCATTTCTTGAAACCTCTGTACACAGAGTTTGGAAGGGCAGTTTGAAGAGCAGTCATGGCTTTTCTATCAATCTCTACTCTCTTCCTATCTTCATCTGAGTACTTAGCCACATCTTTGGGGATCATACCAGCACCAGTAGCAGAAGGAGTGCAGGGTATGAAAGGTCCATTTTAAACAGACTCCCACATTCTTGAGTCTAGAGACCTGATGAAACCTTCCATTCTCATACACCAGGTATCAAGGTCATCAAGAGTGATCAGTGGGGACTTGTTCATGGTTCCAATTTCCATATCAGTCTTTGAAATGGATGCCATTTGAAAGTTTAGTATATGTGTGTGTGAGGGATGTTAAGATGGTGAGATCTTATATCAAGAGCCTAAAAAGCTCTGATACCAATTGCAGGACTGTTGAAGGGTGGTCACTTACAATACAACAACACAAAGAGGAGATTAACCAAACTTAATCAAACAGTAAACTGGATTAACCACAATAATGATACTAAGAACACAAGTAACAAGAAGAGACAAACAAGAGAACACAAGATTGGTTTTCAAGGATGAAGTATATTGCTTTCTCAAGTTCTATTACAAGTGTTACAAAGCATGAAGAAATATACTAGAACATGGAATACTTTACTACAACCACAGCCGGCTCTAGACTTGAAACCAGCTGGATACAATTGACTAGACACAAGCAAATCAATTGTAAATCAAAGGTTATCTGCCTTTTGACGTTGTTACTATGACATGCCATAGCTCACATCCTTATCTATACAACCAGGATTGTTGATACATGTATGTCCCTAGATCATGATTTGTAATGTATGAACTTGTCTATCTGATTATGATGTAATTGTAATCGATTAATGAAATGATATGATTGGTTGTTACTTGTAATGTTTAATATTTCATTAATGAGTTGTGATTGAATTGATTGGGTTATGATTGTTTGAATGAGTGCACATTAAGTTATATTAAATAGAACATTCAAACTTACTTAATGAAGTTCTCATGCGGATGGCCCATGCGAATGGACCACACGCATGAATAACTTCATACGATTGACTCAATCGCACGACTGAACCAGGAGACTGGATCAGTCGTATGATTGACACATAAGATTGAATCAATCGCACGACTGAACACTCAGTCGTGCGGATGAATCAACGCATGGTTCAATCGCACGACTGAACCATACTTATGGCCCAGTCGCACGATTGAACAATACTAACCTATAAATAGACCCAATTCGTGGGAAAACAAAAGCATTCATCCCATTACGACTCCAGACGTACCCTAGCCGTCCAGAAGCCTCCCAAATCGTTCTCCAAGTTCATAGAACACATCAGATCGGTTCCTAATCGATTTCTGACGTTGATTTCAATTCTTGATTGATTCATCGTGTGTTCTCACTGATTGGATCGCCAATCAAATAGGATTCCGCACTATTTGAGTTGGTTTAACACGCAATCACTCGGTATTTCGTTCAAATACCAGGTCCTAACAAGTGGTATCAGAGCTTTGGCTCTTGATTTCATGTTGATTCAATCAAGATTGCATAAAAGTTTGTGTTTTTGCACGAAAAACGCAATCTTTTGCATCAAAAGTGATCTTGGACGTTCCCTGCTCATTGAAGTTCAGTTTCTACGGACTTAGACGATTTGGACTTGCAAAATTTCGAATTTTTACGGCTGAAACCCGTCAAACCTAGAAATTTTTGCAAAACAGCAGCTTCAGTCGCACGAGTGACTCATTCGCACGACTAGACTCATTCGCAGTGTTCATTCGCACGACTGGACCTAGTCGCACCCTCATTCGGCCGACTGAACCGTTCGTTCGCATAGCTCATACGCACCAGATTCATTCGCACGACTGAACCATTCGCCCTGTTCAGTCGCACGGTTGAACCAATCGCAGAGTTCATACGCACGATAAGACCATTCGCATCCTTCAGTCGCATCAGTTAAAGTTGATTTGATTAGACTCTAAGTTTTTAACCATGGAAGATCAGATGTCAGCCTTTACTGCTGGGAAGGACTCAAGAATTCAGAACCTGCTGCTGCTTGAGAGTGAGGTGGGTATTCACAACAAACCACCAAAGCTATTGACTTTAGATGAGTTTCCTCACTGGAAACAACGTTTTGAGATCTACCTCAATGGAGTAGATCCTAATCTGTGGGAAGCTATCGAGGTTGGGTATAGTACACCGGTGGGAGCAGATGGAGTAAATTAACGTTGAGTGGGATGATTGACGCACAGAAAGTAAAGTATAATGCTGAGAAAAGAGTTTATGCGATGATAACTCAGTCGATCCCCAAAGACATATTCCACCAGTACTCAGAGAACAAGCAGTCCAAGAAACTGTGGGATGAGCTAGAGAAAAGGTATGATGGGAATGCATCGTTAAAGGCAATCAAGGCAAAGGAGTTAAAGAAGGAATTCGATAACTTCTCATCAATTGGTAACGAGAGTTTAGATGAAGTCATAGACAGATTCTACCATTTGATGAGCGAGTTGCATACACATGGAGTGGAAACAACTATGGAAGAGAAAGTAAGCAACTTCGCAGATGGATTGCCTGATAAGTGGGCTTCATTCGTGTCTAATCTTAGACAGAATGGTATACTTATAAAGCTGGATATAAATGACTTTATTCTTAGACTGCGTGAAGAAGCACTAAGGATGAAGTATAGAGCACAGAAGTCTTCATATACACAAACCCAGCTTTATACAATGCCACGCCTCAAGCTAAGACTTCTGGAGCACCTCTCCAGACAGCATTTGTGTCTAGCTCGTCAGGTCCTTCACATGCTTCTCCTTCTGGATCAGACACGTCAGGGTCGTCATGTACCCATTATATTGGATCAGAAGCAAGTGCTACTAAATTGAAGACCGAGAACCTCGGTAATGTGACTGTAGAAGTAGCACGAGAGCATATGGATCTTCTAGCCGCGTGTAGTTCATTCATATGATGGACTTGTGGCTGGGAAGATTGGAAACTGTCATTTGGCAGATGAGGACTACGAGCAGGTAGATGAAATGGAGCTTGAAAGAATGGATATAATGTGGGCCTTAGCTAGCGCTGTCCGAAGGGCGAAGAAGTTTGTTAAGAAGACAGGACAAAATTTGATAGCTACTAAGGATACCACATTTGGTTTTGACAAGAGCAAAGTGACCTGCTTCAACTGTGGAGAGAAGGGCACTTCAAGAGGGAATGTGTCAAGCCAAAGAAGACGGGTAATGGGAACCCGTTCTCATCCTTTACTCACCAAGACAAGCAAGCCTCTAGTTCTACTTCATCAAACAAGGACCCAAAAGCCTTGACTGCTCATGATGATGAAGGACAGGACTGGAGTTTTAGATTTGTCTCCCCAGAATCTAACATTGCCAGTGTTGAAGATATTGATGATGATTCTGCGAGTGAAGGCTTTAGCAGTTGATATAGCGATGTCACACAGTGAAGAAACAACTGCAGCTGAAGTCAGTTACATACCAAAGGAGGAGACTTCCACGTCAGATACAGAAAAGTCAGAATCACCAGAACAGAGACGTCTGATGCTGCGTTGATGGCTAACTCTTCTGAAACAACACAGGTAAGTACAACTGACCAATGTTTAATAATCATGCTTGTTCTAACTGTGATTGTTTAGGAATAGCATTGATGAAAATTTGCTAGGTTATTAGATCACAATGATAACTTAGTAAAGGACTTACAACTATGCACTGAGGCCAATAGAGTTCTAAAACAAAATGAGCATAGTTATAAAGAAAGATAGACCTATTGACTAAACAACTTAGGGAAACCGAAGTAGTTGCTTTTAATCAATCAAATGACATTAGGTACTATCTAAACTCCCTAGAGGACACTAAGAACAAAAGCAGTTCTAGAAGTAGAAGTTAATTCCTTAAAACAGAAACTGCATAGTTGGACTAGTTCTTCACACATAGTTCAACACTTAGTGAAGAAAGGAATAATGGGGAGGGATTAGGCTACAAAGTGGTTCCACCACCACCTGAGACCTTGATGAACACCAAGTCTAAACCAGTAAACAACAACCCCATCAAGGATCATGTGGTGACCACTCCTCTTTGTTACTGATCCAGACACATCATGTTCATCTACTGAATCTGGACAGAAACAAAAGGAGGCCACTTCAAAGGCAAAGGGTAAATTGCCTTGTGTTAATCTGGAAAATGAATTTGAAAAAGTTAACTTAAAGTCAGGGTCAAACAGAGTCAAATCAGAACCCAAAAAGACTTCAAACGTTAATTTTTCACATGCTACAAGTCAAAAACCAGTTAACCAAAAAGTTGAACAAGTTAAACAGAAAAACAGTTAATTTGTTAAACCAGAGAAAACATCAAACATGAAAGAGTCAAAACCTAAAGTGATTGATGTTACTAAAGTGTCACGCATTTCTCCACAAAGAAGTCAGTCAAATTATAAGGTGATAGCAGATTGTGCTACAACTGTGGAGAATGTGGACATATTGCTTCCTATTGTCCTTTCTATCAGACACCTAGGAAAAAGATTGATCTTCAGGACTCTAGACCTAGGTCTTCTAAGAGGAGTTCTCTAACTCCACCTAGAAGATCTAGTGAACCTAAAGTCCAACCTGTAAGCCAGACGACTGTTTATCATAAACAGGCATTGCACAAATCTGGCTTATGGAAAGAGAAGACTACCTGTGTGACTGATACTGATGACAAGAAGGAATCTGAGTTACCCTCACCTTCTAAAGGTCAATGGGTAGAGTTTATGATGTGTGATGCCTCTGGGAAACCCAAGACAGTAAAGGCTTGGGTTCCTAACCTAAACTAATACATTTACTTGATATGTGCAGGGTGTTCGGTATAGCGCTGAGACTAACACGTGGATTATAGACAGCGAGCATCCAGGCACATGACAGGAAATAGAGCCCTTTTATCAAATGTCAAACAAATAAAAGGAGGGCATGTTTCCTTTGCAGGAAACAAGGGAGGATACATCACAGCACAGGGAGAAGTGGGAAATCAGAAAGTTAAGTTTGATAAGGTGAACTACGTTCAACAACTTCAAATAACTTGCTTTCTGTTTCCCAAATCTGCGATAAAGGATTTAAAGTCATCTTCGACAACAACAAGTGTTACGTGCTGAAGAAAGACTATATGATGATTCCAGAGGACCAAGTTCTAATGACTGCTTCAAGATATAAGGACCTATATGTCTTGGATCTGTCAACAGCTGCTCCAACGGATCATGAAGTGCAGTGCTTTCTATCTAAAGCTACTGAGAAGGACTCAATCTCCTGGCATAGGAGAATGGGACACATAGTCAAAGGAAGATGAATCACTTGATTCAGAAGGACTTAGTGAGAGGAGTAAATGTCAAGAACTTCCAACTTCCTGACTTTTGTGTAGCTTGCAAGAAAGGCAAACAGACAAAGAAGTCTCATAAGGAAAAGAAAGTTCATTCAATAGAACTTCCTCTTGAACTTCTTCACATGGATCTGTTTGGTCCAGTCAGTACAAGGAGCATTGCAGGCGATCTGTACTGTTTTGTGGTCACTGATGACTACTCAAGGTTCACTTGGGTAATGTTTCTGAAATCCAAATCAGAAACATTTGAGTCATTCAAGGAATTAGTCACCACTCTGGAATCTCTCTACAAGCTAAAGGTTAGACAAGTACGCTCAGACAACGGGACCGAATTCAAGAATCAATGGATGGAGGCATACTGCAAGGAAAAGGGATTGTTCATCAATTCACTTCAGCATACACGCCTCAGATGAATGGTGTTGCTGAGAGGAAAATAGGAGCTTGATAGAGACTGCACGGACTATGCTGGCGGACTCGAAACTGCCTATCCAATTCTGGAATGAGGCAGTAGCAAATGCATGTTATACATAACACGAATCGAGTCCTAATAGTCAAGCGCCCGGAAAGACATGTTATGAGCTACTACAAAGACGCAAACCGAATTTGGAGTATCTTGAACCCTTTTGGCGCGCCATGTACACTTCTGAAGAAGACGCAAGAAGGAAAATTCAGCGAGAAGGCAGATGAAGGAATCTTTCTAGGATACAACATACCGAATAAGCGAGTTTACAATAACTCAACGGGTCTTGTAGAAGTGTGGTGTAATGTCGACGTTCAGAGATATACCACCCACCTACAGGAAAGGACCTGCCTACTTCTTCGATTATGATGGATTCTTCAAATCCTTCAACATACCTCTCTCTCCCTCGGAATGAGCTAGCAACTAGGATGATGTATGATATTCTGAATACACCATCTAGCACACAGGGAGAATCATCTACTCAGTCAGGGGGAGTAGTCGACAACAGTGACTCCTCCTCTGAAGATGAAGCTGAAGAAGATGACCAGAACAGTCAGGAGGAACAGGTTCCAGTTCCAGCAAGTCCACAAGCATCTACGAGTGATGCACCTTCGACTTCAGAACCTCAAACTCCAACTACCTCAGATGCAGAACCAAATGTTCATAATCTTGGTCTGAGGTAGCTGTTCCTACTACTCCAGGATCACGACTAAATGTTTATCATCCCCTTGACAATGTCATTGGAGATGTCAGATCAGGAGTACAAACCCGAAATCAGTTGTACTCAGCTGATTACGCCTCGGTTATGGAGAAAGGTTACATTCATGATGGTGCCTATCGATGTTTTGTCTCGCAGGTTGAGCCAAAATATGTCAGTGAAGCACTCAATGATGAGGCGTGGGTGAGTGCCATGCAAGAAGAACTTCTGCAGTTTAAGAAGTTAGGTGTATGGACATTGGTTGATAAACCTAAAGGTGCTAAAGTCATTGGCACTAAATGGGTACTAAAATGCAAGAAGGATGACCAAGGGGTCATTATCAGGAACAAAGCTCGACTGGTGGTTCAAGGTTTTCGCCAAGTCGAGGGAATTGACTACAATGAGGTGTTTGCACCCGTGGCAAGGATGGAAGCTATTCGTATCTTCCTTGCCTATGCATCGTACATGAAGATCAAAGTCTACCAATTAGATGTAAAGAGTGCATTCCTTCATGGGGAAATCAGAGAAACAGTCTATGTAAGTCAACCCGAGGGTTTTGAAGATCCTTACCATCGGGATAGAGTTTACAAGCTCGACAAAGCTTTGTATGGGCTTCATCAAGCTCCTCGAGCTTGGTATGAGAAACTCTCAACTCATCTTGTGAAACACGGCTTTCGCAGGGGAGTAATTGACTGTACACTGTTTATTAAGGAAAAGGATGGCGACCTACTGCTTGTACAGATATATGTTGATGACATAATCTTCGGGTCAAAGAACGAAGAGTTATGTAAAGAGTTTGAAGCAGTAATGAAGAAAGAATTTGAGATGAGTGCCATGGGGGAGATGAAGTTCTTTCTCGGGTTACAGGTGGATCAAACACCTAATGGAATCTTTCTACATCAGACCAAGTATGTAGGAGACATTCTCAGTCGCTTTGACATGGAGAATGCTTCTGCTGCTGGGACTCCACTTGCTACTATATCATGATATAGCACCGATGATAATGGAGATCTAGTAGATGCCACTATGTACCGAGGAATGATCGGATCCCTCATGTATCTCACTGCCTCAAGACCTGATATTATGTATGCTACATGTCTATGTTCAAGATATCAGGCTAAACCAAAGGTCAACCATCTGATCGGGGTCAAGAGGATTTTTCGTTATCTGAAGGGTACACCCACACTTGGATTGTGGTACCCTCATGATGATGACTTTGAGCTTACCGCGTATAGTGACTCGGATTACGGGGGCTGCAAGATGAACTACAAGTCTACATCAGCAGGGTGTCAATTCTTTGGGAGAAGATTAGTTACCTGGCAGTGTAAGAAGCAGACATCGGTTGCCTTGTCAACCTGTGAAGCCGAATATGTTGCTGCTGCAAGTTGCTGTTCTCAAATCATCTGGATTCAACAGCAAATGCGGGATTACGGTTTAAAATTCTCATCTACTCCTATTTTTGTTGATAACTCTGCTGCAATTGCAGTAACTAAAAATCCGGTCCAACATCCTAAGACCAAACACATCGGTATTAAATACCATTTCATAAGAGATTGTTTTGAAAAGAACTTAATTGATGTGGTTAAAATTAATACTGATTTTCAACGCGCTGACCTCTATACTAAAGCCTTTGATAAACCACGTTTTCAATATTTATTAGAGGTCAACGGTGTTAAAAAGAAAAGTGAGGAATTCCTGATGATGAAATGTGTAGTCCGATGTTGTTTAGTTAAATTTTATTTTATTTATTTGATTTGTCTATTGATTAATTTTATTTAAACTCATGTTCTCTTGCTGTTTATTAAATCCTAAATAATTAAACCAGAAATGATTTTAGTATTTTAGGGGGAGAATATGTCAGCAAGTTAACATAATAAAAAAAAAAAAAAAAATGAGGGGAGAAGGAGTAGCGAGCTGAAATAAGTAGATTGGTATCTTTCTGTGATACCGATTCAATACCTTTGAAAATGATAGTACACAGAACAAATCAAGAGGGACTTTAAAATTTAAGTTTTAGTAATATGCAAAAGTTCAAAGAAATAAATCTGTGTAGTCTAAGCAATACTAAAAGGAAAGATGATAGGAAACTGGCAACTCCTAAGGTGACACAAAGAAAGTAGACTTAGAGGTTGCTAGACCATATATGATATGTTGGTAGATTCAACACAATAGACAAATAGACCGGATTGGTGATTTCAAGATAAAACTAAAGTGTTCAACTGACTGTAGGCGTCCATCTTATCACTGGTTAACACAATCAACAATATTCCAATAAGGGGTAATGAGCAATTAAACGCCACAAATGTGTGCGGATGACCATAACTAGAGCAAAGCAAAAGAAAAAATTGAAAGTCAAATGCAATAAAGCTAATGACTTATGTTGTTGGTGCATTTTGTGCAAAATAAATAAGCTGCTCTAACAAGGAGATAGGTTATGTGCCTCTCTGCTGTGCGATGGCACTGACCTGAGGATAAGCATAACCTAGATATTCTAGAATTCATTGTTGTTTGCCGCCTCTCTGCTGTGCGATGGCACTGACCTGAGGACAGGCTTCTCTTTGAAAGCTCTAAGAATAGTCTCTTCTTGTAATAATACCCGTAGACCGCTCAAAAGCTCCTGAGGGATGTTGATTACACATATAAGTGTGGGATCCACAAGTGTTAGTTGAAATAATTACACCTAAATAAGTCACCAGTCTGTGTCAAAAGTCTGTGTATGGATTTAAGTGGACAAACATACTGACAATCATTGTGGCTACATTCTCAAAGGTCCAAATCCATGTGAGAATCTAAGAGTTTCAGTATGATTTCCTTATGTTGCTAACGACTCTGGATGAACACCGAGGACTTGAGCATCAAAAGGTTTAATAACTAGTCCCAAATGATTTGAATTGCCTGTATGATTCCAAAAATTAAATTGGCCCAGGTGTGATCAACCTAAGTTGAAGCTATCTACTCCCCTCCAAAATCCCGTAGATATCAATCTCTGGATTTATCTCTCACAAAAGGCCAAAAATATGTCTGATTATGTAATTAGTTTAAACTCTTAAATAGTTAGTTTTGTTTTTAGTTTTAACTTGAGTTAAGTGTCGGGCTACATCAGGAAAATCAGAAGGAATAAACTCACTAAAAGGGTCATGTCTGAGATGACCATATGTACTTTGAAAGGTTATATCAGTCACGTCTGAGGTGACAAAGTATTTTTAAAAGGGGTCACGTCTGAGGTGACCAAAGTGGTTAAAAGGATCACGTCTGAGATGATCAAAGTGTTTTCAAGATAAAAGGATCATGTCTGAAATGATCAAAAGTTCATAACGTTAATTAATTAATATAAAAGAGTTAAAGGTAATTTGGTAAAATAGCAGAAAAATTAACTAAGTATGACCCATTCGCACGAATGGACCATACGTATGGACTAACCATACGAATGAAGTACATTCGCACGAATGGATCATACGATTAGTCCAATCGGAGGCTTAAGTGCGAACGAGTGAGTCAGTCGCACGACTGAACTTCAGTCGGACGACTGGAGAAGGGCGACTGACCCAATCGCACGACTGAGTCCCACTCGCACGACTGAAAGGTGCGAATGAACTCAGTCGCACGATTGGATCTAGGGTGGATATAAATAGAGGTGGAGTCGGTCGCAGAGACTCCTCATTCTCAAATCGCCCCTAAATCGCATATCCTACCGTTACTCTGCCAAAATTTTATTTGCCTTAGTTTTCTTGTTGATTCTGTGATACTGACGTTCGTTCATCATCGTACAGGTACTTTGAAGTTCATTTCCATCAAAATCAGCAAGAATGGAACCCTAATTGATTGTTAAAACTGTGAAAGGCGAACCGAGACCTTAAAACCCTAATAACCTATTAAAACTGAGCAAGATGTTAAAATTGAGTCAAATAGGTTGTTAGTGAATAGAATGCGACACTAAAGAACCGGTTAATTGAGTGATAAGACTTATTCTGCGTAGATTCGATCTTTGGACGACTGAACACATGAGACAGACGACTGGTCGTCCGGATGAACTTCAGTCGCACGACTGAAGGGAACGATTCACTTAATCGCACGACTGAACCATGCGAATGAGACTCAGTCGCACGACTGGTGTAACCGCACAAGAGTTCATGCGCATGAGTCCAGTCGCACACTCAGTCGTGCGCATGAGTTCAATCGCACGTCTGAACCTCAATCGCACGATTCAGTCGCACGACTGTCTTCAGTCGTACAACCTCAATCGCATGACAGATAGTTTTCATTCAAAGTCTAAGTGTTGCTTTGTACTCTTAGCCAACGAAACTAACGTTTATATTATTATGTGTTACAGATGGCGAGTAGATGGAATATGAGCACCAAGCACAACATATGTGCTCACCTGGACTTGACATCCAGGAATGCAGCCGACTTCACAGGCATTATCACTTTTCTACAGAGATCCAGGATCGCTCACGCTATATCCACTCCCTGCACACCGTACAGATCAGTGCAGCAGGCCTTCTGGGAAGGCGCATCTGTAGACAGATCCACCGAGCCTCATTGCATCAGGAGCTCGATTTTTGGTGAGGCTATCACTGTTTCTGAGGAGGATCTGAGGATAGTTCTCCAGTTTGGAGATGATGCTGAGTGTCCCACACGTCTACACCCCCTCACCGGTCCGTGTGTTTCATGAGAGCCAAGTACTCTGGGGACATCAATGCCGGGGTACTAAACAAGAGTAACCTCTGTCCCCAGTTTAAGTACCTTGCACACGTGCTGCTGAAGTGTATAGCATCACGGAAGGGAGGATTTGACGAGTTCTCTGACCAGATCCAGAACGCTTATGCAGCGTTGGTGCTGAACCACCCGTTCAGCTTCTCCAGGATGATATTCAGCTACTTGGTGGAGAACCTCGAGGGGAAGGGGAAGAAGGCTTCTGTATGTACCCTAGATTTCTACAGATGATCATTGATCAGAAGCTTCCCTCCCTGCCGAAGGAGAAGGAGGACGCTGTTATTCTTGAGGTCATGGACGACACGACTCTTGGCAGGATGAAGGTATACAGGGGGAAGCAGTGAAGCCCCCTGTCAGGAGGTTGTTTGGGCATCTGGCCCGTGCTGATTATGAGGCGCCAGCAAAGAGGAAGTGGCGCCACGAGGACAGTGACTCAGATGTGGAGCATATAGCTATACCAGAGACTGACTCTGATGATGATGATAGCGGCGACGCCGGGGATGACATGCCTGCCCCATCTAGAGGCACAGATACAGACGTTATTCCCCCGGGGTCAGCCACTGCCGGAGAGGGTCGCAGAGATGGCCGGTTTCCATCAGAGTTTGTTTGCTGGTGATATCGAGGAGGAGGAGTCAGATGAGGAGCCCCTCACCAGGACTGTGGGGCAAAGTAGTTCCCCACAGACCACGGGCTTAAGGTGGTTGGTGAACACCCAAGGGACTCCTCGGAGAGAGATACTGACCCGAACTACGTTCCGGGGTCAGTAGCAGAGCTGCAGGGGGACATCTACTTCCTACCGGACTAGGAGGAAGGGATGGCTTCACCCACAAGGGTTTGAAGGAGAAGACGGTCGTTTGACCTTCGTGACTACCACTTCCAGCACCACAGCCACCACTACCACCACTACTGACATTCCACCCATCACCACAGCTACCACAGCCACTACTCCTACTACCACATCCACCACTTACCTACCACCACTGTAGCTATCCCATCCATCACCAGATCATTCACTCCTACTTCACCAGCATCAGCCCACCGACCCATATTCACCACGACCACTGCCACCACCACCACACATCATGCTGGACCGTCAGCCCAGCCCTCACATGCTCATGGATTCACTCTACCTCACATCGGGGTAGAGGAGCAGCTTTCAGCGCTTAACCGTATGGTGATGCGTCTGCTCGCTGCGGACGAGGAGAAAGCGGCGCAGATCCGCCAGCTGACCGACCTGGCTGCTGCCCAATCTCAGCAACTGGCAGAGCAGGCTCGGGTCATAGACCAGCAGAGAGTTGAGGTGTCCCAACTCCAAGACATGCAGGCTCAGTCCGTCAAACGTATTGAGGAGTTGGAGACGACCAACAAGACTATCATGCTGAGGCTGAAGGGGTCGAAGGATGAGCCCCTGAAGCTAAAGGAAGGTGACGGGATGATGGAGATGATGATGATGAAGATGAGGATGATGATGAGGAAGATGATGATGATGAGGAAACCGAAGAAGACAGGACAGAAGGACGTGATGATGATGACGAGGCAGAAGGAGGGGATGCAGCTGCATCGGCCTCTGCTTCAGGTCAAGAGCGGAGATCCAAACGTCGACAAGACCAGTCATCCACTACTTCTGCTCCTCCGAGCGACACGCCACAGATTCAAGACAAAAGTACTGATTAGACATTTTATGTATTTATTTGTTTTGTACTTGAATCATGTAATGAAAAACAAGTGTATTAAATGTTTATATATATTAAGTTAATGTATGTCTGTTTGATTAATTACTAATGATTTATGTGTTGAATGTTTATATCAAACAGATCCAAACTTTCAAAGGGATGAGTTTGACTTTGCTCCCCTTCAAATGGTCAAGACTCAATTAACCATGATTCTTGACCTACAAGGGATAGTAAGACGGTCTGTGAGCTATACCCCTGAAGAAGGGGAGATAATTCATGACCTGTCTGATGAGCAACTGGCAGAAATGTTCAGACTCAATCCCGATGAAATAGTGAAGGACGCTCCAACAGTGGATTCAACCAGTGATGAGGAACTGAATGATATTGATGAAGTTGAGGTTGAAGACATTACTGCAGAAGAGTATCCTCAGTATGCTGACGCCGAGGGAAATGTGGTCCCCAATTTGGGTGAATCCCTAGTCAGTGATACTTTTGAGGTACTTGACAAGATGGAGCAAGAAGCAGAAAAGACTGAAGGAACAGCCCAAGCCTCCAATGCAGATGTAGATATTCGCAAGGCTGAATGGGCTGCCTGTTTTGAAGAAGTAAGAGCCCAGCGGGCTGCACCAAGAGAGATGCCTACACCAAGCTCTACAGAGTCAAGAAACACCATAAGGTGTCGGGCAGGATTATCTCATGGGCTTATTTTGAAGACCTTAACGCTTATGCAGTTAAGAGGGAGCAGGGCATAGAGTACTTCAGGTTCCCACATGATCTGAAGACTCTACCTGGTTTTGAGCTCAACCAGCTGGCTAAACTAAAGCTGCTGTATGCTGACCCGAGAAAGATGTCAGGCTGGTTTGAGGCTGCCCTGAGGAAAGAGTACCACACCAGGTGGGTCAACTTCAAACCTCAACAACCTACGAGGTATATCAGACGTTCTGAAGTTGATCCCATAACTGGTAAGCCAAAGATAGTGCTGAAGTGGAGTCCCCCGAGAACAATGTCGAGAATCCCTCTCAGGGAAATGCCACAGGACTTCACTCCCCACTTCAAATGGTGGTACTATGATTGGAGAACCGCTGAAGCTGTCATAGTGTTGAATAAAGAGGGACAAATGGATACTATCAGGGTATTCGACCCAATGTGGCTAACCAACTTGTCTGCAAATGATGTCTACACATTATACAAGTGGCCACTATTCTATGACACGCAAGATATTGTACAAGCCCTCCAATTCCAAAATGTCATACGACTCTGCTTTGCTTTTGAGATACACGCAGGAGTCACTAAAGAGGAGAAGTACAAGAAGTATAAGGAGGTGATGCAGAAGACAAGAGAATAGATAGATCTAGGTCCAAGGGGGAGTTTGTTGATACATGTATGTCCCTAGATCATGATTTGTAATGTAATGAACTTGTCTGTCTGATTATGATGTAATTGTAATCGATTAATGAAATGATATGAATTGGTTGTTACTTGTAATGTTTAATATTTCATTAATGAGTTGTGATTGAATTGATTGGGTTTATGATTGTTTGAATGAGTGCACATTAAGTTATATTAAATAGAACATTCAAACTTAACTTAATGAAGTTCTCATGCGGATGGCCCATGCGAATGGACCACACGCATGAATAACTTCATACGATTGACTCAATCGCACGACTGAACCAGGAGACTGGATCAGTCGTATGATTGACACATAAGATTGAATCAATCGCACGACTGAACACTCAATCGTGCGGATGAATCAAACGCATGGTTCAATCGCACGACTGAACCATACTTATGGCCCAGTCGCACGATTGAACAATACTAACCTATAAATAGACCCAATTCGTGGGAAAACAAAAGCATTCATCCCATTACGACTCCAGACGTACCCTAGCCGTCCAGAAGCCTCCCAAATCGTTCTCCAAGTTCATAGAACACATCAGATCGGTTCCTAATCGATTTCTGACGTTGATTTCAATTCTTGATTGATTCATCGTGTGTTCTCACTGATTGGATCGCCAATCAAATAGGATTCCGCACTATTTGAGTTGGTTTAACACGCAATCACTCGGTATTTCGTTCAAATACCAGGTCCTAACAAGGATAAAGTACATAAAAGTTACAGACTCAAGACCTCAATGTACATACCAAAAGCATGGACCTTTTCACCAACTCATGTAAGTTGGTGACTTTACAGAGATGCAGCGGAAAGGTGTCCAGCTTTATGGAACAGTACATCAGATAAAGCATGTTACTAAAAGTCTTCGGAAGAAATCTGTCTTCATAAGATGAAGCTTCGGAAGATTGTCTCTGAGGCTTCGGAGACTTCATATTGGCTTCGGAAGATATTGGTGTTGGGTTTGAAGGCCAAAACAATGTTGTTTAACCATTTAAACAGGAAAAACGCAGCGGATAAACATTAACAAATACCATTTGTAATCTGAAAATTGATGTTCATAACTTAATTTCAACAAACCCAAAGACATAGGATCATATGTATGTGAATAAACTAGTTATCAACAAGCTAAAACAACCAAAACAACATCAACAAACTACCTTTATGGGCGATTTGAAGAACCGACATTAGAGCTGCTGGAAATCACGTTTTGTTGAAGAAGTGGCTGTCCTTGGATGGCCAAAACACCAAGGATAGGTGTCCTCAAGTGTACATACCCACAAGCCTTCAAGAAACACCATATTTGCTAGGATTTGACCCCAAAAATCGCATCAAAACCCTGCTGAAAACCTTTTCAGCCGTGAAACATCAAGAAGATGTCAAAGGCTTTGTTCTAGCCGTATGACTTCTCTTCCATAAGAGAAATACGAGTTCTTGTGCGATTTCATGTGAGAAAGAGGAGGAGATCAGATGTGTGTATGTTCATCAAGAGTTTCTTATTTCAAAACAAGAAAAAGGAGGAGAGGAAGAGGCCTTGCGGCCGAAATCCTTATACCCTTATTAGGGTTTTCCCTTTTTAAGACTCCTTTAATTTGACTAAACTTATAATTACATAATTAACCTTTAATTATATAAAATATGCACACACACACTTTTATTATTTGATGTTGCTTGATTAATTTAAACAACATAACAAATAATATCCATGAACAAAATATCCTCATAATTTGTTCATTCTCACATATAATTTATTTAGAAAACCCATTTTCTAAATTGGTGTAATTATTTAATTGCATGATCATATCATCAATTAAATATTAATTGGTGTTTGCTAAGCTTGTTATTGGGTATGACCCGACTTGGATCACAACGTACTAACCACATCAATGTTCTATGTGTCTTGGGCATACAGAATCCAACAATCTCCCACTTGCACAAGATACATAGAAGATTGATGCAAGCAGTAAATACCGCCTAACAACGGTTTACTACCCTTAATACGCGTGACTTAAAGCCATTCAATAACATCATCCCCTTCAAGTATCCAACTTGAAATGATTTAGGTGAATCAATCATCTATCCTTTTGTTACAGATGTCATGTTAAATCCAAGGACATAGAATGATCATTCCTTGTTGATTTAACTTAATCAGGCCTTAGACATCATGCTCTCAACGAATAAGAGGAACAAATTCCATCTTGACTACATACGTTTCTCACAATCACCTTATGTTGTACCTAAACATAGCCTTATGTACTGACCATTATTTCAGAGCAGTAGTGAAGAACTAGCTCAAGGTATAACACTTGGTGAATATCAAAACCCAATATGTATCTCAGGTCAGAGGATACCAAATGACATTCGCCTTTACTCAAATTTACTTATGATCAATCTAGAAGATCCCATGTAGTAAAATTGAGATGCGGGTCAGTCCAATATTTGCATCCCACAAATATCTATGAACCTTGGTAGCAACCAATTGCTCTATATTCATACCTTATGAATATCTACCAATCCATGTTCATAATAGTCTCATATTCATATTTGTTCCCACAAATATGACCGACTACGGACATTTAGAATAATAAACATATTCATGGATGTAAACATGCTAAAAGGGAACACGACTCAAAAGGTCAAAATTACAATTGTTCCATACATTAAATACTAAATAGATCAATTCCAATCGCTAGAATATCGAAGTCCTAAGGCACAAGTATGACCCTCATACTTTGCCTTCGCAAGGAGCTTCGTGAGTGGATTCGTAACGTTTTGATCTTAATGAACTTTACGAATACATATCTTTACCCTTTTCAACTTCATCCCTTATGATGTTGAATCTCCGCTCAAGGTGCTTAGTCTTTGATGAGTACGGGGTTCCTTGATTTGAGCAATCCCACCCACGTATTTACCAAAGATCTCTAGGGAGTCTTGAATGGTAGAGACCACCCCTAGATAAGCAATGGACAAGCTTATCCATGCAGCTTCCAAAGCTGCTAATGAAGCGGCTATGCATTCGGATTTTAGAGTGAATAATGCTACCGTGTCCTGCTTTGAACACTTCAAGGTTACCACACCTCCATTCATAATGGAAGTACACCTGATTGATGGTCGAGAACCATATGGATCAGTTTTGAGAGCCCGCATCAGTGTAACCCTTTACATGGACTTCCTTTTAAACAGATCCGTATATTAGAAATATATCCTTTGTCCTACTAAGGTATTTCAATATACTTTTAACAGCCACCCGATGGTTATTTCTATTGTTATCTACTTTGTCATACCTGATAAGCATGACACGTCCGGTTTAGTGCATATCATGAGACAAATGACGGATCCTATAGCAGATGCGTATGGGATATCCTTCATCTGATTGTGCTCATCCTATGAGCTTGGACATTGAGACGTAGTCAACATGGTCTCTCTTTGAAAGGGTATCATACCTTTCTAAGAGATTTCCATCTTGAACCTTTTCAAGATTTTATATATGCACTTTGGTTTGACCCTATCAATCACCTCGATCTATCCTTATAGATCCTTATTCCAAAATATGGGTGATTTCAAAGAGATCCTTTTATGAAAAACATCTTCCAAGCAAGGTTTTAACACCTTCCAAGGTTGGAATATATTTTTCAAATAGCAGTGTGTCATCAGCATACAACACTGAGAGTATAATTCTGCTCCCACTAGCTTTCATATATACACACCCTTTTGATGCTTGTTTCAATCCATAGATCTATCACTTTAACTTGTATACTTTATTGGGATGTCGCGGATCGACAAAACCTTCATGCTGAACTATGTGGACAGTCTCTACGAGATGTCCATTAAGGAAAGCGGTTTTGACATCCATTAGCCAAAACTCATATTCAAAATATGCAGTTATGGCACTTAACATCCTAATCGACCTTAGCATTGCCACGGGCATAAGACTTTCATCATAATCAACCAATTGAGTTTGATGAAAACCTTATGCTATAAGTCTTGACTTATAAGTATTCAAGTGTCCATGTATATTTGTTCTCATCCTCCTGAGAACCCACTTGTATCCAACCGGTTTGGAGTTAAGTGGAGGTTCAACCAATTGCCAAACTTGGTTGTTATACATGAATTGCATCCTTACGTTCATGGCCTCTAGCCATTTGTCCCAATCCAAATTGGACATAACATCTTGGTGTATGGTTAGCCTACAGGGTATAACCACATAGCATCCATTCATGAAATATCCTTATCTTTCAGATGGAATACTAACTCTACCAGATTTGTGAACGTTTTGTGTGTGTTGATCAACCTCTTGACCTTATCAACAACCTCCTGCTGATTGCTAGTGTCAATCAAATGTGTATCGCCTTGTGGATTTTGATCCTTATCAAGTTCCACAGTTCTATACGTCATTCCTTCCATAAAGGACTTGGTTTCAAGAACCATAGACTTTGGAGCAATAAATATTTCTGATTCGTTGAGTCAAAGAAACGGTATCTTATACAGTATCTTTGGATTCTAAATGAACACACACTTTCTTTGTCCGGGTCATATTCATAATATGAGCCTTAGAGAGCGATGCGAAAACCCAAAATGATAAAGGTGGTAAGCTCATAGCCATAATAAATTGAACCATATCCAAATAGGGTTCAGTTTCTCCTTTATCAGAATGAAGAGCATAGATAATTATGAGGAGTTGATTTTCTACTTCATTATTGAAGATTTTGAACATTTCAAAAGCTTCATACTTATGTGTCATCAAGTGCACACAATAATAGCGACTGCAATCGTCGGTAACATTAATGAAGTATCTTTCACCAGTCTTAGACATTGTCTTAAAAGGATCATATGCATCCAAATGCATCATTCCTAATTAGTCTTTGGTTCATACTTATCAAATGAAACATTTTCATTTGTTTCCAAAAGACCATTCTTTTGAAGTGTTTGAATCTAATTCTGGTTAATATGACCAAGGCGACAATGTCAAAGATAGTAATAACTTAAACCCATTTTAAGTTTCTTTATGCTAAATGTGTATCAATGAGTTATAATAGGATGATCTACCATGAACCAATTCATGGATGTCATTAAAAGGCATATCCTTAAAATGATATACATCATTCAAAACTCAATACCATTATTTACAAATTTTGAATCATGATCATATTGTTTTAAAAGGAAACATTAATCATGTTCCTAGTCAAACTAGGTGCATACAAAATGTTTTGAGAACAACTTCCAAACCATTTGAAGGTCTCAAAATAGAGTTTCCCTTCTTGAAGCGGACATTTCTTTTGAACCCTTTTGCAACAATTGCAAGTATGAGTCTCACATCCGGTATCCAATACCCATGTGATTGAAGAAATGGCTTTTAAAACAGCGTATGAATCATGGAATTGTATTTGAGGTTTGCCCAAAACCCTTCTTGTGTTTCAACTCCTTGAGATAGAAGGGACAATACCCTTTTTATAGTCCTATCTATCCATACTCAAAGCATGGATCGTTCTCCGTTACCTTAGGCTTCATAAGCTTAGGTTTTGAGGTTTCGCTATAACCTTTGCTTTGACGTATTCCTTTCCTTTAGCAATAATTGCTTTAGGATCGGGATGGGCCACTTCTTATAGCCTCCTTTATTGATTGAGAGAATAGGTAGAACCTCTCTACTTATCCCCGCCTCGGTTGCTTTGAGCATTGCATGTGGTTCACCGATGCTCTTGTCCCATCCGTTCATATTACAGTTTTTTATGAATGTCTCAAACCTTTAGTTAGGCAATCAAGGATCAAATCCTTGGCCAACTACTTTGAGACAGGACAGCAAAGCATCTTGAGGCTATCAATATGGCCTTTTATCTTAAGAATATATAAGATGATATCGATTGGGTCTTTTCATGTGACATGTATAAAGTGCTTGAACCGTTTCAAAGCAATCTTATTAAAGTTTGTGGAAGGAACATTTCCCTTTTAGATTAACATGTCATGTGCCCCATGAGGCTCCAAACCCTTTTGGAGTCTGGGAATCATATTCCCAACATGAGATCGGATGCTTGCACAGAATCCTAAGTGTGCTTAACTCAATCGTCAAAAGGCCATAACATCAACAGCGTGGGTTGGTGAGGTATGGGATCGTCAAGGACATAGACCTTTACTCATTCTTGAGAACGATTCTCAAGTTTCAAAATGAGTCCATAAGATAATTATGGTTAGGACTATCCCTCTCGAGAATAGATCTCAGTGATAGGGAAAGGACGATCGGTGGTGGTAGCATTATAGTTAGAGGTCATCATAACAAAATTGACAAAGTTCATATTAGTATTTCTCATAAATTTATTTTAATCGTTAATACCCTTAAATGTCTCATAGACAATTAACAATTAAAATCTAGAATCCAACGTTACATTTAAATGATGGTTAGGTGACCTTTATCCCATTATTTAAATTAACAAGGTAGTCAACAGTTGACAATCGCAACCTATTGCAACTTCTAGTCTTATGGGATCGGTTAAACATCATATGTTTAGTCGGCATGTTTAATCCCATCAACACCATTGTACGCCATGCTTCGGTGACCCTAAGCACATGGTTTCCAATTCAAGTCGTCCTACTTACACACACGTGTGAGTTTTTACATATAAGCGGTTAGGTGACCTTTATCCCACAAGTATGTTAGACTCACCTCAAGGACACAAGTTCCCTACAAGTGGTTAGGTGACCTTTATCCCACAAGTAGTTCCCAAGTGATTCGAGTGTCGTGTAAAAGGATGGTGTTAGACTTGTTACCAAAGGGTTTTAAGTTTCCATTAATTTTAGACTGAAAAACCTATGTACCTTGTAATTGCATGCTTTCAAATACATGGTACCCTATGGTTCTCTTTTAATAAAACCTCTTTTATTTTGAAATCATTAATCCTCTTAATAACCTTTTATTAATTACTTAATGATTTAGAACCATAAAATTCAGCTTGTTATCATAATTTATTTAGATTGTTAAGCATATTCATATATCAAACAATCAACATAAAACAAACAAGCATAATCATACAAACATATGTGCATAACCATAGCCACTAAGTTGACTACACTTGTTTGCCATCACAAGTGTTGTCATAAGGTCTTTTCCTAAGGGTTCAACACAACACAAACGATGAGATCCCCTCCAAAGACCCCCCCTTGAAACTTGCATCCAAATGCTTAAGTCCATCTTTGTTCTTCCTTTTGTGCTTCCTTCCCGAGCATCTTCTTTTACACAATATATACATCCTATACATATTTATTTCTAGTAAAGGAAAAAAAAGCTCCTAATCTATTTATTACATTGCACCAAATGAATAAATAAATTACAAACCAAATGGAAACACAAAAGAAATTACTACAACCCATAAAGAAAGAATACAATCAACACGACAATTCCATAATCAACCAAACCCAAAACAACCATGGTCAAGGCTATGTTATGCACTAAAATTATGTATCCATATACATCATACTAAGAACCAAAATGAACCCCATTGACCCTAAATTTTCAGCCAACATAAACCAAAAATCTAGGGTCTTTTGTCCAAACAAAACACAATCAACCAATTGATATCTTTCCTTTCAAGTTTAATCACTAGCATGTTTGATATAACCTTGAAAGATTGGGGTATCATCAAATCAATACAAAACAGCCCTTTAATTGGTTGTTAACCCTTATATAACCAATTATACAAGAACACATGAAAACTAATCATCCACATAACCGGCTCTTGATGCCAATGTTGGGTTTGAAGGCCAAAACAATGTTGTTTAACCATTTAAACAGGAAAAACGCCAGCGGATATAAACATTTAACAAATACCATTTGTAATCTGAAAATTGATGTTCATAACTTAATTTCAACAAACCCAAAGACATAGGATCATATGTATGTGAAATAAACTAGTTATCAACAAGCTAAAACAACCAAAACAACATCAACAAACTACCTTTATGGGCGATTTGAAGAACCGACATTAGAGCTGCTGGAAATCACGTTTTGTTGAAGAAGTGGCTGTCCTTGGATGGCCAAACACCAAGGATAGGTGTCCTCAAGTGTACATACCCACAAGCCTTCAAGAAACACCATATTTGCTAGGATTTGACACCAAAAATCGCATCAAAACCCTGCTGAAAACCTTTTCAGCCGTGAAACATCAAGAAGATGTCAAAGGCTTTGTTCCAGCCGTATGACTTCTCTTCCATAAGAGAAATACGAGTTCTTGTGCGATTTCATGTGAGAAAGAGGAGGAGATCAGATGTGTGTATGTTCATCAAGAGTTTCTTGTTTCAAAACAAGAAAAAGGAGGAGAGGAAGAGGCCTTGCGGCCGAAATCCTTATACCCTTATTAGGGTTTTCCCTTTTTAAGACTCCTTTAATTTGACTAAACTTATAAATTACATAATTAACCTTTAATTATATAAAATATGCACACACACACTTTTATTATTTGATGTTGCTTGATTAATTTAAACAACATAACAAATAATATCCATGAACAAAATATCCTCATAATTTGTTCATTCTCACATATAATTTATTTAGAAAACCCATTTTCTAAATTGGTGTAATTATTTAATTGCATGATCATATCATCAATTAAATATTAATTGGTGTTTGCTAAGCTGTTATTGGGTATGACCCGACTTGGATCACAACGTACTAACCACATCAATGTTCTATGTGTCTTGGGCATACAGAATCCAACAATTGGTCTTGGCTTCGGAAGATTTTACACTTAGAATATTTATAGTGCATGGTGTAAAACTTCCGAAGCAATTCTACTTTAGTTCTTTAGTGCATTGCTTGCAGAGAGACTTTGGATGTTTTGGTTTGCATCAGACTTAAAGGAATCCTTACACACCAGCCATCCGCTAACACACTATAAGATCCAAACACCAACACGGTCATTCAAGGTAATAGCTCAGTTTATGTCAAGTATAGTAAGTCCCTAATTACAGTGGCCAGTTGTGATTAGCCACTTACTTTACTCTTCATACCCCAAGCATTTCCTATCCTGACTACATCAGTATCTAAACCTACTATAGGCACATAAATCACATAACATACGCACGTAACACTGGTTAACTTTAAAGAAAATACCTGATGGCACGTAGCTACTCGGACTGGCATCCTTCCATTTTGTCCCATTCTAAGTTTAAGTTTGGGTTTTTGAAAATATTCACCCATTTCTCCTAAACTTTGGCTATGATACCAACTTGTAAGGCCCCATTCCCGGGACGCTCACAGCTGGTCAATCATCGCACATAAAACATATATTTAAGCGTACTAAAACAACGCTACATAATAAGTTAAAATCATTTCATTGATTGTTTTTGGAAAATAATACAACATTCATAGTCATTACAAAATATTGTTTGTTCGCATTACAATGCAAAAACGACATAATTTAAACAATGGATGCCATCCCAAAAACGCCAAGTAGCTACCCAGTGCCATCCTCAGCAACATATACTTGCCAACTAGAAACACATAAAAGTCAGCGTTGCTGAGTGAGGATTAGTTTTACATAAACATCATATTACTTTCATCCATTAAAACGTTTTCTTGACTATCGCATATGTTCACACATCATACGTACATCAAGGTAATAATTATTATCTTCCATCATCGTTCATCTTGTACATATCGCACGTTTCGTACTTATTGCACTTTTCGTACAGTTATTATCTTTTCACTTCTATCTAGATCCTGTTGTATGCTTAACCCCCCTCTTGAGCACAAAGTCATATCTTCCAGGGTTAAGCGACCAGGATCCCATATCGCACATATTGCACGTATGGAGTAGTCACGTAAACTAACTCCACCTGTGTGTGAACCCTTAAGGGTTAGCCAAGATCGCACGCTATAACACACAGTTGAGCTAACAACTCTCAAAGAGTTGTGAACATCCTTTCATTTGCTTGCAAGACTTTTATTCGTTCATTCATTATGTTCCACTTTCATTATCTTAAATCTTTCGCTTCTTTAAGATAATACTTTACGTTCATTATCATAATCACACCACGTAAAGTCACATCATAATACGTAATAAGGAACATAAGGAAACATATCATACATAAGCATAGCATCGTCATACATCATCATACATAACATACATCAGGCATCATTCATTCACATACACAATCACATGCACAACAAGTACAAGTCATCATAGAACATAACGACCCTCCACGGGATAGCAGGGGTTTGGGCGCGGCAGCCCCTGACAGCGGGGTCCTAGGGGCAGCAACCCCTAGTGGGGTCCAAGGGGCAACGCCCATGGCTGGGGCCCTACTTCCAGGCCGGCCGAAATTTTTATTTTTAAACATTTATATAGCACCTTCTGTTATAGAAAAATCAATCATCCTATTAAAACCTCTTAAAATCGCTTTCATTCAAAATGTATATTTGGTATGCATTTCCAGCCCCAAACGAGTTTAAAACCTTTAAAATAAGGGATCTAGAACTCACCTGAACCAATGAGTAGCTTCTCAATCAAGCTTTCTAAGCAAGGGTTACACTACGTAGCCTGCAGATAAGTTAACACTCAAAGGGGTTAATTTCTGCCTAATTTCGCTGCAAGATGAGTAGATTCGCTGCTAGCTTCGCTGGCAGTTTCGCTGGCATCTTCACTGCCAGTTTCGCCCAACTTTCGTTGGAAATTCAAGTCTGCGAAACTACATGCGAAACTATGGTTTCGCAGGAAGATCCACAATTTCGCTCGATGAATACTTAATTTCGCTGGACGAACTCCTAATTTCGCAGAACGGGCTGAAATTACGAACCAACCCACTTTTAACCCAAAACTTCAATCTTTTACACCCAAAACCTTGGTTTATCATCAATGAAGCTATATCTAAGCTTTTTACATGGTTTATTACACAAAAACGTTAGTTTTGGACGATTCTTTGTCACTTTCAAAAACCCCAAGCCCTAGAATCCGGGTTTACTCTTAAAAAACCGATTAGACGATGTTTCTTACCTGGATTCTTGGTCTTTTCTTGTTGTTTGGATGCCCACAAACACCGATCTTCAATCTCTTGATCAACCGCGTCTTGAATCACCACTTTCTCTCTCTACACACTCTCTCTAGAAGTTGGGTGTTGAGTGCAAATGAGAGTGGCTCAAGCTGACCCATTCATATATACCGGGCATTCCCGGGACCTTAAACTCTCCGAACACATAACCCACGAGGTCTACTCGGTCCATACTCCATTTCCCGCGTATTTTCTTTAAATAATCCCCGCTAAGCCCATTATTATTAATTGGCTCGTTTCGACTTTATTCCGGGCGTTACAAGACCACTTATGGATTACCTAGTTTTGTGACCACCACATGGTCTATAGAGTCCACATTAATGTGAACTTGAGGAAGTTGCTGAGAATGCACAACAGCAAGTGAGGATGGTGAGTCCTCTATGTCCATTCTCTCTGAAGAACTCCCAGGTTCTGTGGTTGTAACAACTTTCTCCCCCTTTTTGGTAGCATCACCCACTTGCATAGGTGAGCTGGAGGATAAGTCAATCACTTCCACAGGTTCTTGTGTTCCTGGTTGAGCTCTCCTTAAAGGTCTCCCAGCTAGTTTTTCCTGTAGATATGAAATCTGGAGTTGCTGATCATTGACCCTGTTTTGCAGGGTAGTCACCTGAGATTCCAAGTGACTAACCTTAGAGACTAAATAGGTGCATGTTTTTGACAATTTTTGCACCTTTAGCCTCAAATTCCCCTCATCTTCATCAGAAGATTCATTGGGGGATGAGATGATTGGACCAAAGTCCTCTCTCTCACCACCAGCTTGAGTTTCTTGGCTGCTGGTTTTCCTCTGCTCACTGGCAGCCTCAGTTGAGATGCCAATGGGCTGAGTTGCCATGGTTGAGGTCTTAATGATGTAATCACTTTCAAAAGTGAGAGCCTCTTCCATATGGACATCCTGAACAGGTTCAGAAGTGTCCACCTCAGTAATAGGTGACTGATGGGGGATAGACTGAGGAGAGTCAGAGGTACTCATCTCTCTTTGAGTAGGGGAGGAGAAGAGAGACTCATGGTACTCACTGAATCCTAAGTCTTCATCAGTGTAAAAGGATAGGTTGGGAATTGGTTGTTGAGATCCAAAGGCTGGGGATGGTAGCTGTCCCCTGAAGGTTGTCCACTTGAGTGTTGAGACTCAGAGTGAAGGCTTAAGGTTGTTGGGCTATTGAGCTCATCAGGTGAGCTTGAGGAACCTCAGCCCTGATAGGTGAAGTAATGGGAGTGGTTTGCTCCTCAGGAGAAGTGGGAGCTCTAGTGTCCACTTCTTCCTGTAAGGTTGAGTATTTGGGGCCTGCACAGACTCAATAGCCTGAGCAGGGGTTCGTTTGGATTTTCTTTGGTAGGTGAGGGTGATATCTGGTCTTTTTAATGGTAAGGACAAAAGAGGTGTGGGTTCAACACTAGCTTGTGTTGCTAGGTTGTCACCTTGAGCAATGAGCTCTAACATTTTTGGGACTAGGGCTGTTTCTACCCCAGAGAAGCCTACAGTTGGCTTCTTCATTATTTTAAAGATGCCGGGCTTCATCTGTCCCAATTTAAGAATATTACCTGTTTCCCTCAACTGTGAGCCCAGTTCACAGTTGAGAATGTGTTGAACATATCTAGGAAACATGTAATACTCTAAGGAGTCTAAGTTTGCAAGTAAATTAGTATAGACAAATTGTGAATACCTGAACTTGACCCCCTGAACCATTCCATGAACTATAAAGGAGAGATCCTCAGGAATCTGGTCCCATCCACCATGCTTGTTTGACAAGCTGTGGATAACCACATGGAGCAGGAATTTCCATTGGGATGAGACCTTCCCTTTCCTAAAGGTCTTTACAGAGAAATCTCCCTCATAGCCCATCTGCTCAAAAGAATGATTAACAGCTTCTTTTGGGAAGGACACCTCACCTTCTTCATCATCCAGCTGGAGATGTTGGTTAATGATGGCCGGAGTGATGAAGATTGTCCTCCCTTGCACTGTGGCAGACAGTGCCTTCTCCCCATCCATAATGACCTCTTGGCAGGTCTTCCAGAATTCAAGCAAGTGATCCTCATATAGAGTAGGATCAATGGTCAGGGAGGTGGTGAAGTAATTTGACAGAGTCAAGAATTGGCAAATCTCTGAGAAACTTGCATCTTTCTCAGAGCTTAACAGAGCAACTTGATTATGTTGCCTGTGTGTAGTTGCATGGAGAAATCAGGGTTGTTTCTGCGGTTAAGGTTGGCCATTTCAGAAGCTTAAGGGTGAAGAAAGGTAGAAAGCAAAGGCGGTTTAGAGAATTAGGTTAGAGAAACAGTAGAATTGAGGAAGATAGTGGGAAAGAGGGGGAACCGTTGGGTATTTATATGAAAAGGGATTTGAACCAAAGTTAATGAAAGAGGATAAACTTTGAAATCCGAAAGTCGGTCCCACCTGAAAAGGTAGTTTACTTTTGCTCAAAAAGTAGTTTTCTTGGAATTCGAAAAGCTTCCGAAGTTTATTTGTCTTCGGAAGTTTTGATGGAAAAAGCTTCCGAAGCTAAAATGGCTTCGGAAGATGAAGGAAAAGGTCCTTAAAAATAAATAAGTGTCTGAGATAAGAATTTTAAGCTTCGGAAGATGAATTTGACTTCTTCCGAAGGTAAAATCTCTTAGACAGTTATGTATTTTGAAGACATGTTTTTCTTCCGAAGATAAATCTTTATCTTCCGAAGTATCAAAAATTTTCAAGAATCTAAGGAAAAGTCTTCAAAAAGAATTTTACATCCAAAGAAAACATGAGCTTATGAAAGTGTGATGAACTAGACAACTTAGGACACACATATTTTAAGAAGAAATAATTAGAATTAGTTTTAATAAAAAGTCTACTCAAAGTTAATCATCCCAATAGCTGATATCAGATACTTAAATCTCTGTTCATCAAAAGCTTTTGTGAACAGATCAGCATATTGTTCATCTGTATGAACTTTGACTAGTTTAATTAATCCTTTTTCATAGTTATCTCTTATTAAATGATACCTGATGTTGATGTGTTTGGTCCTTGAGTGCTGCACAGGGTTCTCAGTGATAGAGATAGCACTATTGTTGTCTATGTGGATAGGAGTCTCTTTGAAGTTAAATCCATAGTCCAGCATCTGATTTTGAATCCAAAGCACTTGAGCACAGCAGCTTGCAGCAGCAATGTATTCAGCCTCAGCAGTTGATGCAGACACACAGGATTGTTTCTTGCATTGCCATGAGACCACCCTTCCACCAAGGAATTGACATCCCCCAGATGTAGACTTTGCAGTCATATTGCAACCACCATAATCACTATCTGTATAGGCATACAGATTGAAATTTGGATTCTTTGGATACCATAGACCAAGTGTTGAAGCACCTTTGAGGTATCTTAAAATCCTTTTCACAGTGATTAAGTGAGACATCTTAGGGTTGGCTTGATATCTTGCACAAATACATGTAGCAAACATGATATCAGGCCTGCTAGCTGTAAGATACATAAGAGACCCAATCATAGCCCTGTATAAGTGCTCATCTACACACTCCCCCTCAAGATCTGGACCAAGGGAGTGGTTTCTGGCTATGGGTGTCTTAGCAATCTTACAATCAGTCATATTGAACCTCTTGAGTATGTCTTGAACATACTTTGACTGACTTATGAAGATGCCATCTTCAACCTGCTTCACTTGAATTCCCAGAAAGAAGTTGAGTTCTCCCATTGAACTCATCTCAAATCTGTCTTTCATCAGCTTCTCAAAGTCTTTGCAGAGCTTTGGATTAGTTGAACCAAAGATGATGTCATCAACATATACTTGAACAGCAATAAGTCATTTCCCTGTCCTTTGATGAAGAGAGTTCCATCTATAGTACCTCTTCTGTATCCATGTTTACAGAGATACTCAGATAGTGTCTCATACCACTTCCTGGGTGCCTGATGCAGCCCATAAAGAGCTTTGTCAAGCTTGCAGACATAATCAGGATGATCAGGGTCTACAAAACCAGGTGGCTGTTTGACATAAACCTCCTCATCAATCACTCCATATAAGAAAGCACACTTTACATCAAGTTGGTAGACCTTGAAGTTCTTGGATGCAGCAAATGCCAGGAATATCCTAACAGCTTCTAGTCTTGCTACAGGAGCAAAGACATCAGTGTAGTCAATCCCTTCTTCTTGTGTGTATCCTTGAACAACTAGTCTTGCCTTGTTCTTGATGATGATTCCTCTATCATCCTTCTTGTTTCTAAAAACCCATTTGGTTCCAATGGTAGTCTTCCCATGAGGAAGAGGACAAAGGTTCCAAACTTTCTGCCTTTTGAATTGAAGCAGCTCTTGTTGCATAGCTTCAACCCAACTTCCATCCTTTAGAGCTTCATCAACTTTCTTGGGCTCTATCTGAGATAAGAAACAAGAGTGAAGACAAACATTTGCTTCATGGGTTTGTCCTCTTGTTCTTACCCCTGTGACAACATCTCCAATGATGTTTGTGGTGGGGTGAGACTTGTGGATCCTTAGCTGAGGGATCACAGCAAGTTGTTGAGAAAGATCTAAATTTGAGAAATTTAAATCTGGTCTGGAAGATTCACCCTCCACATTATCACACTTATCAAGATTTACTTGATCCAATGAGTGTGAGACATCATTGATGTTGTCATCTATGGTATGGTTATTAGCATCAAGAAATTCCTGATCACTATCACCATCACCATTGTTGTCTTTACAAGTGAGGTGTCTTTATCTGGTTGAGAGGCCTCTGAGCTGGAATTTGAAGGCATGCCAGATGTATCAGCTGAATTTGTCATTGTTGTGCTGATAGAAACCTCATTTGCTGAAGTAGTTCCAACTGGAGCTGAAGATGTATGAGTTGAAGGTCTTCCTAGCTCAAATCTTGGATCAGGATCACCTGTATTTAGATTTTCTGCAGATCCTGAAACATGCTCACAAGATTTGTTAAAACAGTTGGTAACTAAATCAAGATCAAACAGCCAATCCGGACCAGAACCAGCCACACAAGGAGTGTGCTCATTGAAAGTCACATTGGCTGACTCCTCAACAATTCTAGTTCTGAGATTGTATACTCTATAAGCTTTAGCTTGAGAAGAGTATCCAATGAAATGTCCATCATCTGATTTCTCAGCAAACTTGGCAATTTGATCTTTGGTATTCAAGATGGTGCAGGGACATCCAAATGACCTGAGAAAACCAATGAAAGGTTTCCTCTTGTGCCAAAGTTCATAAGGAGTCTTACCATGTGTCTTAACTACTAAAACTCTGTTTTGCACATAGCAAGCAGTATTAACTGCCTCTGCCCAGAAGGTGATAGGCAGTTTAGAGTCAGACAACATAGTTCTTGCAGCTTCAATAAGTGTCCTGTTTCTCCTCTCAGCAACTCCGTTTGCTGAGGAGTCCTGGGAGCACTATATTGTCTTGTAATACCTTTTTCATCACAAAATGCATCAAGGATTTGGTTCTTGAATTCAGTTCCTGATCACATCTTATGGTTTTGACCTTGTGATCACATTGATTCTCAACTTTTAAGATGAAATTCTTCAGAATCTCAGGGGTTTCATCCTTAGTTCTAAGAAGAAAACCCAAGTGAATCTTGTAAAATCATCTGTGATCACCAGACAGTAAGAGGTCCTTCCTAAACTCATTACACTGGTGGGGCCAAAGAGATCCATATGTAACAAGTGTAGGGGGAGTAGTGATGGAGTTCTTTTCCTTAGGCTTGTGAGATACTTGTGTTGCTTCCCTTTCAGGCATGCAACACAATGATCATCACTTGTAAACTCTTTCTTTGGCATTCCAGTTACCAGATCATGTTTAATTAATTTATTCATGTTCTTAAAGTTTACATGGCACATTCTTTTATGCCATAGGAAAGACTCATCACTATTTGCTTTAGATAGAAAGCATGAAACTTCTCCAGAGGGAGATGTTTCTTGCAGATCCATCTTGTACATGTTCCCTTTCCTAGGGGCTCTGAGCAGGATATGCTCATGAGGAATGACCACACCAGGCTTGAGAACAATGCACTCATGCTCAGTAAAGAGCATGTTATGACTCTGATCACAAAATTGGGATACACTCAGAAGATTGTACCCAAGCTCCTTAACAAAGTTTACCTTCTCAATGCTGAGCTTACCATTTGTGACCTTGCCCCTTCCAGAAATGTAACCACCTTCATCTCCTCCAAAAGCAACTGGTCCTCCATCAATTCTCTCAAAATTATGGAGCAGAGACCTATTGCCTGTCATGTGCCTGGAACAGCCACTGTCAATTATCCAGACATTCCTGTTTGTCTTGAGCTGTCTGCACAGACAAAGAAAATGATTAGTTACATTTGGAAACCCAAGCCTTACTTGTCTTGGGCTCATTAATAGTAATAGAAGGTAATGCAACAGTAATAGATCCTATGGTTGTACTATGGGGATCTTCAGCTGTTGTTGATGGAGAAACCTCAGTCATTTGGTCTTTCTTAGACTTCCACACCACCTTTGGAGTCTTGGACTTGACCTTCAAAACCTTAGAAGCTTTTGGAACTTCACAAGTTTTGATGACTGATCCTTCGGAAGAATCTACAGTCACTGCGGCAGACTTCAGTGCTTCGGAAGAACTCCTTTCTTCCGAGACCAACTTTGCTTCCGAAGGTAATTTTCCATTTGCCTTCTTCTTTGATTTGGAGCTTCCGAAGGGAACAGACTTTCCTTCCGAAGCTTGAGACTTCTTGAGACTCTTTGAAGTCTTTGTTTTAGTCATGTGGACAGTACTTTTAGGATTGTATGGGCAATCCTTAGCAATGTGAGAAGTACTTTCACACATAACACATAACATTTTCTTCTTCAAAGAAGTCTCCCTTTGAGAACAAGACTGGCTTTGGTCACATCCCTTCTCCACCTTCATCTTGGTAGATGCTGAGACAGTTCCTTTGGGCTGTGAACTGTTCTTGGAGTTTGATGGTCCAGGCTGTGCAGCAGTGGTACACAGCAGCTCAGTCTTCTTCTTGGCACTGAGATGATTTGAACAAGAACCATGACTCTTAGCTAAGGAGTCTTGGTTGATGTCTTCAGTCCTTACTACTTTGAAACCTGCAGAGATAAAAACTTGTTTCTGCTTAGCATCAAAAGTAGCCTTGATTTCTTGAGCCTTCTTTGCCTTCCTTTGCTCTTTCTGATCAAGTTCTTTCTTTTGGACTTGGTCATCACAGTTGATTTCTTCTCCTCAGAAGGATAGTGGCCCTTGGAAGAATCCTCTTCTTCACTCTTCTCAGAGGAATTCTTCACTATCACTTCTTCATCATCTCACTTACAGGATCTATGAGAGGAAGCTCATCTTCACAAGTTCCACACCTAGGAGATCTTACAGACAAGATTGTGTGTGGAGGAGCTATCTCATTTGATCCCAGTCCCTGTCTATTTTGATAACAAACCTTGTTGTGTAGGGATGAGGATATCATGTTCTTGAAG
This sequence comes from Flaveria ramosissima, assembly GCA_025215565.1. Lineage (NCBI taxonomy): Eukaryota > Viridiplantae > Streptophyta > Magnoliopsida > Asterales > Asteraceae > Flaveria > Flaveria ramosissima. The sequence continues at coordinate 71,857,794 of CM046037.1, read as the reverse complement.
GTCTCTTCTTCAAGAACACTCTTCTCTGCCTTGGCTTTGCTGATCACAAGCTCAGCCTGGCACTCAGTTAACTTAGTGATGAGATCTTGGATCTGAGTTCTAAAATCTATGTTCATGTTTTAGTACTGAAATGGTTTTCTCCAAGTCCTCTATCTTTAACTTGTAATCATTTTCAGACTTTCTAAAATCAGATTTTAATATGTTTAATGACTCAAGATCAGATCTCATCTCTAGGTTGTAGGACCTGTATCTATTTACTTTAGCATTGCATTCAGGGGAGCAAAGATGTTCCAATACCTTGGCTTCATCATGGTCAGCCATCAGTGCTTGGTTTGGAGAAGCATCCTCCACCTGAAAACTCCAGTCAAAGCCTCCTTCTTCAACAGCAACAGCAGCATGTTGCTTTGTCTTCTCACCTGAGGAGCTTTGTCAGTAAAGTTTGGTCTGGGTTGTGTTTGGCCCCCATTTGCTTTAGGTGCCTTACACTCCCTAGCAAAGTGACCCATAAGGTTACATTTGTAACACTTAACTTTGCTTTTATCCAGCCCAAACTTACTACTGGTAGCATTGCTTGGAAATCTTCTTCCTGTCCTCTTGTAGAACTTCTTGGCTCTGTGAGTGAGGAGAGCCATCTGCTGAACTATCTCCATGTATTCCAGGTCATCTGGATGGATACAGTCCAGGTCTTCAAGAGTGAAAAGATAATTCCCACAGCTTTCATCTGCAGACACAAAGGCTTGAGAAGAACTTGTCTCTTGGAATGGGCTTCCTTGAGTAAAGTTCTCCCTTGGTGTCTCCGGGAAGGTGATGAAAGGACCCTTTTGTGAGTTGTCAGGGTAGCATATGAGATGATGCTTGGGTTATGCTGTCCCTTTCAACCACATGAAGGGCTGAACCCATTTGATTGTTGGAGTTGCCAGATGAACCTTGCATGTTCATCTCCATCTGGTATCCACTGAGAATCCCATACAACTCTGTAAGAGTAAGAGTCTTAAGGTTCTCAGTCCTCTTGATCACCACACAATAGTGTGTCCATTGCCTAGGAAGTGAGGACATGAACTTCCTTACAATGTCCCTGTTCTCAAGAGGAACTCCTCCATCCACTAGGGTATCCACAATCTCAACATACCTGAAGTATTGTTGGGTCATGGTCTCACCTGCTTTGAAGGTGTGAAATTTTCAAACTGCTGCTTCAGAAGATCTTTCTTGTTCTCCTTGGTTTCAGGAGCCTTCATACATCAGCTTCAGTGCATCCCACAGCTGTTTGGCTGTCTTGCACTTCTTAAAACCTCTGTATACAGAGTTTGGGAGAGCAGTCTGAAGAGCAGTCATGGCCTTCCTGTCAATCTCTACTCTTTTTCTATCTTCATCTGAGTAGTTGGCCACATCTTTAGGAATCATACCAGCACCAGTAGCAGAGGGGGTGCTGGGTATGAAAGGTCCATTCTCAACAGATTCCCACATTCTTGAATCAAGAGACCTGATGAAGCCTTCCATCCTCATGCACCAGGTGTCAAAATCATCAAGAGTGATCAGTGGGGATTTGTTCATGGTTCCAGTCTCCATATCAGTCTTTGAGATGGAAGCCATTTGAAGAGTTTAGCTTTTGTGTGTGTGAGGGATCTTAAGATGGTTAGATCTTATATCAAGAGCCTGGAAAGCTCTGATACCAATTGCAGGACCGTTTAAGGGCTTTAACACAATTACAACACAACAACACAATGAGGAGATTAACTAAGCTCTAATCAAACAGTGAACTGGGTAACCAAAGGTGATACAAAGAACACAAGTAAAGCAAGAGACAGAACAAGAGAGTATGGGTTTCAAGGAGGCAGTATATTGCTTTCTCAAGTTCTTTTACAAGTGTTACAAAGCATAAAGAAATGATACAAGAACTTGAAATACTTATACTACAACCTACAGCCGGCTATACTTTGAAAGCCAGCTGGATACAATTGACTAGACACTAACAAAATCAATTGTAGGATCAAAAGGCATATCTGCCTTTTGACCTTGTGACTATGACATGCCATAGCTCACATCCTTATACAATACAAAAAGGATAAAGTACATAAAGTGGAAAGTTGAAGACTCAAGACCTCAATGTACAGTTACCAAAAGCAAGGCCCTTTTCACCAACTCATGTAAGTTGGTGACTTTACAGAGATGCAGCGGAAAAGGTGCTTTATGGAACAGTACATCAGATAAAGCATGTGTACTAAAAGTCTTCGGAAGAAATCTGTCTTCATAGGTTGAAGCTTCGGAAGACTTTGTCTCTGAAGCTTCGGAAGACTTCATGTTTGGCTTCGGAAGATATTGGTCTTGGCTTCGGAAGATTTTACACTTAGAGTATTTTCTAATGCTTTGTGTAAAACTTCCGAAGCATTCTTCACTTCAGTACTTAGTGCATGTTGCTGAGACACTTAGGCTGTTTTTGGGTTGCATCAGACTTCAGGAATCCTTACAGCACGACTCAACTTCCATACGCACGAATCAACCTTCAATCGTGCGATTGGACTCCAGTCGCGCGAATCACGCACAATCGCACACATTCAGTCGGTCACCTGACTCAATCGCACACAATCACTCAATCGCATGACTCAATCGCATACACTCATTCGCACGCATGACTCAATCGCATACAAACACTCAGCCGCACAACTCAGTCGCACGACATGCCTAGTCGCAAAACTCAGTCGCACGATTGACTCAAACGCATGATTCAGTCGCATGACCCACTCAGTCGCACGGCTCAATCGCATGGTTGACCCAGTCGCCTAATCTGCAGAATCACGACTGTGGTCGGGATGAGCAGCCCCCGAGCTGCTCTAAACACGGGTTTTACACCACAAGGACTTCCAGAAACACTCAACAAACATACACAAACATGAAACACAAGCAAAGAGACCTCACACGCACCCATACGACCTTGTGTGTTCGGGTTGAACCCGAACACCCGAAATTCTAGTTTTGGACAGCCGTGAAATGGCTAGAAAACGGACAACCAAAGACGACTACCTGCTAGAAATGAGTAGTCTAAGCTGTAGATGGTGTCTAGACGAAGAAAACAAGACCTCTAGGGTTGGATTTGGTGCTAGAATGGAGATTTTGTGTGAAGAGAGGATGAAGAAGAAGAAGAAGATGTGAAAATGGGTTTCTAGGGCTGGTAAGGGGTATTTATACCCAGCCCAAGTTTACAAAATTACAAGTTTAGTCCCTGCACTTAACCCCCGAGTTTTCCCAAATTTGGTTCGGTTGAAAAATGACTTTATTAGATGTTTTATATTAATTGTAAAAGCACATTTAATGTTGTCATGACTTAAGAAATGGTTATGTTAAAAATATTTAATATATAAATAAAATGATATATTTGACGTTTTCAAAAATGAAAGTTTTAAAAGTCTTTTTAAGGTTAACATAGGATTATAACGAATGCACACACAACGATAATAATGCATACATGATATCCACATAAAGAGTCAAATAAAGATGAGGAATGACCGATCAAAGAATAGATAACGGACAAACACGTTAATTGACGGACCTTAAGGTGACGGATGTCACAGTATCCCCCAGTTGAGAGAATTTCGTCCCGAAATTCAGCTGGAGTTAGGTCCAAGGGTGTCATACTCGAAAAGATGTGGATATTTGAGTTTCATCTGATCTTCACGTTCCCATGTAAACTCTGTCCCTCGTTTTGAATTCCACCTTACGCGTACAATAGGTATCCTATTGCGCTTCAGTTGCTTGACCTTTCGATCCATGATCTCAATGGGTTCCTCAACAAAATGAAGCTTGTCGTCAACCTTGATTTCCTCGATTGGCACGTGAAGGGATTCATCGGCCAAACACTTCTTGAGGTTGGACACGTGAAAAGTATCATGCACACCGCTAAGCTCTTGTGGCAACCTCAACCGGTAAGCCACTGGACCGATCCTTTCAGTGGTCTCAAATGGTCCAACGTATCTTGGGGCTAACTTCCCTTTCTTTCCGAATCGAACGACTCCTTTCCAAGGGGAGACTTTGAGTAACACACGATCCCCAACATTGAATTCTAGAGGCTTCCGACGATTGTCGGCATAGCTCTTTTGGCGATCTCGTGCGGCTTTAAGTCGATCTTTGATTTGGAAAATCTTGTCTGTTGTTTCTTGTATGATCTCGGGACCTGTTAGTTGACTTTCACCAATTTCGGCCCAACAAACGGGAGATCTGCATTTCCTTCCATACAACGCTTCAAATGGAGCGCATCCAATGCTTGTATGGTAGCTGTTGTTGTAGGAGAACTCAATCAACGGTAAATGAGCATCCCAACTACCACCAAAATCGATTACAAACGCTCTCAACATGTCTTCTAGCGTTTGTATAGTACGTTCACTTTGGCCATCTGTTTGAGGATGATAGGCTGTACTCATGTCTAACCGAGTACCCATCGCTTTCTGTAGTGTCTGCCAAAATCATGATGTAAATCGACTATCATGGTCGGATATGATTGACACCGGCACCCCGTGCCGTGTCACGACCTCTTTGATGTACAATCTCACCAGCTTATCCATCTTGTAATCTTCTCGGATAGGCAGGAAATGTGCTGATTTCGTCATTCGATCAATAATGACCCATATCGAGTCATGACAGCTGCTTGTTCTAGGGAGTTTGGTAATGAAATCCATAGCTATGTTCTCCCATTTCCACTCGAGAATTTCAGGTTGCTGTAATAATCCCGATGGCTTCTGATGTTCAGCTTTGACTTTCGAACACGTCAAGCATCGGCTGTCGTATAAGGCAATGTCTTTCTTCATGCCTGGCCACCAGTATAGAACCTTGAGATCATGATACATCTTGTCTGCATCAAGATGAATAGAATATCGCGTCTTGTGGGCTTCATCCATGACTAAGGTACGAACACCTCCCCATTTGGGTACCCATATGCGATCCATGAGGTACTGAATATCGTCATCCTTGCGTATCATCTGTTTATCTAACCCCCGGAATTCTTCTCCCGCAAAGTTTTCTTCTTTCAATGCCTCACTTTGTGCAATTTGGATCTGAGCTTTCAAGTTGGTTTGGATGGTCAATCCCAACGCTCGTGCACGCAGTGGTTTCACACGTTCTTTACGGCTTAAGGCATCAGCCACCACGTTAGCTTTCCCCGGATGATACCGGATCTCACAGTTGTAGTCACTAAGAAGCTCTACCCAACGTCGTTGGTGCATATTAAGTTCCTTCTGATCCAGAATATGTTGAAGGCTCTTATGATCAGTGAAGATGATGCATTTGGGGCCATATAGATAATGCCTCGAAATCTTGAGTGTAAATACTACAGCGCCCAACTCAAGATCATGAGTGGTGTAGTTCTTTACGTGCACTTTAAGCTGTCGCGAAGCGTAGGCAATCACCTTATCCTTCTGCATTAGTACACATCCCAATCCTTGATGTGATGCATCGAAGTACACCACAAAATCATCGGTTCCGTCTGGGAGTGACAATATAGGCGCGTTACACAACTTGTCTTTCAACGTTTGGAAAGCTTGCTCTTGTGCATATCCCCAGTCAAACTTCTTGTCCTTCTGAGTAAGCAGGGTCAACGGTTGTGCAATCTTTGAGAAATTCGCGATGAAGCGACGATAATAACCGGCCAATCCTAAGAATTTCCGTATCTCTGATGGCGTCTGGGGCGTATCCCACTTCTTCACCGCTTCGATCTTGCCGGGATCTACGTGAATCCCGTCCTTATTAACCACATGACCCAAAAACTTCACTTCTCGCAACCAAAACTCACATTTTGAGAACTTGGCGAAAAGTTTCTTTTCGCGTAGCAGCTTTAGAATTGCCCGAAGATGTTCTACATGATCCTCTTTTGATCTGGAGTAGATAAGTATATCGTCTATGAACACGATCACAAACTTATCCAAGTAAGGTTTGCACACCCGATTCATTAGATCCATGAACACAGCTGGTGCGTTAGTCAACCCGAACGGCATGACCAAGAACTCATAATGCCTATAACGAGTCCTGAACGCAGTCTTCGGTATGTCGTCCTCGAAAACCCTTAGCTGATGATAACCAGAACGAAGATCGATTTTTGAAAAATACGAAGCTCCTTGCAGCTGATCAAATAAATCATCGATCCTGGGGAGAGGATATCGGTTCTTCACCGTCAACTTGTTCAGTTCACGGTAGTCGATGCACATACGGAACGATCCATCCTTCTTCTTGACAAATAGTACCGGCGCTCCCCACGGTGAATGACTCGGTCGAATAAAACCCTTTCTCTAGTAGTTCCTGTAACTGACTAGACAACTCTTGCATCTCGGATGGCGCTAGTCGATATGGCGTTTTTGCTACCGGTGTAGCTCCAGGAACCAACTCTATACGGAATTCCACCTGTCGTGGGAGGCAAACCAGACAAGTCTCTGGAAATACTTCTGGTAATCCGAGTCCCACTGGAATATCCACCAGTTTCCTTTCTTCGTCTTTCTTTTCAACCACATGAGCCAGAAAAGCGTAGCACTGCTTTCGTAAACTCTGGCGTGCTTTCATGCAGGAAATAAGCTTCAAGCTCTTACTCGGTCGTTTCCCTGACCTTGAGTACTTCCCCGTTTGGCATAGGGATACGTACTACTTTCTCTCGACAAACAATCTCTGCTCCATTTTGCGACAACCAATCCATACCCACAATCACGTCGAAGCTTCCTAACTCAAAGGGTATCAAATCTATCTCGAAGGCATGATCCTCCAGCGTCAACGAACACTTCCTAATAATCTCATCGGCCTGAACAACTCTACCATTGGCCATTTCTACAGAGTAGCTAGTTTCTAGCCTACTAGGACTCAAACAAGCATTGCACAAACTCAGAAGATATAAAACTATTGTCTGCTCCAGTATCAAATAATATAGATGCGAAGTGATGATTGAGTAAGTGCGTACCCGTGACAACATTCGGGTCCTGACGAGAGTCATTGGCTCCAATGACGAATGCACGTCCCCGAGCTGCATTCCCCTGAGTCGTCGGGCCTTGATTCCCAGCTATGGCCATCACTTGCTGCTGGTTGTTCTCCTGTTGACCTGGTGCCCGATTCAGCCTGGGGCACATGTTTTGTAATGATCAGGGCTCCCACACTCAAAGCAAGCCTTGCATTCCTGGCGGGGTTAACCACGTTGACGGGTGCTACCAGATTCGGCGCAGTCCTGCAATCTCTTGCCAATGTCCCGGGCGCCTACAGTTCGCGCACACCCGGCAGCGGTCCCTGGGGGATGATGATAATTGCACCTGTCACATTTGTGGTGCGGCCCCACATACTCTCTCTGGCCTGAGACACGGCCACAAAATTCCTGGTTGTTTAGCCCTCTTCTCAAATTTCCCGGCACTCGACCGGCTCGATTCCCCAACATCCTTTCGCTTCTCGGCTCCTCTGCCCAAAAACCCAGTTCTAACCATCTCATCAGTCAAAGCGCCAGCTTTCAGAATTGCGCTCTGAATAGTAGGGGAGCGGCTGCTGTGACCATAGCTCTAATTTGAGGCGCGAGTCCCCAAATGTACCTTTCAATCCTCTTTGATTCCGGCGTAACCAGATGCGGAACCAATCTCGCCAGCTCATGAAAACGATCAGTGTAAGCTGCATGCCCTGCCCCCACAATAGCATGATTCCAGAATCATGCTCTAGTTTCTGCATCTCGTTGAGAGGGCAGTATTCTCAGTGATCAAGGCTTGAACTCATCCCATGAAATCTGCATCGCAGATTCTCTTCCTCGAGCTTGAACTGGGTGTTCCACCAGGTTAGGGCCTTACCCTGTAGTGAACAAGTGGCATACTTGATCTTTGACTGTCGAGGCACTCATAATGTCAATCACTGCCTCCATCTTTCCAACCACCTGGTTAGGGCTATCGCCCCACCTTTCCCATCAAATTCCCTCGGTTTACAAGCCACAAACTCCTTGTACAAACATCCCCGACGAGCATTAACCACCCCAGTCTCAATACCGGCAGTACCACCATTTCCGGTTTCCTGGTTGCTCTCGTTTCCAGTCGGGTTCCGTTTCCCGTCTCAGTTTCGATCCCACCTTGGGCTCCATCATCGTTGCCACCATCCCCGTGAGGGTGTGTGTTGTTGAGTGCGTCGCTCACTTGGGCCACGATAGTAGGAATCAGTTGCGGCCAACTGGAGCGATTAGGGCTGCCATGTCGGCATTCCCTGTTCCTGACTGTTACTGGCAGGAGCATCGTTTGCTTGGTGCTCGGCCTCTGCCTCGGCCTCTGCCCCTGGGGCTTCACTCCCACCACTATTGCTACGGGTAACTCTTCGAGGCGGCATGTTCTAATGATAGAAAAGTAAACACATAAGCTTATATTGATTGAAAGTGTATATCCATATCGCTCATCATGTCCAGTATTTCATGTTAATATCACACTTATTGTCATCCACATCGCATGCAATTTGCAGTTTCCACACCATGAATTGATAATGTTTCAATGATAATCCACAAACAGTTGTAAGTCCATGTATACAATCACGTTTGGTCTAGCGGAGGTTGTCTATTTCCTCCTCTATCGAGGGTTCAGACAAGGCCTCCTCAGGTTTAATCTCAATGTCCAAGATCAAGCGCAATAGCATGATCTGTGAAGATCACTTCGGGTTTAATACCCGGATCTGATAACCTAACTCGGCGCGCAGAGGGAATGGAAGATTCAATAGAAGCATCCCATAAAAGAGTGAGCACAGAGGCTCTCTCATAGGGCGGAAAGATCACATAACACATAGATGAACAAATCAAGCAGCGAGGAAGGAACAAATACACGAGATATAATGCATACAGAGTCCTAGCATGAAAATCTACATGAAGGTTCCTAGGTTATATTCTAGGTCAAGCGTATTGCCTAATTCTCTATAACCAATGGCTGATACGAATCTGTCACACCCCCGCTAAAAGCGGAAACACGGGGATGTAACGAGACCGGGATCGTCATAACACATGGTAAGCGATAGAGATGCAATATAATAAATGATGACAAGCGTGTCATGACGACACCCGACAACAAGGGGACTTGTGTCGTGTTTAGTCAATGTTCACGACAACATAGCCATAAGCAACATGATAATGATAACACGTAATCACATAAAGATGAAATTGTAAATGTTAATTCCCACAACCCGGGAACAAGTTTCAAAAGTTGATAATTGTTTACAAGCGTTAACATTGTTCAAAAAGATTGTTTATCACATGTTAAGTCCCAAAATGCATCCTAGGGTCTCCACTAAGGCAGCACACCTAGATTCCTGGACTCGCATGATCACCTGAAAAGATATGCTTAAAACGGTCAACATAATTGTTGGTGAGCTCGCAGGTTTATGTAATAAAATGTAAGTGATGCTGTATAATGTAAGCGTAATGGAATGCCGTGAATATAATTATATACACAAGTAAATTCACATGACATGAGCTTTGCAACCAAACCTAGCGACATACACAAAGAAATTGTCGGCATATATTCACCCAAGGGCCCGTTCCTGGCCACTGATGGTACCAACTAGTATACCATCGAACGAGGGTGGGGGTGTCAACCCAGTAGTACTACCAATACCTAACCGTCGGTTCCCACACTGGAATTAAATAGTTGCAAAGATAGAACCACACAGCAGACCCAAGCATGTATCAAATAGTACTTGCAACACAGTATCACGTTGATTCCTTGTATGTAAAATGTATGTAAGTTGTACAGCATTGAAAATGAGTAAGCATACTTTTCCCCCAAGTTGTAAATGATTGAAATATTGTATAAGCGTAAAAAGGGGCCACGAAACTCACTTGTTAGGTGGTAAGTATGTATGATCGATGTAATCCCAAATGTTGAATGCAAATAAACAGTCAAACACCTATTGACAGTTATTGTAAAGCATTAATGATATGATATATAAGCGCGCAACAATGATGGGTTGGTTCGGGTCGTATCGGCTGGGTCGCGTATAACTCACACAAACAGACTCACGTACTAGATCTTATGTAGATCCAAGTACAAGACATTGCCGCCATTATTGATGATGTTTGAGTAATAGTCTCATTGTTACTGAAGGAGTATCGAATAAGTGTCAATAGTTATAAGTCAGTTGATCGTTGTAAAGCGTTGGTTTAAATTGGTTTAAATTAGTATTTGTGCCCTTTTTCATGTTGACTTTAATCTTTGTGGCCAAACAATGGCTTATTGTGTTAATGTTACCTCAACATCACACGTCATACTCACACCACGCACAAGGGGATCAAACACAACAATTTCAGTCGCATAACAAGGCCAGACGCACGACTCAACCTCCATTCGTACGAATCAACCCTCAATCGTGCGAATCAGCTTCATTCGTACGATTGAGCCTTCATTCGTATGACTGGCCTTCAGTCGTACCACACAACACCCAATCGCATGACTCAACTTCCATACGCACGAATCAACCTTCAATCGTGCGAATTAGCTACTTTCGTACGATTGAACCTTCATTCGTGCGATTGGACTCCAGTCGTGCGAATCACGCACAATCGCACACATTCAGTCGGTCACCTGACTCAATCGCACACAATCACTCAATCGCATGACTCAATCGCATACACTCATTCGCACGCATGACTCAATCGCATACAAACACTCAGTCGCACAACTCAGTCGCACGACATGCCTAGTCGCACAACTCAATCGCACGATTGACTCAAACGCATGATTCAGTCGCACGACCCACTCAGTCGCACGGCTCAATCGCATGGTTGACCCAGTCGCCTGATCTGCAGAATCGCGACTGTGGTCGGGATGAGCAGCCCCCGAGCTGCTCTAAACACGGGTTTTACACCATAAGGACTTCCAGAAACACTCAACAAACATACACAAACATGAAACACAAGCAAAGAGACCTCACACGCACCCATACGACCTTGTGTGTTCGGGTTGAACCAGAACACCCGAAACCCTAGTTTTGGACAGCCGTGAAATGGCTAGAAAACGGACAACCAAAGATGACTACCTGCTAGAAATGAGTAGTCTAAGCTGTAGATGGTGTCTAGACGAAGAAAACAAGACCTCTCGGGTTGGATTTGGTGCTAGAATGGAGATTTTGTGTGAAGAGAGGATGAAGATGAAGAAGATGGTGAAAATGGGTTTCCAGGGCTGGTAAGGGGTATTTATACACAGCCCAAGTTTACAAAATTACCAGTTTAGTCCCTGCACTTAACCCCCGAGTTTTCCCAAATTTGGTTCGGTTGAAAAACGACTTTATTAGATGTTTTATATTAATTGTAAAAGCACATTTAATGTTGTCATGACTTAAGAAATGGTTATGTTAAAAATATTTAATATATAAATAAAATGATATATTTGACGTTTTCAAAAATGAAAGTTTTAAAAGTCTTTTAAGGTTAACATAGGATTATAACGAATGCACACACAACGATAATAATGCACACATGATATCCACATAAAGAGTCAAATAAAGATGAGGAATGACCGATCAAAGAATAGATAACGGACAAACACGTTAATTGACGGACCTTAAGGTGACGGATGTCACAATTTCATAGTTCCATGTCCCAAAAATAGTTTATCATGGCTTCCCTCAACTCATCATTCTGAGTGTTTGGCCTGGGGCAGCCCTGATAGCAGCTTCCATGAAGCCTGAGGACCCAATTGAACTTTCTCCCATTAGCTTCCTCTCTCTCTCCTCCTCCTCCTCCTCCTCAATCTCCTCAGGAGTCAATATCCTTTTCCATTTGTCACCCATAGAATTTGGTGACTCAGGGTGGAGATAGCTTTAGCCTTCATTGCCTGATGTAGCAGTTAGGCTCTGGCCTGAGAGAGGCTGTGAAGCACCTTCACCGGCTGGTGCCTCACTAAGGGTAAAGGATGTTGAAGTAGTAGTTCCTGTGATAGTGCTCACAGGTTCTATCACTGTGCGTTCAGTCAAGGTTCCCCTTTGAAGCTAATCTTAGGGTCCACCTTAACATCCAATTGACCAAGACATTACTTGTTTGTATTTGTCTTCTTCTTTGTCTGAACTTTTCAACAATCCTGTCTTGAATCCTCTTAGCCACATGGTCAGCTTGCCTAAGTTGACTTGAGTTGGTAAGTGGCATATGGACTAGAGGAAGATTGTCATAGTAGTTCAAGGTTTGAAAGTTGAAGACCTCTTGCTGTCCTTGAAACCTACGCAATATCAGGGCTCTTCTATCAGCGTCATACCTCCACCCTAGTATTTTATTTGTAGCTCCATAGGGTGGGGATGACATTACCCTTGGAATACCCTCCTCAAACAAGCTTTGTATGAGAGAGTTCACATCAATGTGAACTTGAGGAGGTTGCTGAGGATGAACAATTGCAAGTGAGGATGGTGAATCATGAATGTCCATAACCTGTGAAAAACTCCTAGGTTCTGTGATTGCTTGGACTTTCTCCCCCTTTTTGGTAGCATCACCTTCTTGCATAGGTGAGCTAGGAGTTAGGTCTTTCACATCCATAGATTCTTGTGTTCCAGGTTGAGCTCTTATTAAAGGTCTCCCAACTAGTTTTTCCTTGAGATCAGATATCGCAAGTTAATGATCATTGACCCTCCTTTACAGGGTAGTCGCTTGAGACTCCAAGTGACTGACCTTAGAGAATAAATAGGTGCAGGTTTAAGTAAGTTTTTGCACCTTTAGTCTGATGTTCCCCTCATCTTCATCAGAAGAATCATAAGGGGATAAGAGACTAGGACCAAAGTCTTCTTCCTCACCACCAGTATGATGTTCATGGTTGAGGTCTTAATGATGTAATCACTTTCAGAAGTGAGAGCCTCTTCCATATGGAACTCCTAAACAGGTTCAAGGAGATCCACAACAGTAATAGGTGAATGATATGGGCTAGACAAAGGAGAGGCATGAGTACTCATCTCTCTTTGAGTAGGGGAGGAGAAGAGATACTCATGATACTCACTGAATCCCATCTCTTCATCATCATAGAATTCAAGGTTGGGTATTGCTTGGTTAAGATCAAGAGGCTGGGGATGGTAACTGTCCCCTCAAGGTTTTTCACTAGAGTTTTGAGACTCTAAGTGAAGGCTTAAGGTTGTTGGGCTTATGAGCTCATCAGGCTGAGCATGAGGAACCTCAGCACTGATCGTTGGTGAGATGGGAGTGGTTTGCTCGTTAGGAGAAGTGGGAGCTCCAGTGTTCACTTCATTCTGTATGGTTGAGATATGATGGCTTGCACAAGCTTAGTAGCTTGTGTAGGGGTTCGTTTGGATTTTCTTTCGTAGGTGATGGTTATTTGTGGCGGTTTTGGTGGTTGAGAAGTAGAAGGTGTGGGTTCAACACTAGCTTGTGTTGCTAGGTTTTCACCTTGAGCAATGAGCTCTAACATTTTTGGGACAAGGGCTGTTTCTACCCCGAAGAAGCCAGCAGTTGGCTTCCTTATAGTTTTGAAGATGTTGGGCTTCATCTGTCCTAATTTAAGAAAATTACCCATTCCCCTTAACTGTGAGCCCAGTTCACAGTTGAGAATATGCTGGACATATCTAGGGAACATGTAATATTCTAAGGAGTCTAAGCTTGCAAGTAAGTTAGTATACAAAAATTGTGTGTACCTAAACTTGACCCCCTGAACGTTTCCATGAACTCTGAAGGAGAGATCCTTAGGAATCTGGTCCTATCCTTCATGCTTGTTTGACAAGCTGTGTATGATGACATGAAGGAGGTACTCCCATTGAGAGGAAACTTTCCCTTTCCTGAAGGTATTTACAAAGAAGTCTCCCTCATAACCCATCTGCTCAAAGGAGTGGTTAACAACAGCTTTTGGAAAGGACAAATCACCTCCTAGATCATCCAGCTGAAGATGTGAGTTTACGATGGCTAGAGTGATGAAGATTGTCCTCCCCTGCATTGTGGCACATAGTGCCTTCTCCCCATCCATGGTGACCTCTTGGCAGGTCCTCTAAAAGTCCAAAAGTTGATCCTCATAGAGAGGAGGATTAATGGTGATGGAGGTGAAGTAGTTTGATAGAGAAAAAAAAACGGCAAACCTCTGAGAAACTTGGATCTTTCTCAGAGTTCAACAGAACAACTTGATTTTGTTGCCTGTTAAGTTGCATGAAGAAATCAGGGTTGTTTCTACAATCAAGGTTGGCCATTTGAGAAAGCTTAAGTGTGAAGGAAGATAAAAACAAGATTGGTTATCGTTGATTTTTGGTTAGAAAAGATTTCAGATGAAGAGGAAAGTGGAAGAGGGAAACCGTTGGGTATATATATGAAAAAAGTTAATGAAAGAGAATAATCTTTGAAATCCGGATGTCGGTCTCACATCTGATAAAGGGCCCAAAAAGCTAGTTTTTCTAGGAAGTCGAAAATCCTCCGAAGGTATTTTGTCTTTCAAAATTTTGATAAAAGCTTCCAAAGCCAATTCGACTACGGAAGATATTTTAAAGAGTTTTGAAAATTTTTCTTCAGAAGGAAAATAATAAAAAATTTTCACTTCTAAAGAGAATTAATTTTTCGATACATAATTTCTTTCAAGAGAAAATTTGTCCTTTAAAGATATATAAGTACTTATGAGCAGATTCGTAAGATGTTTTAGAATTTCTTTCGAAGGTAAATTCACATAAGTTGTTATTTGGTTTGAAGACATAAATTTCTTTCGAAGGAAATTTGATATTTTCAAAATTTTTTAAAATCTAAGGAATAGGACTTAGGACACATAGATTTTAGAAATAATATTTGTAAGGATTCCTCCAAGTCTGATGCAGCCAAAACATCCAAAGTCTCTCTGCAAGCATGCACTAAAGAACAGATGTAGAAATGCTTTTGAAGTTTTACACCATGCACTAGAAATATTCTAAGTGTAAAATCTTCCGAAGCCAAAAGTGAAGTCTTCCGAAGCTTCAAAGACAAAGTCTTCCGAAGCCAAAGAGTGAAGAAAGATTTCTTCCGAAGACTTTTAGAGATATGCTTTTATCTGATGTACTTTACCATAAAGCTGGACCACCTTTCCACTGTTACTTTGTAAAGTCACCAACTTACATGAGTTGGTGAAAAGGTCCATGCTTTTGGTAACTATACATTGAGGTCTTGAGTCCATGCTTTCTATTTTATATACTTTTATCCTTTTTGTAATATATTAGGATGTGATCTATGGCATCTCATAGTCACAAGTCTAAAGGCAGATTTGCATTTTGACTCTACATTTGATTTTGTAATTGTCTAGTCAATTGTATCCAGCTGGCCTTCAAAGTATGGCCGACTGTAGGATGTAGTATAAAGTATCTCAAGTACTTGTAACTTTCCATCGATGCTTTGTAACTTGTAATAGAACATGAGAAGCAATATACAGCATTCTTGAAAACCAAATACTTGTGTTGTTTGCAATCTTGTTCTGTCTCATATTTACTTGTGTTCTTAGCATCTTTCTATAACGAGTTAACGAGTTCCCTATTTGATCTGTTAAGTGTTCTAAGCAACTCTCCTCATTGTGTTGTTGTGTTGTAAGTGCATACCCTTCACCGGTCGTGCATTTGGTATCAGAGCATTTCAGACTCTTGATATAAGATCTCACCATCTTAAGATCCCTCACACACACAAAATACTTAACAACCCAAATGGAAGCTATAACCAAAGCTGATATGGAAACTGGAACTATGAAAAAGTCTCCACTGATCAATCCTGAAGACTTTGATACTTGGTGTCAAAGAATGGAAGGCTTCATCAAGTCTCAAGACTTTAGGATGTGGGACTCTGTTGTTGAAGGATCTTACATACCAAGCACCATTTCTTCTACTAGCGGTGGTATGATTCCTAAGGCTGTGGCTTATTACTCTGAAGCAGATAGAAAGAGAATAGAGATTGATCAGAAAGCCATGACAGCCCTTCAAACTGCTCTTCCAAACTCCATCTACATAGACACTGAAGCTGATGTATGAGGGGTCTACTGAAGCAAAGGAGAACAAGAAGGATCTCCTGAAAACTTCACCTTCAAGGCAGGTGAAACCATGACTCAACAATACTTCAGGTATGTTGAGATTGTGGATACTTTAATGGATGTTGGAATAACTCTTGAGAACAGGGACATTGTAAGGAAGTTTATGTCCTCTCTTCCTAGACAATGGACACATTATTGTGTTGTTATCAAGAGGACTGAGAACCTTAAGACTCTTACTCTCATAGAGTTGTATGGTATTCTTAGTGGCTACCAGATGGAGATGAACATGCAAAAGTCATCTGGTAACTCCAGCAATCAACTGAGTTCAGCCCTCCATGTGGTTGAAAGGGAAACCACTAAACCACAACATCATCTTATATGCTTCCCTGACAACTCACAAAAGGGCCCTTTCATCACCTTCCTAGAGACTCCAAGGGAAAGCTACACTCAAGAAAGTCCTTTCCAAGAGGCAAGTTCTTCTCATGCCTTTGTCTCTGCTGATAAAACTTCAGGCAACTTTCTCTTCACTCTTGAAGATTTGGACTGTATCCATCCAGATGATCTGAAGTACATGGAGATAGTCCAGCAGATGGCTCTTCTCACTCACAGAGCCAAGAAGTTCTACAAGAGGATAGGGAGAAAGTTTCCAAGCAATGCAGCCAGTGGAAAGTTTGGGCTGGACAAAAGCAAAGTAAAGTGTTACAGCTGTAACCAGATGGGACACTTTGCAAGAGAGTATAAGGCACCTAGGACAAATGGTGGCCAAGCACAAACCAGACCAAACCACACTGAGAAAGCCCCCCAGAATGAGAAGCCAAAGCAGCAAGCTGCAGTTGCTGTTGAAGAAGGAGGCTTTGACTGGAGCTTTCAGGTGGAAGATGCATCTCCAAACCAAGCACTCATGGCTGACCATTATGAAGCCAAGGTATTGGAACATCTTTGTACTCCTGAATGCATTGCTAAAGTTAATAGATACAGGTCCTATAATTTAGAAATAAGATCTGATCGTGAGTCTTTAAATATCTTAAAAGCTGATTTTAAAAGAGCTGAAAACGATTATAAACTAAAGATAGAGGACTTAGAGAAAACCATTTCAACTCTTAAACATGAGCATACAAACTATAGGACTCAGATCAAAGATCTCATTACTAAATTAACTTAATGCCAGGCTGAGCTTGTGATCAGCAAAGCCAGGGTAGAAAAATGTGTTCTTGAAGAAGAGACCTTCAAGAACATAATATCCTCATCCTTGCATGCGAATGTTTATTATCAAAATAAGCAGGGACTAGGATCTTGTGAGATAGCTCCTCCACACACAAGCTTGTCTGTAAGATCTCCTAGGTATGGAACTTGTAAAGATGAGCTTCCCCTCATAGATCTTGTGACTGAAGAGGATGAAGAGGAGATGGTGGAGAATGGCTCTGAGAAGAGTGAAGAAGAGCATTCTAAGAAGGGTCACCATCCCTCTGAGGAGAGCAAAGTTGTTAGGATGACCAAGTCAAGAAGAAAGAACTTGATCAGGAAGGCCAAAAGAAAGTCCAAAAAGGCTCAAGAGATCAAGACCACCTTCAATTCTGCACAGAAACAAGTCTTCATCTCTGCAGGATTTGAAGTGGTAAAGGCTGAAGACAAAAACTTGAACTCCATCAACAAGAGTTCAAGTTCATGTCCAAATCATCCTATCATCAAGAAGAAGGTTGATCAGTTGTTCATTACTGCTGTACAACCTGAACCATCTAGCTCCAAAGGTAGTTCTAACCCCACAAGAACAGCCACAGCATCTGCAAAGGTGAAGATGGAGAAGGAAAGTGATCAAGTTCAGCCTTGTTCACAAAGAAGAACTCCTAGAAGGAAGAAACTGGACTGTGTTATGTGTGGGAGTACTTCTCATCTTGCTAAGGATTGTGTTTACAATCCAAAGAGTACTCTCCACATGACCAAGAAAGAAACTTCTAAGAGTTTGGAGAAGAAGAAGCAAGCTTCGGAAGGAAAATCTGTTTCCTTCGGAAGCTCCAAAATGAAGAAGAAGACAAGTGGAAACTTGCCTTCGGAAGAAAATTTGGTCTTGGAAGAAAGGAATACTTCTGAAGCACTGAAGCCTGCTGCAGTGAAAGCAAGATCTTCTAAAGATCCAGTCATCAAAACTTCTAAAGTCATCAAAACTTCGGAAGTATTGAAGGTCAAGTCTAAGCTTCCAAAGGTGGTGTGGAAGTCAAAGAAAGACCAAGTGGCTGAAAGTTCTTTATCAACATCAGCAAATGATCCTTCTAGCATGACTATAGGATCAATTACTGTTGCATTGTCTTCAACTTCTTTTGATGATCCCAAAAACAATGAGGCTTGGGTTTCCAAATGTAACTAATCATCTCTTTTGTGCAGGAACAGGTCAAGACAAACATGAATGTATGGATTATTGATAGTGGCTGTTCCAGGCACATGAAAGGCAAAAGGTCACTACTCCAAAAGTTTCAAATAATTGATGGAGGACCAGTTGCTTTTGGAGGAGATGCAAGAGGTTACATTACTCGAAGGGGCAAGGTCACAAATGGTAAGCTCAGCATTGAGAAGGTAAACTTTTTCAAGGAGCTTGGGTACAATCTTCTGAGTGTATCCTAATTTTGTGATCAGAGTCATAACATGCTCTTCACTAAGCATGAGTGCATTGTTCTCAGGCCCAGGTTGGTCATTTCTTATGAGCACATCTTGCTCAGAGCCCCCAGGAAAGGGAACATGTACAAGATGGACTTGCAAGAAACATCTCCCTCAGGAGAAGTTTCATGCTTTCTATCTAAAGCAAATAATGATGAATCTTTCCTCTGGCATAAAAGAATGTGCCATGTAAACTTTAAAAACATGAATAAATTAATTAAGAATGATTTGGTAACTGGAATACCAAAGAAAGAGTTCACAAGTGATGACCACTGTGTTGCATGCCTGAAAGGGAAGAAACACAAGGTATGTCACAAGCCAAAGGAAAGAAATTCCATCATTAATCCCCAACACTTATTACATATGGATCTCTTTGGCCCTACCAGTGTAATGAGTCTAGGAAGGACCTCTTATTGTTTGGTGATCACAGATGATTTCACAAGATTCACTTGGGTCTTCTTTCTTTGAACTAAGGATGAGACTCCTAAGATTCTAAAAAATTTCATCTTAAAGATTGAGAATCAATGTGATCACAAGGTCAAAACCATAAGATGTGATCAAGGAACTGAATTCAAGAATCAAATCCTTGATACATTTTATGATGAAAAAGGTATTACAAGACACTATAGTGCTCCCAGGACTCCTCAGCAAAATGGTGCTGAGAGGAGAAACAGGACACTAATTGAAGCTACAAGAACTATATTGTCTGACTCTAAACTGCCCATCACCTTCTGGGCAGAGGCAGTGAACACTGCTTGCTATGTGCAAAACTGAGTTTTAGTGGTTAAGACACATGGTAAGACTCCTTATAAACTTTGGCACAAGGGAAAGCCTTTTATTGGTTTTCTCAGGTCATTTGGATGTCCTTACACCATCTTGAATACCAAAGATCAAATTACCAAGTTTGCTAAGAAATCAGATGATGGATACTTTATTGGATACTCTTCTCAAGCTAAAGCTTATAGAGTATACAATCTCAGAACTAGAGTAGTTGAGGAGTCAGCCAATATGACTTTCAATGAGCACACTCCCATTTTGAAAGGTTCTGGTTCGGATTGGCTATTTGATCTTGATTTAGTTACCAACTGTTTTAACAAATCTTGTGAGAATGTTTCAGGATCTACTGATATATTACCTACAGGTGATCCTAACCCAAGATTTGAGGTCAGAAGACCTTCAAGTTACACATCTTCAGCTCCAGTGGTGACTATTCCTGCAAATGAAGCTTCTACCAGCAGATCAATGACAAATCCTGCAGATGCTTCTAGGGTGCCTTCAAATTCCAGCTTAGAGGCACAAAACTCTGAAGAAGGAGTTTCAAATGTTGGAGAAAATGGTGGTGGTGAAACTGGTCAGAAATTTCTTGATGCTGATAACCACTGCATTGAAGACAACATCAATGATGTCACACACTCATTGGATCAAGTGAATCTTGATAAGTGAGCTGATATGGAGGGTGAATCTTCTTTGCCAAATCAAAATTTTCAAATCTAGATCTGTCTAAGCAACTTGTTGTGATCCCTCAGCTAAGGATCCACAAGTCTCATCCTACCATAAACATCATTGGAGATGTTGATTTAGGGGTGAGAACAAGAGGACAAACCCATGAAGCATATGTTTGTCTTCACTCTTGTTTCTTGTCCCAGATAGAGCCAAAGAAAATTGATGAGGCTCTAAAGGATGGAAGTTGGGTTGAAGCTATGCAAGAGGAGCTGCTTCAATTCAAAAGGCAAAAGGTTTGGAACCTATGTTCTCTTCCTAAAAGGAAGACTACCATAGGAACCAAATGGGTTTTTAGGAACAAGAAGGATGATAGAGGACTTGTCATCAAGAACAAGGCAAGACTAGTTGTTCAAGGATATATTCAAGAAGAAGGAATTTACTACACAAATGTTGTTGCTCCTGTGGCAAGACTTGAAGCTGTTAGAATATCCTAGCTTTTGCTGCATCCAAGAACTTCAAGGTCTACCAACTTGATGTCAAGTGTGCTTTTCTTTATGCGGTGAGTGATGAAGAGGTGTATGTCAGACAACCACCTGGGTTTGCAGATCCTGATCATCATGATTATGTCTGCAGGCTTGATAAAGCTCTTTATGGGCTGCACCAAGCATCAAGGAAGTGGTATGAGACTCTATCTCAGTATCTCTGTCAACATGGCTACAAAAAGGGTACTATAGATGGAACTCTCTTCATCAAAGGAACATGAAATGACATAATGCTAGTTCAAGTATATGTAGATGACATTATCTTTGGGTCAACTAATCCAAAGCTCTGCAAAGACTTTGAGAAGCTGATGAAGGACAGATTTGAAATGAGTGCCATGGGTGAACTCAATTTCTTTCTAGGAATTCAAGTGAAGCAAGCTGACAATGGCATCTTCATAAGTTAGTCAAAGTATGTACAAGACATACTTAAAAGATTCAACATGACTGATTGTAAGGTTGCTAAGACACCCATAGCTAGAAATAACTTCATTGGACCTGATCTTGAGGGGGAGTGTGTTGATGAGCATCTCTATACGGAAATGATTGGGTCTCTTATGTACCTCACAGCTAGCAAGCCAGATATCATGTTTGCTACATGCATTTGTGCAAGATATCAAGCCAACCCCAAGATGTCACACCTGGTCACTGTCAAAAGAATTTTAAGATATCTCAAAGGTGCTCCATCACTTGGCCTTTGGTATCCAAAGAATTCTGACTTTAATCTGTATACTTATACAGATAGTGACTATGGTGGTTGCAACATGACTGCAAAGTCTACATCAGGGGGATGTCAATTTCTTGGTGGAAGAGTAGTCTCTTGGCAATGCAAGAAACAATCATGTGTGTCTGCATCAACTGCTGAGGCTGAATACATTGCTGCTGCAAGCTGTTGTGCTCGAGTGCTTTGGATTCAAAATCAGATGCTGGACTATGGATTTAACTTTAAAGAGACTCCCGTCCACATAGACAACAATAGTGCTATCTCCATCACAGAGAATTCTATGCAGCACTCAAAGACAAAGCATATTAATATCATGTATCATTTGGTTAGAGATAACTTTAAAAAGGGATTAATCAAACTAGTCAAAGTTAACACAAATGAACAATATGCTGATCTATTCACCAAAGCTTTTGATGAGCAGAGATTTAAATATCTTGTATCAACTATTGGGATGATTAACTTTAAATAGCTTTTCTTAAAACTTAATCATATTTATTTCTAAAACCTGTGTGTCCTAAGTTTTCTATTATATCACCTTCATAAGCCCTTGTTTTCTTTGGATGAAAATCTTTTCAAAAGACTTTTCTTAGATTTTTGAAAATCTTGATCTCTTCGGAAGATTCAAAATTACCTTCGGAAGAAGTTTATGTCTTAGTAAACAAATAATTGCTTCGGTGATTTTACCTTCGGAAGAAATTTCTGAAATATCTAACGAAGCTTAAAATCAACTTAAGTACTTTGTATGTTTTCAAAGAACAAGTTTCTTCTGAAAGTAATTTACCTTTGGAAGTATCTATTCTTCTTAGAATAAATATATTTGAAAACCTTTGAAATATTTTCCGAAGCCAATTTGCCTTCGGAAGCTTTTTCTTCAGAACTTCCGAAGCAAATAACCTTCAGAAGATTTCTCGACTTCCAAGAAAACTACTTTTCGGGCAAAAGTAAACTACTTTTTAGAGGTGGGACTGACATTCGATTTTCAAAGTTTATCCTCTTTCATTAACTTTTTCTCAAATCTTTTTCACATAAATGCCCGACGGTTCCGCCCTCTTTGACTATCTTCCTCAATTACACTATTCCTTAAACCTAAATTCTCCTAAACCGGCTTTTGTTCTTCATCTTTCTTCATCCTTAAGCTTCTAAAATGACCAACCTAAACCTCAGAAACAACCCAGATTTCTCCATGCAAATTCACAGGCAATATAACTAAGTTGCTCTGTTAAGCTCTGAGAAAGATGAAAGTTTCTCAGAGATTTGCCGTTTCTTAGCTCTATCAAACTACTTCACCTCCCTAACCATTGATCCTACTCTCTATGAGGATCATCTGCTTGAATTTTGGAAGACCTGCCAAGAGGTCATTATGGATGTGGAGAAGGCACTGTCTGCCACAATGCAAGGGAAGACAATCTTCATCACTCCGGCCATCATCAACACTCACTTGCAGCTGGATGATGAAGAAGGTGAGTTTTCCTTCCCAAAGGAAGCTGTAAATCATTCCTTTGAGCAGATGGGCTATGAGGGAGATTTCTCCGTAAAGACCTTCAGGAAAGGGAAGGTCTCATCCCAGTGGAAATACCTGCTTCATGTGGTTATCCACAGCTTGTCAAACAAGCATGGAGGGTGGGACCAGATTCCTGAGGATCTCTCCTTCATAGTACATGGAATGGTTCAAGGGGTCAAGTTCAGGTACTCTTAGTTTGTTTATACAAACTTGCTTGCTAACTTAGACTCCTTAGACTATTTTATGTTTCCAAGATATGTTCAACACATTCTCAACTGTGAACTGGGCTCATAGTTGAGGGAAACAGATAATATTCTTAAATTGGGACAGATGAAGCCCGGCATCTTTAAAATTATGAAGAAGCCAACTGTAGGCTTCTCAGCGGTAGAAACAACCCTTGTCCCAAGAATGTTAGAGCTCATTACTTAAGGTGACAACCTAGCAACACAAGCTAGTGTTGAACCCACACCTTCTACCTCTCAACCACCAAAAAGGCCACAAGTCACCCTCACCTACCAAAGAAAATCCAAACGAACCCATGCTCAAGCTATTGAGTCTGTGCAGGCCCCCATATACTCACCTATACAGGAGGAAGTGGACACTAGAGATCCCACTTCCCCAAAGGAGCAAACCACTTCTATCTCTTCAACAATCAGGGATGAGGTTCCTCATGCTCACCCTGATGAGCTCACAAACCCAACTGCCTTAAGCCTTCACTCTGAGTCTCAACACTCAAGTGAACAACCTTCATGAGACAGTTACCATCCCTAACCTTTAGACTTAAATCAACCCATTCCCAACCTCTCATTCTATACTGATAAAGACTTAGGTTTCAGTGGGTACCATGAGTTTCTCTACTCTTCCCCTACTCAAGGAGAGATGAGTACTTCTGAGTCTCCTTTGTCTAGCCCACATCCGTCACCCATCACTGCGGTGGATACTTCTGAACCTGTTCAGGATATCCATAAGGAAGAGGCTCTCACTTCTGCAAGTGATTACATCATTAAGACTTCAACCATGGCAACTCAGCCCATTGACACCTCAAATGAGGATGTCAATGTGCAGAGGAAATCCAGCAGCCAAGAACCTGAGGCTGGTGGTGAGAGAGAGGACTTTGGTCCAATCATCTCATCCCCCAATGATTCTTCTGATGAAGATGAGGGGAATCTGAGACTAATGGTGCAAAAACTGTCAAAAACATGCTCCTATTTATTCTCTAAGGTTAGTCACCTTGAATCTTAGGTGACTACCCTGCATAATAGGGTCAATGATCAGCAACTTGAGATATCTTATCTCATGGAGAAACTAGTTGTTAGACCTTTAAGAGGAGCTCAACCAGGAACACAAGAACCTGTGAATGTGATTGACCTAACCTCTAGCTCACCTATGCAAGAGGGTGATGCTACCAAAAAGAGGGGAAAAGTCATTACAGTCACAGAACCTGGGAGTTCTTCAGAGAGTATGGACATTGAGGACTCACCATCCTCACTTGCAACTGTGCATACTCCGCAACTTCCTCAAGTTCACATTAATGTGGACATTATAGACTCTATCATTAGGAGTCTCTTTGAGGAAGGCATTCCAAGGGTTGTGTCATCTCCACCTCAAGGAACTTCAAACTACATTATTGGGTGTAGGTATGATGCTGATAGAAGAGCCCTCATTCTTTACAGAGTTCAAGGGCAGCAAGAAGTGTTCAATTTTCAGACCTTGAATTACTATGAAGGTCTTGACCTGATCAACATGCCACTTGTCAACCCAAGCTAATCAAGACAAGCTGACAGGTTAGCACTCAGGATTCAGGATAGAGTTACTGAAGAGTTCAACCTTAGAAGGAGACAAAGGCAATCAGGTAGACAAGGAAACAAATAGACAATCAGACAGAAAAGGTTATACAAGCATGCTCCAACTCTCTCCCCAGGTCAGGAAAGCCCTGTGCAAGAGAATATGGTTGCTACACAAGAACCTCAGGTAGACAAGGAAACAGCTAGGCAAAACATGATCAACTACCTGAGTGCCACAGGTCTTTACCAGGCATCTGCACATCTTCCCTTGTCCTTTGAGTACATTGAGTTTGAGTATCTCAAACAGCTTGAACATCAAGTGCTCAAAGAACAAAAGGCAACAAAGAAAAGGATGAGGGTAGATGCTACAAAGTCAAGAGCCATCATCAAAAAGAGTATGAAGAAGTTTGATGACAGACAAAGGATGTGAGCTTCTTGAAGCTGTATGGATTCCCCGGAAAGAGACTTGGCCCTATGTCTCTATCCACAATGGATGAGCATATCAGGGTAATCAAGCAGAAGATCAAGAGTGGAGAGCTGATTGACTTATGCTCTCCTCCAAGTCAAATCCTACCTGAAGTGGAGGTTAAGGTTGAACAACCTGAGACAACACAACCTGGACCTCCTACTGAGCCTCAGCAAGCTTCATCTTCTAATCCACACCAGGGTCAAACTCCCTCTCCTTCTGAACCTGTGAGGGAGGAACACCCAACTGAGAAAGACAAGGATGATCAACAAGGTGCTGCAAACCAGTCTTCTTAGTTAAAGTCTTCTAAGAGAAAGAAGAGGATGGCTTTCAAACCAAAGTCAAAGAAGAAGAAGCCTGAATCATCCACCTCTACATCTCAGGCTGAGTCAGATCAACCTGAGGAAGTGCATGAAGAGGCAGCCCAATCAACTCCAATTCAAGTGGCTCCACTTGCAGCTGAGACACCCATCTTATCCTGGACCTTCACTACTAATCCAGAGATGACATATGATTAGAGATCAAGGTGCTGAGAATGTCTATACATGGCAAGACATAATCAACCTACCTCTGCATGATCTCTTTGAGATGAGAAGATATTATGAGAGTTTGAGTGATCTTGACCCTGCATTATGGCATATAGTGCCTTCTCCCCATCCATGGTGACCTCTTGGCAGGTCCTCTAAAAGTCCAAAAGTTGATCCTCATAGAGAGGAGGATTAATGGTGAGGGAGGTGAAGTAGTTTGATAGAGAAAAAAAACGGCAAAACTCCGAGAAACTTGGATCTTTCTAAGAGTTCAACAGAACAACTTGATTGTGTTACCTGTTAAGTTGCATGAAGAAATCAAGGTTGTTTCTACGATCAAGGTTGGCCATTTGAGAAAGCTTAAGTGTGAAGGAAGATAAAAACAAGATTGGTTATCGTTGATTTTTGTTAGAAAAGATTTCAGATGAAGAGGAAAGTGGAATAGGGAAATCGTTGTGTATATATATGAAAAAAGTTAATGAAATAGAATAATCTTTGAAATCCGGATGTCGGTCTCACCTCTGAAAAAGTGCCCAAAAAGCTAGTTTTTCTTGGAAGTCGAAAATCCTCCGAAGGTATTTTGTCTTTGAAAATTTTGATAAAAGTTTCCAAAGCCAATTCGACTACGAAAGATATTTTTAAGAGTTTTAAAAAATTTTCTTCGGAAGGAAAATAATTAAAAATTTTCACTTCTACAGAGAATTAATTTTTCGAGACATAATTTCTTTCAGGAGAAAATTTGTCCTTTAAAGACATATAAGTACTTATGAGCAGATTCGTAAGATGTTTTAGAATTTCTTCCGAATGCAAATTCACATAAGTAGTTATTTGGTTTGAAGACATAAATTTCTTTCGAAGGAAATTTGATATTTTCAAAAATTTTTAAAATCTAAGGAATAGGACTTAGGACACATAGATTTTAGAAATAATATTTGTAAGGATTCCTATAAGTCTGATGGAGCCAAAACATCCAAAGTCTCTCTGAAAGCATGCACTAAAAAACAGAAGTAGAAATGCTTCGGAAGTTTAGCATTATTCTAAGTGTAAAATCTTCCGAAGCCAAGACCAACATCTTCCGAAGCCAAAAGTGAAGTCTTCCGAAGCTTCAAAGACAAAGACTTCCGAAGCCAAAGAGTGAAGACAGATTTCTTCCGAAGACTTTTAGAGATATGCCTTTATCTTATGTACTTACCATAAAGCTGGACCACCTTTCCGCTGTTACTCTGTAAAGTCACCAACTTACATGAGTTGGTGAAAAGGTCCATGCTTTTGGTAACTATACATTGAGGTCTTGAGTCCATGCTTTCTACTTTATGTACTTTTATCCTTTTTTTAAATATATTAGGATGTGAGCTATGGCATGTCATAGTCACAAGTCAAAAGGCAGATCTGCCTTTTGAATCTACATTTGATTTTGTAGTTGTCTAGTCAATTGTATCCAGCTGGCCTTCAAAGTATGGTCGGCTGTTGGATGTAGTATAAAGTATCTCAAGTACTTGTAACTTTCCATCGATGCTTTGTAACTTGTAATAGAACTTGAGAAGCAATATACAACATTCTTGAAAACCAAATACTTGTGTAGTTTGCAATTTTGTTCTATCTCATATTTACTTGTGTTCTTAGCATCCTTCATTAACCAGTTAACCAGTTTCCTATTTTATCTGTTAAGTGTTCTAGGCAACTCTTCTCATTGTGTTGTTGTGTTGTAAGTGCATACCCTTCACCGGTCCTGCAATATTAAATGAAGTTTAAGAAAATCTATTCAAGGTTAATCATCCTAATAGCTGATACAAGATATTTGAATCTCTGTTCATCAAAGGCTTTAGTGAATGGATCAGCATATTGTTTATTTGTGTTAACTTTGACTAGTTTGATTAATCTCTTTTCAAAGTTATCCCTATCAAATGATACTTGATGTTGATGTGTTTTGTCTTTTAGTGTTGCACAAGATTATCTATAATAGAGATAGCACTATCGTTGTCTATGTGGATAAGAGTCTCTTTGAAGTTGAATCCATAGTTCATGATCTTATTCTGAATCTAAAGCACTTGAGCACAACAGCTAGCAGTAGCAATATATTCGCTTCAGAAGTTGATGCAGACACACAAGATTGTTTCTTGCATTGCCAAGAGACTATTCTTCCACCAAGGAACTGACACCCCCAGATGTAGATTTTGTAGTCATGTTGCAGCCATCATAGTCACTATCTGTATATACATATAGATTAAAGTCAGAATTCTTTTAATATCAAAGGCCTAGTATTGGAGCACCTTTGAGATATCTTAGAATCCTCTTGACAGTAACCAGGTGTGACATCTTGGGGTTGTGATATGTTGCACAAATGCATGTGGCAAACATAATATCAGGCCTGTTGGCAATGAGGTACATAAGAGACCCAATCATAGCCCTGTAAAGGTGTTCATCCACACACTCTCCCTCAAGGTCAAGTCCAAGGGAGTGGTTCCTGGCTATGGGTGTCTTTGCAACTTTACAATCAGTCATGTTTAATCTTGTGAGTATGTCTTGTACATACTTTGACTACTTATAAAGATGCCACTGTCAACTTGCTTCACTTGAATTCCTAGAAAGAAATGTTCTTCCATGGAACTCTTTTTAAATCTATTCTTTATCAGCTTCTCAAAGTCCTTACGGAGCTTTAAATTAGTTGACCCGAAGATAATGTCATCTACATACACTTGAGCCAACATTAAGTCATTTCCTGTTGCTCTGACGAAGAGATTTCCATCTATAGTACCCCTCTTGTAGCCTTGCTGACAGAGATGCTGAGATAGTGTCTCATACCACTTCCTTGGAGCTTGGTGCAGCCCATAAAGAGCTTTATCAAGCCTGCAGACATAATCATGATTATCAGGATCTGCAAAACCAGGTGGTTGTTTGGCATACACCTCTTCATCAATCACCCCATATAGAAAAGCACACTTGACATCAAGTTAGTAGATCTTGAAATCCTTGGATGCAGCAAAAGCTAGGAATATCCTAATAGCTTCAAGTCTTGCCACAGGAGCAAAGACATTTGTGTAATCAATTCCTTCTTCTTATGTGTATCCTTGGACAACTAGTCTTACCTTGTTTTTTATGACAAGTCCTCTATCATCCTTCTTGTTTCTAAACACCCATTTGGTTCCTATGGTAGTCTTCCCTTGAAGGAGAGGACATAGGTTCCTAAACCTTTTGTCTTTTGAATTGAAACAGCTCTTCTTGTATAGCTTTAACCCAACTTCCATCCTTTAAAGCCTCATCAACTTTCTTTGGCTCTATCTGTGATAAGAAACAAGAGTAGAGACAAGCATTTTTGTCATAGGTTTGTCCTTTTGTGCTTACCCCTTTGTCAACATCTCCAATGATGTTTGTGGTGGGGTTTGACTTGTGGATCCTGAGTTGAGGGATCACAACAAGTTGATTGGAGAGAACAAAATTAGAAAAATTTAGATTAGGCAATGGAGTGTCACCCACCATATCAGCACACTTATCAAGAGAAGTTTGATCCAATGAGTGTGTGATATCATTGATGTTGTCTTCATTGGAGTTATTGTCAGCATCAAAAAACTCTTGATCACTGTCACCACTACCACTCCTTCCTACATTTGAAGCTCCTTCATTTGAGTTTTGTGCCTCTGAGCTGGAATTTGTAGGCACCTCAGATGTATCAGTTGGATTTGACATAGTTTTGCTAATAGGATATCTCTGTAGGGTTTGTTACCATTGGAGTTGAAGTAATGTGATTTTAAGGTCTTCTAAGCTCTAATCTTGGGTCAGGATCTCCTGTTGATATGATATTTGTGGACCCTGAAACATTCCCACAAGACTTGTTAAAACAGTTGGTAACTAAATCAAGATCAAACAGCCAATTAGGACCAAAACCTTTCATACTAGGAGTGTGCTCATTGAAGGTCACATTGGCTGACTCCTCAACTACTCTAGTTTTCAGATTGTATACTCTAAAAGCCTTATCTTTAGAAGAGTATCCAATAAAGTGTCCATCATCTAAATTCTTAGCAAATTTGGCTACTTGATCTTTGGTATTCAAGATGGTGCAAGGACATCCAAATGACCTGAGAAAACCAATGAAGGGTTTCCACTTGTGCCAAAGTTCATAAGGAGTCTTACCATGAGTCTTTACTACTAAAACTCTATTTTGCACATAGCAAGCAGTGTTCACTGCCTCTGCCCAAAAGGTGATGGGCAGTTTAGAGTCAGACAACATAGTTCTTGTAGCTTCAATTAGTGTCATGTTTCTCCTCTCAGCAACACCATTTTGCTGAGGAGTCATGGGAGCACTATATTGTCTTGTAACACCTTTTTCATCACAAAATGCATCAAGGATGGTTCTTAAATCAGTTCCTTGATTACATCTTATGGTCTTAACCTTGTGATCACATTGATTCTCAATTTTCAGAATGAAACTTTTCAAGATCTCAGGAGTCTCATCCTTAGTTCTAAGGAAAAAGACCCAAGTGAATTTTGTGAAGTCATATGTGATCACTAAACAATATAAGGTCCTTCCTAGACTTATTACACTAGTGGGGCCAAAGAAATCTATAGGCTGTGAGACATCTTGTGTTGCTTCCCTTTAGGCCAAAGAAATCTATAGGCTGTGTAACAAGTGTAGGGGAGTAGTGATGGAGTTTCTTTCCTTTAGGCTGTGAGACACCTTGTGTTGCTTCCTTTTCAGGCATGCAACACAATGGTTATCACTTGTAAACTCTTTCTTTGGCATTCCTGTTGCCAAATCATTCTTAATTAATTTATTCATATTTTTAAAGTTTACAATTATTTTATGCTAGAGGAAAGACTCGTCACTATTTGCTTTAGATAGAAAGCATGAAACTTCTCCTGAAGAAGATGTTTCTTGCAAGTCCATCTTGTACATCTTCCCTTTCCTGGGGGCTCTATGCAGGATATGCTCTTGAGGAATGACCACCCCAGGCTTGGGAATTATGCACTCATGCTCAGTGAAAAGCAAGTTATGTCTCTGATCACAAAATTAGGATACACTCAGTAGATTGTACCCAAGCTCCTTAACAAAGTTTACCTTCTCAATGCTAAGCTTACCATTTGTGACCCTACCCCTTCCAGTAATGTAACCTGCGGTATCTCCTCCAAAAGCAACTGGCCCTTCATCAATTTTCTCAAAATTTTTAAGTAAAGAGCCATTGCTTGGCATGTGCCTAGAACATCCACTATCAATGATCCATACATTTCTTTTAGTCTTTAGTTGTTCCTGCATAAAAAGATATGGTTAGTGCAGGATCAGTGTTTGTTTATCAACACAAGAATTATCTCTCAAACTCACTTAGACACACTTGAATGATGATGCCGAATCCTTGAAAGAGTTGATAATAATATACTAAGTAAACGAACACAAGAAATGATTTTCAAGATACTTGTATATATTACTTCTCAACTCAAAGTTTTCAGACTCTTACAAGCATACAACTGAGTTACAATGAGAAACTATATATACTACTATCTACAACCGGTTATACTTAGAGTACCAGCTGGATCTTACTACTAAACAAATACTACATTGTTAGAAGTAAGGTATCTAGAATAATATATTATCCTAGATTAGGTAGTCATGTCAGGTCCATGACTTACCTTTTGTCACCAACTAAACGTGGTAACTTTGCTATTTGATAAAAGGTGAGGAGTGGAATAAAGTATGGTCAACTACATGGGCGTAGGAAAGCGTCATGCAATATATCAGAGGTGGTAGCGGCTGTCGACAGACCATACTTATGTCCACTATTCATAGTTAGTTCTTCCGAAGTTTAACTGGCTTCGGAATAATAAGTTCTTCAAAAGCCAATTATACTTTAGAAGAATCAACTTCTTCTGAGACTTCACCAAGTCTTCATGACTTTATCTTCGGAAAGCTTCGTCTTGAATCTTCTAAGTGCTTAACTTCAGAAGAGAATTTACTTAGTCTCGAAAGACTAAGTTCCTCTTAGTAAGTTCTTCTATCTCAAGCTTCGAAAGATCTTCAACTTAGCTTTGGAAGTTTTGATTTGTCTTCGGAAGACTTTCTTCATATGCACCAAAAATTCTTCTAAGTGTTGTTTTGGTTGAACCAGCCTTATCTGACTCTACAAACTCCCCCTAGCCTTCATCTTCTGCTACCAAAACTTCAATTTTTTCTGCTTCTTAAAACTTTCAGCACCAAGGAAAGAAGATATTTATCTTTTTCTTTGTTCTATCCTGAGGTGGTGTTGAGAAGTTTGTACAAGTCATTAGTAGTCAGCAAGTCCAATCTGTTACTTTGGATGACATGTACCTTTTGTTATGGCCCTCTGTAGAGAGTTAGTTGACGGGAGTTGTATTCATACTCCCATCTAACTATGGGTTCCAGAGCTGGACCTTCAACCATCTACATGAATGCATGCCTTTTAGTGGTTGACCCCTCTTTTTCTTCCCTTGCTCTCAACTTCAACTCTTCTTCAATCGTTGCCTTTGTGGTAAGTTCTGCAAGATGAAGGCTACTTAAATGGTTTCTGATGTGAGAAGCTACTTGAGAGTTGGAGGGGTTGGAGAATGGTTTCTCTGCTAACTCAGCAATATCAAACCTGCTTGAGTGTAGCAGAGATGGTGTATTAAGTTGGTTGACTTCACCATTCTCCCTTTCAACAACAAAGTTGTGAGAAGGTTCTTAAATCCTCCACTAGACAATCTTCCTCCGAGGAACAAGGGGTTGAGATGGCACTTTATCCCCCTTTCTGGTGTCCAGCAGAGTCACCAGTCTTCTTCTTAACTTCTTTACAGGATTGGTTAAGGTCAATCAAGCCACAATTATCTCTCAAACTCACTTAGACACACTCAGATGATGATGATACACATCTTCAAATGATTTGATAATAATATACTAAGGTAAAGAACACAACAAATGGTTTTCAAGATACTTGTATATATTACATCTCAACTCAAATTTACAAGACTCTTACAAGCATACTAACTGAGTTACAATAAGAAACTATATATACTACTATTTACAGCTGGTTATACTTTGATTACCAGCTGGAAACTTACTACTAAACAAGTACTTTATTGTTAGGAATAAGGTATCTAGAATAAAATATTATCCTAGATTAGGTAGTGATGATAGGTCCATGACTTACATTTCTAATCAACTAAACATGGTAACTATACTAACTGAAAAAGATGACCAGTGGAATAAAGTATGGTCAACTACATGGGTGTGGGAAAGCGCCATGTAATATATCAAAGGTTGCAGTGGCTTTGTCAGACGGACCATACTTATGTCCCACTAGTTCATAGTTCATTCTTCCGAAAGTAAACTGGCTTCGGAAGAATTAGTTTTTCCGAAGCCAATTATACTTCGGAAGAATCAGCTTCTTCCAAAACTTCTGCTAGTCTTCAAGACTTTGTTCTTTTGAAGTCTTTGTCTTGAACTTTCTAAGTGTTTAGCTTCAGAAAAGATTTTACTTAGAATTTGGAAGACTTAGTTTCTCTTCGGAAGTTCTTCCTGTTTGAGTTTCAGAAGTTCTTCAACTTGGTTTCGAAACTGCAGATAAGCTTAGGAAGACTTTCTTTAGTTGCACCAAAAATCTTTCTAAGTGTTGTTTTGGTTGCACCAGGCTTATCTGACCCAACAAACTTCCCTTAGGCTGATCCTACCATATCTTCACTTTCTTCGGCTTCTCAAACTTTCAGCACCAAGAAAAGAAGATACTTATATGCTTCTCTGTTCTTTTTGGATATGGTGCTAAGAAGTTTGTACAAGTAATGTGTAGATAGCAGGTCCAGCCTGTTACTCTGAATGACATGTACCCTTTGTTGTGGCCCTTTGTTGAGAGTTAGTTATCGGGAGTTGTAGTCATACTCCCATTTAACTATGGGTTCCAAATCAAGGTCTTCAACCATCTGAAGGAAGGTTTTTCCTTTGGTTAACCCTTCTTTTTCTTCGTTCTCTCTCAATTTCAACTCTTCTTCGATCTTTTCCTTTGTGGTTAGCTCAGCAAGATGAAGACTGCTCAGATGATTCCTAATGTGAGCAGCTGCTTGAGAGTTGGAGAGGTTAGAGAATGGTTTCTCGGCAAACTCAACAATGTCAAACCTGCTTGAGTGTAGCAGAGATGGTGTATTGAGTCGGTTAACATCACCATTCTCTCTTTCCACAACGATGTTGTGAGTAGCTTCTTTAAAACTCCACTGGATTATCTATTCTGATGAATAAGGGGTTGAGATGGCAGCTTATTTCCCTTCCTGGTGTCCAGCAGAGTCACCAGCCTTTTTCTCAGCTTTTTCTCTTCTTCATTGAGAGAATCAGAGTTTGTTGCAAGGAGTTGAAGTGTCTGGTCCAAAGTTCCTCTAGGCAGATCAAAGAATTCCTCTCTTGTAAGGGAAATAGAAAAGTTATCAATGTATGTTAATTTGATAGACTCCTCTTCACAAGAGATAAGCCTTCAAAGTGGTGTTGTTGATGGCTTCTTCTTGATCTCCTTGAACTCCTCCAAGGTTAGAGGTTTTGATGGTTCAGAGGGTGGCTTAGGTGATGGATGGGTGGTTGATGGCTGGGTTCTGGGTAGTGTTTTAGGTTTGCGGATGGATAGTGGTGGAGGTTGTTATGAGACAATGGGTGAGGGTGAGTGTAAGGTTGATGGTGTAGGTTTAGGGGTGAATGGTTCAGTGGTTGGTTCAGTTTTGATAGGGAAAGGAAAGGGTGAGGGTTCAGGTTGAGGTTGTGGTTTGGGAGCAAGTGTGGGTGGTATCCTCTACACACTTGTTGTTTGAAACACCTCCTTCCTTCTTCCTGGGCGATTTTCAGCCTTGATATCACTGACATGTCGCTGCAGGGTCTTCTTAGTCATTGGACCAACTTGCCTGCCAGAGAAGCCATGGGCCCTGAGATAAGCCTTCATCTAAGCTTTGTCTCCCACCTTCTTGGTAGCCGCAAGCTTGGATTTCTCTTCCTTCTTCTTCTTCTCTTTCAACTTCTCCCTTGAATCCTGCTTCCTCTCCTTGGTAATTTGATCTTGCTCTTTGTGGAAGAGCCATAAGATCGTGACATTGTCATGAGGACTCAGCTCTTCCTAAGAATAGCCTCTAGAGCTCAAGAAGGCTATCCTCTTAGTTCTCAGATGTTGCTCAGCTTCCTCTTTCTTTCTTCTTCTCTCCTCCTTCCTCCTTTTCCTTTCACAACAAGGTTGCCTTTTCTAACTTCACCAACTCTTGTAGTGGGAGTAATAACATTGTTCCATTTGTTACTCCCATATTGACAAGTCTATCAATAACTTCAACTCCCCTTTTGTTGTTGATAGCCTTTTGGGCTGCTGCCACCTTGCTACTTGCAGCCAGCAACTTCCTAATGCTGAGTCTACCTTTCTTCTTTAATTTCTCTAGCCTTTCTTCCTCTAATAGTTCTTCCACAGCCATCTTCCTCTTTCGTTTTGGGTCTTTGGAAGATTCGTCTTTAGGAGACTCTGGCTTAGAGGATTAAAGTTGGGAGATGGGTTGATCTTGTGGAGTTGATGGTGTTTCAAGGGGAGGTCTTTTGAGAAAGTCCTCATCATTTATCTTAGACGCCCTCTATGATAATCAGATCATTGGATAAGGAAGATAATCCAATAATCCCTTCTTCAGCTTGAATTTCTTTCTTTGGAAAGGGATGGGGCTGCACTACCTGTCCCAACTAAGTCAGTTGCTGGGCCATCAGTCCTTATTTCCTCTTTGAAGTCAATCTTAGGATCAATAAGGGCCTTAGGTTGACCAACTTCCTCCTTAGTGATAGGTGGTGCATTCAACCTTTGAAGTTCTTCAACTCTTAAGTAAGCTTCAGCAACATCTGGTGAGGGTTGTTCAAGTGAGGAGCTCATTAGAAACTCGGTTAAGAACCTATTGAGATCAATGAGTATCCTTGGGTCCACTTGAAATATGATTGGAGGTGGCTGAGGGAAGATGGTTGAAGATTGTTGTTGAGTGGGTAAAATGAAGATATCGTAGAGATGGCCAAAATTGGTTCCTCTTGAGCTTGACTCTGTACATTCTCTCCATTTTTGGTAGTATCATCTTGAGAAGTAGATGAGCTAGAGGAAGAATTAAAAAGAATTGAATAGGTACATGCCTGACAGACTTTTAAATCTATGTCTCAGCTAGTTTGGCCTTGAGATTTTCAATCTCAAGTTGCTGAGTGGCAGACCTATCCTTTAAACTCTTAACCTTGGATTCAAGATTTGAGACTTTAGATAGTAGGTCCCAAATGGTGAGTTGCAG
Source organism: Flaveria ramosissima (assembly GCA_025215565.1). NCBI lineage: Eukaryota > Viridiplantae > Streptophyta > Magnoliopsida > Asterales > Asteraceae > Flaveria > Flaveria ramosissima. The sequence goes on along the minus strand of CM046037.1, from coordinate 71,822,002 downwards.
ACTTCCTTCAAATTTCTTTGAAGAATCGTGGGGAGATGAGATAACATACCTAGTATGTACATCTTCATCACCAGATATGGTTTCTTGGCACCCTGGTTTCCCTTGCAGAGTGATGTCTCTTTCAGAGCATCAAAAGGCAAAATTGCCGTAGACTCAATCTTAGAGATGTTACCACTGCCCTGAGAGCCCAATGAGACACTCTCTGTAGTGGCAGCTGACTCTACATGAGTCCCCTTCACATCTGTGGGACTCAGCTCAGTTTGGCTTTGCTGATAGGAGCTAGAAATTAGATGTTTCCTAGGGCTCAGTTGTTCCAAAGATTGGTATGGTAGATCAATATCATGGCCCTGATGGAACATGAGATCTTCATCAGTTTGGGTTAGTAGGTCAGTAAAGGATTTAGAAGTTATGCCTAGTGACCCGGGACCTTGATCAATATCTAATGGCATAGAGCTAATGATTTGGTTGTCCCTTTTTGGCTGCTCAGGGGAGTATTGGGACTCACCCTGAGGGCTAATCTGTCACACCCCTGCTTACAACGCAAACACGAGGATGTAACGGACGAGATCGTCATAACACATTGATAATTAATAGAGATGCATTAAATGATGTAAAACCAACGTGTCATGACATCACCCGACACAATGGAGACTTGGACATCATCCATCTTCCAAGATTTAATCCTATAAGTTGTGAATAATACTGCATATAGCAAATGTGACAATGACAAACGCACAGTATATAGGTTGGCTAACAACTTAAGTGCTTAAAAGATTTCTTATAGTAGCACTTATCAATCCAATTTGAATATAAGTCTAATACATAACGAGAGAATGCGTTTACCTAAATCTTTCTTAAGGTATAAATAGATGATACAATGCCCATAATTTTCTCAAATAAGTATATCACAACTAGCTTACAAGACAGGATATGTAAACATAGCCAATACTGCACTTAGAACCTTTATATTTATACTATTGCACAAATAATTCTATTATGCATACTACATGCGGGTACTTAGGTTATAGTCTAGGTCAAATAACTAATTCTCTATAACCAATGAATCTAATACCAATCCGTCACACCCCCGCTTATAGCGGAAACACGAGGATGTAACGGATGGGATAGTCATAACACATTGGTAATTAATAGAGATGCATTAAATGTTGTAAAACCAACGTGTCATGACATCACCCGACACAATGGAGACTTGTGTCGTAGTTAGTCAATTCTACGACAAACATAGTTAAACAGTCAAAATAGAATCTAAATCCCATAATTCAGGAAAAAGTAAAATCGAAAACATGGTCAACAAAGATAATCTCAAGCAAATCATAATGTTAGTAACACAAAGGAAATTCTCTAAATGCATTTCATAAAGTCATCACTAAGGCAGCAACTCTAACTATGCTCGTTGATTGTTACCTGAAGAGATATGCTCAAAAGGTCAACATATTGTTGGTGAGTTTGATAGGATCAAATGTACCAATCTGTGATGATTTATGAACAATTCAATAATACAAACAAAGTAATCAAATCAAGCAAGATATCAACAAAATTCAGAGTTTCATTAATATCAAGCAAAGACAATTACAAAGTATGTAAGCAGGTTCGAATACAACTCGTTACCTAATACCTGTAAGTCGAAGCTATTTATAATGAAACAAAAAGTAAAGGAACTATCTAATTACAAAACTAATCCCTACATTATTACAAAGTATTAAAAGACAACGAAAAACAACATGTTAATCTTTCTTAGAGCACTAACAATAATCCCCCTAAGATTGACATGGTCTTCTATCTTCATAATCTTCAATCTTGTATTCTTTTTCTTTTCTTTTATCTTCAGCTTTATCTTCAGCTTTTATCTTCATTACTCAAAAAAAATCTTCTGGTTCTTCCTTTATCTTGAACACAGGCTTCTGTTTGTACATCTCTAATTCTTTCAAAGCATTTGAAATTGCAGACTTGAATTTGCTTGCAAGAATGCCTTGTTCTGGTTTAGCTTCATTCGTCTTAATCTCCATCTTGTTCATTCTCTCCAATGTATCTTTTGAAAGACATGAGATATCGATATTAGCATATAACTCAATAGGATTTTGACTTTCCTTTGAGTATACTTCTAGTACTCCTTTCCTTGAAATTCTCATGAATTCAATGTCTTTTATATCTTTCTTGACAATGTTAGCATAAGCAAGAGCTTTTCTCAAAGATATTCTTTCCATAGCTGCATTCATCACATTGATAATGGAAATGAAATATTTCTTGTCTTGCTCTGCTGTCTCAAGAGATACTTTCTCAAACTTTTGTACAGACAAAAATGAGATATAGCTAGGATGTAAAAGCTTCAGTTCAAAAACTCCAAATAAAGTAATCATATCCTCATCCCAACGTTCGAGATTTCGGACCAACTTAAGCTCAAACGTCTCAGTGTTATAAAACCATCTGAGAATTTGGCTTTGAGTTTTGATTACCATCTATCACTTTCAGACCAGGAGTTATAACCTTCTCATAATAATTATCACAAAATTCAATCAATGAATGTTCCTCTTCAGACTGTAACCCTTTGAGTTTTTTATTATTCTTCAAAGTAACAAAGTACTCTTTATCCTCTTGATCACATCTTGTCTTAAGAAAATTACTTGATCGATCCAATCCTCTTCTTAATAATTCTACCATCATCTTGCCACGTTTTGAATCAGAAGAATTGATCAGAGGTAATCTATTCAGCTCTTTCAGATCTTGCACTGGAAGTTTTATGATGCTAGAGTAAAAGTGATATACATCACACACAACATTTACCCTGTTTATATAAAATGCATCGAATACTTCATGATACTTCCATGCGATAATCTTTACTTGGTTGGTAAAATCTAGAGCAATCATAACATTCAACAGTTCAACAACTGATTGTCCTCTTTGTAGTACGTTTCTTACCAAGTCTCCAGTTGATCTTGAATTATCAAAAATTTGCCTTTGTTCAATAGAGGCTTTGTATGCTTGTCTTTCTAGATCAGCAAACATTTCAATCAACGTTTTTTTGTGATCATGTGCATCAGTCTTTCTTGCCATTTGTTTGATCTCCTGTGGCTTTAACATTCTTGTCCTTTTTGTAATTTCAAGATACTGAGGATTATCTGTATCAAGTACAATCATCTTCTTCAATTGTTTCTCCGTTTCTTGAAAACTTCTGAAAAGGTTCCTCAATGATACAGATTGTAATCTCTTTAGTTTTCTCCACGGGTAATTCCTAGCTTGCAACCATGATCTTAAAGCTGGAATACTCATATCATCTGGATCAGGATGGTGCAGCTCAGAGCTAGATAGTTCTTCTACATTAATAACCTCTTTTGCTCTAGTCCATTCACCATGCTTAATAACAATTTCATTTGGATCAACTGGTGCAACTGACTCTGCAGAAATACATTTCTCATATTCATCATTAATCTGAGAAACTATCAGTCCATCCAAATATACTCAATTGTATTTCATCTTCACAAGATAATTATATCTGTCTTCAAAGTCTTGTGGTACTTCCTCTTGTTCTTGAGTTTGTTCTTGTGAAGAGAAAAGTGATACAAATTGAGCTTCATCAATATCTTCATCATCCAAAACTTCATCATACCAATCGTCATTGTACACTTCCTCAATATCTTCTAATGCCTCAATCTGTTCTTGAACATTTTGTTCTTCAACATTTTCTTCAGTTCTTTGCACTTTGGAAGATGATTAAGTTAGATTTGCATCTCCTACTTCATCAATTTTTCTTTTTCCTTTTAGCTGCTCAAGATTTTCTTCAACATTTTATCTCAGCACTTATCACTTGAACTGGTGAGATAGGCTTTTGAGCTTCTTTTTCCTTCAGCAATTCATCTTTTAGTTTTTCATTTTCTTCTGTTAGTTTCATGAACTTCTCTTCAAGAATATCATTGTCCTTGATCATTACTTCAATATTCTTGATAACATCTTCTTTATCTTTGGCAAACCTCACAATCTTTTCATATTTTCAATACATTTTCTTCAGCCAACTTTAAGTTTTCATCCTTTAGCTTTTGAATTTCTTTTTGAAGAGATATGTTCATCTCTTTCATTCTTTCATTCTCCACTTTCAACTCTTCAAGTTCTTTCTCTTTACTTAAATTTTCTTCTTTCAATCTCTCAATCTCATCAATATCCACTGTCTCCTCTGTTTGTACTGACACATTGTGTGTAGTACTAACAGGAATTTCTTCTTCTCTTTCATGCACTTCAGTTTCAAAAACTGGATCATATAACATATCATAAAATCAAAATCAAAGGTTTGATTTTGTGAATCTATTTCATGTATAGCATCATCATGAATATCAGCTTCATTGGTTTCTTCAGCCATGTTTTGAGGTTCATTGACAGTATCATCCTCATTTCTTTCATCAGTTTCTTCTTGATGTGCTGTAGTTGCACCATCATTTCCATCATCATCATCATTGTCATCACTTTCTTCATCTGATGAGCTTTCAGGAGCTTCATCCTCACTTTCTTCAGCATCATCATTATTATCATCACTTTCTTCATTGTTATCATCATTTTCTTCATCTGATGAGCTTTCAGTAGCTTCATCCTCACTCTCTTCATCATCTTCAACATCCTCAATGAGATCATTTTGATCTATTGGTTCTTCTTCAGATAGATGAAAGTGTTGCTGATTAATATCTACTTCATTCATAGATACATTCCTGATATAATCAAATACTGAAATGTTTTGAGCACCAGTAATCATTGCCAGACTTTTATAAATTGCTTCTGACATATGCTCTAACTACAGCTTGTCTCCTGTAACTCCTTCAGCATACAGATCTGGATTTGCTTCATTAATAAGCAATTGGAGAAATCTTGGATACACAAAGTATTTATTTCTCATGCCTCTTTCAAGATTAAAAATAAATCCATTCATTATCCACTTAGCCATGTTGAATCTTCTGTTTGTGGCTAAAGTAATAATAGGAGATGCAATGTCTACTGGGAATGAATCCCAACCAGCACTTCGTTTAGACATGCAATGTTGAAATATGTTGCACAATAGCTTCCAATGCTTATACACTCGAGGTCTGAAAAATTGTTTTTTAGGGAAATGATCAGGATGACCCATTTGTAGAAATACTTCTCTACATTCATTGAAGGTATACTCTGATAAGTCTTCAGGGTCATTTTCACCAAGCCTTAGATCTATTCTGATTGCTTGTTCAGAAACTTCAAGCATTCTTTCTGTTGTAATATAAGCTCTTAGAACTTTGTTCCCTTCTTCATCTCTTTCTACTTGTGCAGTTCTCCAAAATCTTTTGATCAGTCTTCTATTGATCATTGGTCTTGCACACATTGCATAGACATATTTTGTTCTAAGCAGAAATCTAATAATCTCTTCATATCCAATGGCTTCTCTGTTTTCATCATTTAAGTATGCAGCAACATTGTGTTTTGGCTCAAACTTTAATTTTGCCATCTGCAAAACATAGAGAAAATAATATGAGAACATTTACATTTTGCTTAATGAGATTTATTTTTACATATGACTTAGCAATTTTGACTTATAAATTTTTCATTCAATTTTGACTTATGATTTTGACTTTTGAATTATGATTTTAATTTGTGAAACATTAAAAATTTATTCATTTTGAGTTTATTATCACACATTTGAATTCTGAATACTTACTTTTTGTTTAAAAAATATTTTTTATTTTATTTTATTTTATTTTATTTTTTATTCAAAATTTAATCTGTCTGTTCATCTTCTTCTTCTTCCATCGATGAACATCCTGATCGAACCATTATCAAATCATTTACACTTTCAGATTATGAACTTTATATCAAACTACTCGCAATCAGATACATATCAACAATCCAGAGTCAGTTTTAGATATGATTCACATTTGATTAGTTAAACTTTGAAGTATATAGTGTTCGAACGCACAAATAGCATTCAAACGTCTATACCTATAATCTGATTTAACCAAAATTTACTGATTTAAATCACAAACTTACGTTTATAGATCCAAATAATATCTACAATCAACATGATTTGATGAAATCACAGATGAATTGAGAGTTTGATGATGAGTGATAGTCGACAGTTCAAGGGTTTTGTCTTTGGAAACTTTTGAGTGTAAATGAGAAAATAAGTGTAAGTGTTCAATTTATATTAAGTGAAATTTTAGACGCATGAGCCCTGTTTTGGCGTATGAAACCCTAAAATTCACTAACTTTTTAGACGCATGAGCACTGTTTGTGCGTTTTGACTCAGACGCATGGGAACTGTTCAGACGCATAAGCACTATTTAGGCGCTTTTGCACTATTCAGTCGCATGGAGTTTCTGAAATGTCTAACACTTGTAAAATTGAAACTTTTCAAATATGTAGACGCATGAGACATTTCAAACGTCTAACACTTGGTCAAAGTCAAACTCATTCACTATTTAGGCGCATGGGTTTATGACAACGCCCAACACTTGATTAAAATCATGGACTTATTACAACTATTTAGGCGCATGGGAAAGTGAAAAACGCCCAACACTTGTATAATTCCATGGACTTATTACAACTGTTGAGACGCATGGGAATGTAACAAACGTCCAAACACTTGTATAATTCCTGAAAATTTCATCATGCTCCTATTTAGACGTATGTGTACTATTTAGGCGCATGAGTTGACTTTGAGTTGACTTTCATGAGTTTAACACTTGTGATTTCCAAATTCTTCACCTGCACACTGTTTAAACATATTTTTAATTTTTCATACTAATATTTAAACATTTTAATCATAATTCTGAATTTTTCAAAATTTTTTACCTTTTGATCCCTTAATTTTGAACTTTTTGCATTTTGCACTCTCAATTCACATAATTTTATTTTCTTTTTATTTTTAAAATTTATTTTGTCCCTTCATTTTAGTCTCAACATAAAATCAATTATCAATAAATTTTCAACTTTTGACAGAAGCATTTTCAATTGCAAATTTATGTAGGTTCATATTATACTTTTCAAAAATTACATTCTCAAATTACACATATACTTGAACATATAGCATCATCCTTTCAATTCAACATTTTAATTTTGATTTTGATTATTTTCTAAGAACAACTCTTTCATTTATTACTCCCCCTAAACTTTTAAGTTTGAAAAACTTATAAGTTTCCTTAGGTAAGATAATAAGATCACACATCTCACTGTGACATTGCCTTCACACACAAAAAAAACATGCATAAAAGCAAAATGAAAGCAGAATCAAAATCTAATATAAACAAAAAATTAATGTCTGGAGTGAGATCATATTAATAAAGATCAGAACATTAAAATAAAAGAAATGTGAATAGTCATAGACAATGAATAAATCCTGATCAAGTGTGTTCCAGGTTAGTGATATCACAGCAAAGGAGACACAAGATCTAAGGACAGAGAATGAGTATTTTTGACAAATTATCAACTCACTTACTTTTTCAATTCTTGGATTGATTAGGTATATTTAGATATGACATGATGTAAATCATACAGAGACTAAGAGAGCTCAACCATCATCATGACATGCAAGAAAGAACACATAATCAACTTATTACCTGAAACATATGTATCACCAGAGTTCATGTTACTTAAATTAATAGAGAATGATCATGGATAACCATTTGATCAGCTCTGACTATTCATTTGAATAGTTTGTGCACATTGGCATCGTTTGCATCAAAGAGAGAATCCAGGTCTGTTATCACTTACAACAAAGGATATCTCAACACTTCAGGTCTATGATGACTCATAATAGAGAAGTGATATGATGCTTTGTAACAGATCTCATGATTAAACACAGTATCAAGAGGTGTGAGAGGTATAACTTAACAAGCATTCAATCTGATAATTCAGAACAACTCAAAAGTACTCAGATGAATACACACAAGCATTAAGATTTAGTGTGATCACAAGAATTTACTTTTTCAGTATAATAGTCAGATATTGTCTACACATCATATCTGAACATGTCAGACTTTATTAATGAGTGAAGTATGCAACTGATCTCACTAATGTACTATCATTTCTCACATATTGCAAAACATATTCCTTTCTAAAAAAATGAAAACTAATAATTAGAAAAAGACTCTATTTTTGTAGTTTTGATTTATATTTTTGTATTTGATTTTTCTAAGGAAACAAGAATCACACACACACAAAATATAAATAGGCAATTAAGAATGAGAGGATCACTTATTATGATCTTTTGATTTAGGGAGTTCACATATGATTTATAAGACCAGTTGATTCTACTAAATACTCAAACCGTCCTGGTAGGAAGGCTTTAGTAAATAGATCTGCCAACTGTTTTTCTGTTGCAATTTGAATCAATATGATTAATCCTTTTTCATAGTTATCTCTGAGAAAATGATATCGAATTTCGATATGTTTTGTTTTTGAATGTTGAACAGGATTAGTTGTTATGAACATAGCAGCAGTGTTATCAATGTAAATTGGTGTTTTAAGAAAATTGAACCCATAATCCAGTAGTTGAATTTGCAACCATAGGATTTGAGAACATCCTGTTGATGCAGCAATGTACTCAGCTTCTGCAGTTGAAACAAAGACATTTGTTTGTTTCTTACATTGCCACGAGACTAATCGGGGACCAAGAAATTGACACC